>CM048840.1:7871764-8196764 GCA_026545765.1 Plantago major
ATAATGCTAAGATATTTTCAAAATTTGACATGAAGTCAGGATTCTGGCAAATACAAATTTCAGAAAAAGAACAAAACAGCATTTACAGTTCCGTTTGGACAATTCGAATGGAATGTTATGCCTTTTGGATTAAAAAATGCTCCATCAGAATTTTAAAAGGTTATGAATGATATATTCACCCCTTACACTATTTTTACAATTGTTTATATAGATGATGTTTTAATATTCAGCCAGGACATAGAACAACATTGGAAACATCTAAATATTTTCTTAAAAGTTATAAAAGAAAATGGTTTAGTTGTCTCTGGAAGGAAGATAAAATTATTTCAAATAAACATAAGGTTTTTAGGACATCAAATTCATGAAAATACTATCATACCCATCCAACGGTCCTTAGAATTTGGAGATAAGTTTCCAGACAAAATTAGAGATAAAACCCAATTACAAAGGTTCCTTGGAGCTTTAAATTATGTAGGGATTTTATCTAATCTAAAACAAGTTTGTAAACCCTTATTTGAAAGGAAAAAAGAACATGATTTGGTCAAACAAACATACTGAGATAGTTAGAGAAATAAAAACAAGAGTCAAAACTCTTCCCTGTTTAACCATTTGTCGCCCTAATACTCTTAAGATTGTACAAACAGATGCATCAGAATTAGGGTATGGAGGTATTCTTAAATAAATTATTGATAATAAAGAAACAATAATTAGATATCATTCGGGTACTTGGAAGTCAGGAGCACAACAAAATTATTCAACTATTAAAAAAGAAATACTTTCAATAGTCTTATGCATTAACAAATTTCAAGATGATTTGTTAAACGAAAGTTTTACTCAAAATTTATTGTAAAGCGACAAAAGAAGTTTTGACAAAAGATGTACAAAATTTGGCATCAAAACAAATATTTGCTAGATGGAAAGCTATCTTATCTATTTTGATTTTGATATAGAATTCATAAAAGGCGACAATTGTATTCAGTTATTTGACAAGAGAATTTCTTGAGGATGGAAGAAAGAAGGTTAGTACCATTAGCGTGACAAGCCTGAGTTAGGAAAAAGACCTATGGTAAATTTAGCACAATATGCACAAAGTAAGCTGAACAAACTTTGTCACCAAAACCATTACAAAATATCCCACAAACAACAGCAGACATCTCTGCAGTTGCGACAAATTTCAACCTCTTAGCAAAGTAGCATTAACACCATATCCAAGCTGAACAATTTCCACCTCTGCACTCAAAATTAGCCACATTACCTACCTACAAACAAACTTTGACACAAACAAAGTCCCAACAAACTTTGACACAAACCAAGTCCCAAATTTTAAATAGAGATGACCAGCCAGATTGTCCCTATTTAAGCACAGGACATTTTCACAAAGAATGTGTCATTGAAGATAACTGGTTTCCAGAAAGTTTTCCAAAACAATTAGATAAGGATAATGCCTCACAATTTGCAGAACAAGGTGCTATCATTTCACAATTTATCTTAGACGACAAATTTTGCAGGATTTATTAAAATCATCAAAAACCACAACAATATTATGAGGACATCTTAGTCCAGACAAATTCTCTCCATATTCAAAACAAAGTTCCAAAAAACCATCCAGATACCTATGAGCATTGGAACCAAAATGACCTATACTAAATCAGATAAGAGTGTTAAAGAACATAAGTATAGGAAATTGATAGGTTCACTACTTTACCTCACTGCAAGTAGACCTGATATTCAATACGCCGTTGGAGTGTGTGCTAGATTTCAGACAAATCCGATGCAAACACACTACAACATTGCTATGAAAATATTAAGGTATGTAAAAGGTACAGTAGATGTAGGATTGTGGTATCTTAAAGAAAGCGGATTGAGTTTAAATTGGGTACTCGGTGGCGATTATCTTGGATCAACGCTTGATAGGAAAAGCACCTCGGGAACTTGTGGGTTTACGGGTACTAGACTTATCTCGTGGTTTAGCAAGAAGCAAAACTCAATTGCAACTTCTACCACGAGGCTGAATATATTGATGTTGGTTGTTGTGCAGCACAAATTACATGGATACAACAACAACTTAAAGACTATGGACTCGATGAGAAGAAAACTCTCATTTTACGACAACACAAGTGCTATTGCGATTACAGAATCCTAAATTTCATGCGAACAAAGCATATTGATGTTAGACATCACTTCGCCGAGACCATGTTGAAAAAGGCGATATAGAGATACTCAAGATTGGCCTTGAAGACCAACTTGCGAGATATCTTCACTAAGCCACTACAAGAAAGTAGATTCTTAGCCTTAAGACATAGTCTTGGACTAATGGAACTACCAATGAGCGAAAAAGTTCAGAATGCAGAGCAGGCATCCGGAGAAGAGGTATCTGGGCGGGCATCCGGAGAAGAAAGAGAAATGCAGGAGCAGGTATCCGAGAAATCAAAAAGGGCTAAAGAGCAAAAGGAAAGCTTAAGATCTCTGAGACGGGAACTCAGATATCTGAATCACTCTATAAACGGGGAACACAAAGGAGAATAGTACTACTATCTGCAGTCAACTACTCTCTTGAAATTCGCATTATTTCTATCTTGATGAAAAACTTGGAAAAATCCTAAGTATAAAATGATTCGGATGCAAGCAGCGGTGTTCTTGGTCATACAAAGCGTGATTGAGATAGCTAATAGCCAAAATTCATTGAATGGGCACAATTACACTTGTTGATTGTGATCATTCTTTGAAAAAGCAATGGTGACCCTTGATGAAATTAAGCGATTGATCTATCTGGTGGAAATTAATTCACGATAAATAGTGGGTATAAAAATTGACAAAGTCCACTTTGCATTTAATCTTAGAACTAGCTTTTGCTCACGCACCTTGCAAATCACGAATCGTACACAAAATCAATTTGTATGTATTTATGCATTGAGATTCTATTGCTATATATATAGGATTTTGGCAAAAGAAATCACTTTAGCCTAATCCAAAATTCGACTTACACAAAAATAGCAAAATCTTCTCTTGATTCTCTGCAAACCTTCTACAATCTCTGCAAATCAAGATTAAGTTATTACGCAAGAATTCTTGAATCAAATCTCTTTCAAACACCAATCCAAATTCTACACTATATAAAGAGATGGCCCCAAAGAATTCTTCCACACAAATCTCAATCCTCCTTTGATGCTATTTGAAAAGCAAGCACGAGTTGGTTATTGTGAACAACCGGTGGTATGAGATTTCAATCGACCATTGGACTTCAAATCACAGAATGATTTGGGGTGGTTCCATGGTTGAGGAATACCTCACTGCAATAGAGAACCAGACGAAGCCGATTCTTGACATGCTTGAAAAGGCACAAATCGAGGGTTTTCTATACGCTGCCCAGTGGAATTTCATCACTCGATGTGTTGGAATTCTACAACAACTCGAGATAATTTCTGTGTTTTACGAAACCTTTGCAATAGTGTCATCAAAACCTCGATCGAGGAAAGGAAATCATACGGACTTAACAACTTTCGTAAGTTGTTTGAGTTTCAAAATCTTGGAAAGGATTTTGAAATAAACACCAAGGATGATGATCTCCTTGAAGGTGTTAAACAATTGCGATGGCGTGTGTGATCTTGAAAATCGGATACACCGAGTACAAGCTTCTTGACATCGAACGGACATCGATGGTTCAGGGATGTATTGGCTTGCATTCTTCAGATGCTTTGATGGTCTACAAGGAGGTCTTGACGGATAAGCGAAACGATGGATCATGATGTTCTTCTTTGAATCGACAAGACAAAATTTGGAAAACCCTTTTAAGCTGGGGAAAATCGCCTTCATGAAGTTTGTGAAGAAGATTCAAGGCTTGAGCCTAAGATCGTAAAGGACTAGCTGAGCGAAGGCCACGATGAGCTATGGTGCGAAGATATGCTACTTTGGAGAAGCTTGGCATTGAGCTCGGAGAGGCAATTTGAAATAGCAGCGATAACCTACTCTACAAATATGAGTATACAAACTTGATGAAAAAGGTTACTAGGTCTCGGAAAGGTTCTAAGAAGCGAAAGTCGAAAAGGTATACGAAGAAAGGTTGCGACCGAAGCCCGAACTTCAAGAAAGAAGTCTGTGGAAAATCGGAAGACACACCCATTGAGGTTGTCGATTCTCGGATATCTGCGGGCCTTGCCGATGGTGATAAAGGCGGATCAACTCATCAATCTTGCAAAAGTGTCATCAACTCTTGAACAAGTAGACTCGGCAAGAAAGTGCTTTCGAAATGTGAAGACTATTACGAAGCCTTGATGAACTCGTTAATCTTGCCAAGCAATTGAAAAGCACCAGCCCCATCTGCGAAATCGCGGGAGTAATGGACCAATCGGTTCCCAATCTTGATGAGAGCTCGGCGATGAAGATGATGAACTAGTCATCTCTCGAGTCCTAGAAAGAACAAAGAGGGCTAAGGTTCTTTATGTGATGGCGGTGATAAGGTTTAAGAAGAACCTACACCTCGGGTTCTTTGAACAAGCACCTATAGCAAAGGTTGTTGGTGCAAACACATCATCGAGGGAGCGTTTCTTACGCACAACTTCAAGAAGCCACGATGAGTGGTAATTTAGTCTTTGGCGGAATCTTGATGAAAATGCCATCTAAAAATGCGGAAGAACACTCTCTTGACAAATCTTACGCTTCGACAACCACAACCACAAACACAACCACAACAACCACAAGTGGTTGATGAAATAGTAAATGAACTCCATTTGAATTACGGCATTACAACCTGTGAAGAAAATCACGCAAAAGCGGGTTTCCAAACTCGACAAGAGGATCAAGCGAGACATCAATCGGTATGATCAATCGGGGAGGCAACAGAGTTGCACACTTTCGGAAAGGTATGAAGTACCTAAAACTTCAAACAAAGAACATCTTTGGAACAAGAAGACCAAAGTATAAAAGGTCACAAGTTCGAGAGACCAATCGACTGACAATGCTCGAGGTATTTGAATGGTTTAACTCCTACCTTGTGAAAATTTTATGCTTGTATATCTTGTTACTTATATAAAAATTCTTTATTCTGTGAGTTAGAAACACGAAACAAGAAATGGAAAGCTTGCCTCGAAGCGGAAGGAGGTTACTGACCTACCTCTTAAGAAATCGAGCACATACCACGGTGATAATTGATTCTTAAGATAACACTTTTCGATCATTTGTCTATGTGCTTAATCATTTAAAGTAAATGTTTCTAAGGCTCCAACTTAGAAAAGAAGATAAAGAAAGCGGAAATGCAGGAGGCGACCGAGGCAGACAAGGTTTCTGAAGAACACATCATTGAGCCTTCTAGCATGAAGGTACATGAAAAATCAGTGATAAGTATTCTTCATCATGGGTTATCTTAAACTTCTTCTAAATTATTCAATACTTTCTACTTATAGGCTCATTCAGAAGTAGAAATGCAAAGGGAAAAAGTTGCGACATCCCCTGCATCAATGGAAATTGATGAAGCTCCCAAGGCAACATCACATGAAAGAATACGAAGCGAGAAAGTTTACGAGAAAAATGACTCTGAGCTTCCTATTGAGGAAGTAAGTCCAAAACTCAGAACTCATTAAAGCATTTTTGCACAAATTCTTTCAAATAATTTCCTAAGTATTATATTAATCTTAATTCTCAGGTTCAACAAAGAAAGGTTGATGAGGAACAGACTTCCAAGTCTCCACCTCACAACAAGATATCTGAGACACCAATTGTCTCAGTAGCACAAGTCTCTGAGCCTGAAGTACTTACTCAGGTAACTCAGAAACTAAACTACACTTCTACTCGGATATCTACAAAAGTTTTGAAGCTCACTCAAAACTCATCTTTCGAGCTCAAGCGAGTGCAAGCGGGCTCCCAATGATGAGAAAAGGGACCTACTTCCCTTCTTCAAAGCTCAAACCACCAAAGCATATTCAATGCTTCAAGAAATGGCAAAGGTTAAGGTGCTCGATCTCTGAAATATTGAGAATCACGGATCAACCAACGAGGCGAGCACGAGCTCTTGACTTGGAGCGTATATCCATGCAATGTTCCCTGAGCATTACGATTGCGACTCTGTGCATAAGATTTCTCTAGAAGTGGCGCCTGATTTGATACAAGCCTTTGAAAGGCGGATGGTCGGACAAGATTACAGATGGCATTCAAGCCGATTCGCCCCAGACTACGCAATTTATACCTTACGAACAAGAAGAGGTTAATGGGCGAAGATCACTATTCTGAAGTTATCAATCTTGTATCGAAGATGATGAGGAGGAAGATATAAGCGAAAATGACTTGATGAACCTCCAGACCATCACCAAAAGGATGACACGGACAAAAGGATGATGATGATGCCCCGAGGGAATGGAGAATTTCACAAAGAAATCATGCCTCAGCGCTAAAAAGCAAGCGAGAGGAAAGCACGAAATCTCCGTCTCCATCTCCTCAAAAGTCAACTCATCCATCTTCCAACAAAAGGTTATTCTTGAACAAGTAGTTGAGTATTACGAAATCGCTCGAAATTGTTGATTACTCGATCGAGGCTTTCAGCTTCGGACAATGTTGGAAGAAGAACAACTCCATCTTCAAGCTGGAAGACGGATAGCTAAATCCGAGACAAGCAGCGACTACAAGATCAATATCTGCAGAGATGATTGCTTACTCACGAGGTTAAAGAGCTACGAGGATCTTGTAAATGCCATCACCGAAGAACTCGTCTTGAAGAAGTATCTAAAATTAAGCATGATGCTAAAAGGCATCATCTTCAAAAGAAGTACCATCCTCCTCCCAAAAGGAAGAAACCAATCTACGAGATGGTTCTTTGGACTCGACCAATCGATGAGAATGTCGAGGATGAAGATCCTTTGGTGATTACTCGGATGATGAAGAAGACAAGACTCTGGCGAGCACGAAATGAACATCTAGCGGTTTCACACTTGAAAAGAAGCGGTGCTCACAAACTTTCGAAAGCGCGAATGTCCACTCCCATGAATACATGAGCAGATGCAATCTTGGCTCATCGAAAAGGAGATGTCTTCACGGAACAAGGAAGTAATTGCCTCATCCCTCTGAAATGAAAAAGTTCAGAGCTCATCATTGAGAGAACAACTAGCATAGTCATTGCTCGGAAAGATGCAGGAATGATAAGGGGCGATGATCGTCTTTAGTGAAAAAGCTTTCCAGAGGCAAGTTACTTCTTTGGAAGCGGATGCCATCCTAGGCCCGTTGGCGGAGCTCAGCGATAAGGACAATGGACTTATCAAGCAAAATCGAGCTCAAAGCGAACTTGGAAGTTGGTCACGCCTACAATTATTTACAAGGGCATTTTAACTCTCTCTGATTCTTTTATGAGGTGAGTCGATTGACAATGACTAAGGGAAAGAGTGTACAAATCTGGACCTCAAAGTCGGGGAATGGGAAGAAGGAGAAAACAAGAAGAAATCTGGGTAGTGCGGCTCGAGAGGAAGAAGAAACAAGAAAACTTCCACCACCACTCAGAATAAATGAACCCTCCTCAAGTCAGCTACTTCCCGAAACTCTTGAAGGAGCTGATGGTAACAAGGGCCATGGCACGAAACCTCCAAAGTACCAAGGCTCGAGGAAGACAAGTTAAAGGATTGATGAATCTTACGAAGAAGAAGAAGAAGAAGGAGGTCAAATCAAGTCACTGGGCAATGAAGAAGGCTGTAAAACTCTCACAAGATTTAATGATGATGAGAAGCGATGAAGATGAAGCTCCTCTTCACGGAAAGGAAAATTGAAAACTGGCGGGCCCATTTGCAAAGCCCTAGCGACTAAAACACCCTGGAAATACCAAGTCTATCCGGTGGTTCTTGACAACAACCCGAAAGAGAATTGAGCAGAGAGAAAGGCAGATAGAAGTGAGCAAAGACAAAGTCGACTTCCACTCGGGCGGAAGAAGCGAAATAGAGTATGTGAAGAATGACAATGATTCCTCTGTCTGGTGCATCAATCGGAAAAATGGCTATTGGATTACGGAACTTAAGCATCTCTTGGTAAATTCAAGATTTCGAACGATCCATAAACAACTTATGGCATGGAGAAAAGATAAGCAACCTTGATCAACACAATCACATTAAACTGGTTGGATTTTGAAGTTGTCGAAGAATTGAAGCCATGAGAAAGGACCTCTCGATGAATGTCCATATGGAAAGCGGATGGTGTGCAGAGTACGAATATCACGAGCGAGCAAAGCAAGACTCGTTGTGGAACCTTATGAGTCGTTCTATCTAACTAAAGATCAATACAAGGGTGACATCAGATATCTGAGGATTATCTATGAATACTTCAAGCTTTCAGATATCAGAATAGAGCATGCCTGGAAGTGGGGAAAGTATACGTGGGTGAACATTTTGTCGAAAAATCCTACCAAAACCTACAAAGAGGTCGTGGATTTGCGGAGACCTTTGAGATGCTCGTCGAACACTTCTCTATGATTATTACGATGACATCAAAAGGTTTGGAGATAGGAAATTTGCGGTGATCCATAGAACTACTGTTGAAGACTTGAAGAGTTGAAGACTTGAAGACTAGTCTATTAGGATGTTTACTTGGAGCTTGGCTACTCCTGTTGTCCTAATTTACTATGTATTTTTGTTGTATTTTTGCTGACTGAGCTAAACTTGTTTTATGTACTAAAGTTATCTGTAATCTTTCATTGCAACTTATCTGATGAACTTACTCTCAGATAGTATTCTATAAAAGATAACTTGTCAGCAAAGATCACACCTTGTGATTTGGTTGATGTTTACTTTACGCATAATTGAATGAATTGAAAAATCTTAAGAAATGATTAAGTGTTGGATTGTTCACTCATCAGTTGTAATAGGTCGGATAGTCATCGTTGGTGATCAAAAGGAAATTTGTTAGGAAATTTGTTAGATATTTTGTTAGAAATATCTGCTTAGATTTGATCGACAACATGATGACTTATCTTAATCTCGAGAAAGGTGATTAGTACTCTTGGTTCACTTGAACATTGTAAAAGGAAACCCACTAAGTATGATAGTCTAGCTAATCTTGTATAGGATGTTAGGTCTCAAAATGTAATTTTATTTTATGAAGAAGACCGAAGAAGACATCCAAGCGAGAACAAATTCGACATTGAAGATTTGAAAAGCGCACAAGATTCTTGAAATAGTTTTGAGATACCTTGGCGATTTCTTGAAGGCGAATGATTTCTAAACAAATCATGTCACAAGAGTATCTGAGAAGTCGAGGTCAATGGAAAACAAGGAAAGTGTCCATAGATATTTACTCTCAGATACCTTGAGCTTTAACCACATTTCTGAAAAAGAAATATATTGCAACAAAGTTGTTTCAATAAAGTGGTATCTGAAGATTAAAGGTAAGGACGTGCTAAAACTCAGAAAAGCGATAAAGTTAAGTCTACGATACAAAGCATAGTTCGTTGGCACTCTGAGGACAAAAGTATAGTACATTGCATTAAATGCAGACGGAGATATACGAACAAAAGCAGCGGTAACCGAAGAAGAAGACAAACCTTTCTGATACTATACACGGATATCAATAGTTTGAATTTGATTTAAACTAACGGATACTATTCAACGGCATTCAAATTCATCTATAAATATCAACACTTAGGCGAGAAGACACACAACTGAAGAACTTACTTTGAACACATATCTAAGCTATCTCAAGCAAATTACTTATCCTCAAAGCTTTACATTGCGACCAAAGCTCTTGATCTTGAGTAACCTTTGAAGTTCTAAGTGTCACGATCCTAAACAAACCTTTGCTATTTGTGAAAGAGTTGAATCGAAAGATCAAGTATAAAGATTCATTCTCTTGAACAATTATCATAAGACTTGGGTCGAAAAAGAACAAGATACCATACATTGCAAAGTGTATTAAGTATACTTGATTCTCGAGCTATCGATTAAGCGAAAAGTTATTAAAGAAGCTCATCGACAACTCGAGCAAAACCGACACCATCATGGCGTGGAGTCTGGGAAGTACTTAGTTTGAGAAACTAAGGAATAACTCCAAGGTTATTGAGCACGGGAAGTACTTAGCTTGGGAAGCTAGGGAATAGCTCAAAAGGTTTACGAGTCTGAAGTACTTGTGAAAGCCGGGGAACAACTCGGGGGAACATTTGGTTGGGAACCATTTGTTTAAGGAATCTTAGAATAGAATTTTGTAAGGTGACCTCAATTATCTATTCTAGTGAATTCTAGGTCTTTGGAAGACGAAGTGGATTAGTTGGAGGATTACGCCACCTCAGATACCACTATACTTGTGTTATTTACTTTTACGTACTTACATTTCACACACACACACACTTTAACTGTTTACACTTATCTATCTTAAGTCTTCCGCTCTGAATCTAAGTATCGAGATATCTACACGATATCGAGAAATAGTTTTATCGACAAAAGTTTTAAAAGACTATTCACCCCCCTAGTCTTTTACTTTGCCGTTATCTGGACAGCAGATCTCTGACGAAGGCCACCAAACGAAAAGCAAGAAGGATTTCGGTTTGGCAGAATAAACAATGAAACACATCAAGAAAGGCCAACTGATGCCCACATTGAGTATATGAAGACTAGTAATGAAGAATCTTCATATAGGTGCATTACGAACAAGAGAGGGTATTGGATTACGGAACTACAACATCTACTTCTCAATGATAAGTTTCAACTCCATCCTCGACGGATCACGAAATGGAGAGAAGGCAAGCCAGAATTGCTAAAACCTGAGCACCTTCATGCCTGGCTAAACTTTGAAGTAGAAAAGAGGAATGAAGCCAGAAAGATGGATCTTTCTTTTGCCTGTCCTTACCCAAAACCTGATGATGTACACAAGGTAAGAAAACTAGATGGTAGCTACAGCAGGAGAACAAACTAGGTGTTTCAACCTATGAGTCATTCTATATGACATTGGATGAATACCTAGATGATATACACTATCTGGAAGAAATATATAAGTATTTCAACTTTGTCTCGTGACAGTAGACCATGCCTGGGTCTGGGGAAAGTACTTCTGGGTCAAACACTTTCTGCGGAAGAATCACAAACTTGGCAAGAGTTACCATGAAATATGTGACTTATCCAGAAAGACATAGCTCTCTGTCAGAAGGATTCTTTATGACTATGTCCAAGAATGCAGAAAAGTGGATGATCATGTCAACTGATCCAGAAAGGATGCTGAAGAACTTGAGGTATCTAAACCCAAGTTGCGTTTCTGAAGACTTGAAGACTAGTAACATTAGAATACTCTCTTGGAGCTTGGACTCTCCTTTGTTCTAATTTACTTAGTATGTTTTATTACTTTTTGTAATCTTGCTGATTGTTTCTAAAATTCTCTATCTGTAAAAGTTGCATCTCTTTCTGTAAATTGTACCTATCTGAAGATCATACTCTCAGATACATTTTAATAGATGACAACTTATCAGCAAAGATCACTTCTTGTGATTTGGTTGATGTTTACTTTCTGCACTTAATTCAACTAAAATTGAATATCATTTGAAATGATTAAGTGGTGGATTGTTTTCTCTTCCAGGGTTACAAATTTGTAATAGGACTTAAAAGATAATCATGGACGACTGATCAAAAAGGGGGAAATTTGTTAGGAATATCTGTTAGTATTTTGATCACTCATCACATGTTCTTATCTTAGCCAGAAAGGTGATTAAGTACTCTTGATTCACTTGAACATTGTAAAAGAGGAAATCACTAAGTATGATTAGTCTAGTAAATCTTGTATTAGGATTATAGGTCTCTGAGTGTAATTTTTATTTCAAGAAGACCATGAAGATCAATCCTAGCAATGGAGCTTTTCTGAAGATTAGAAGACTGAAGATTGCACAAGGTTTATGAAGACACAAAGGTTTAGTCTAACTCAGAAAGACTATGTCCTTAATCCTTTCTTAAGTATATTAACTTACTTTCGAAATATGATTCTGGACATATGACATCATGAGTATGGAGCATGCAAGCCATCAGAAAGGCTCATGTATCCGTTGAGACTAAAAGACAATGAACAGTACTATGCATTAAATGCATCGGCAAAAATCTTTAAAAAGCAAGTCCTCTACGATACTGAGATAGTGACTTACAGTACATAGTTCAAGATATAAACGGATATAATTTGATAGAGGCACAACGGATACAATTCAAACGCCTCTCAAATTTATCTATATATATCACACACTTAGATGCTTGAAGAACATACCTTAGAACGCTCTATCTTGCAAACTTACCATCAAGCAAAGTATTCTCTCAAGCACTCTACTACCCTTTTCTAAAAGCTTTCTGTTGCTTGAAGAATCACTAGTAGTTCTAAGTCACGAACCTTAACAAAAGATTGTTATTAAGTGAAAGAGTTGAACTATCGGATACCCTTTCAAGCTCATTCTCGAGCGGACACCATTACTTGGGTCGATAAAGAGCGGTGCCATCCATTGAACAAGTGTATTAAGTAGTCTTGTTCTATTAGGCTCTCTGAAAACATAACTGAAAAGTTATACGAGAAGCCTCTCTAACAAACCTTATAACCAACACCTTCAACACGTGGAGTAGAGGAAGTACTTGATTTGGGAAATCAGGGAATAACTCCAAGGTTATCTGAGTAGAGGAAGTACTTAGCTCTAGGAGCTGGGGAATAAGTCAGGGGGAACATTTGGTTGGGAACCATTTGTTTAGGAATCTTAGAATAGGATTATTGTAAGGTGAACTCAATTATCTGTTCTAGTGAATTCTAGGTCTCAGAAAGACCGAAGTGGATTAGTTGGAGGATTACGCCACCTCCAGATACCACTATACTTGATGTGTCATTTACCTTTCTGTATTTACATTTCAGCAAAACACACACACATGCTTATTGTTTCTGCACTTACCTATCTTAAAGTCTTCCGCGCTCTGAATTTAAGTATCAGAAACCCCCAGGTTTCTGAGAAACTGTGTTTATCGATAAAAGTTTTAAAAGACTATTCACCCCCCCCCCCCTAGTCTTTTACCTTGTCGTTATCTGCACCAACACTTAGGGACTGTAAGATTAGACTTTGACTTATTAATTTACCAAAAGATAGTTTGTCCAGAAGGTTTTTCATAATGTACTGCTTTGACATTTAAACCCGTATTCATAACTTTGTAATGTATTCTATAAAATACTTCATATATATGAGAACCATGTTTCATTTTGTAATTATGAGTTTTTACATTTAAAGTAAGAATATCTAAAATATGTGGGTCAGTCAGGGATATGGTAAAATTCGGATAACAATTAAAATAAATTAGTCCATTACAAAGACTTGTTTCAATTAATCCTAAAAGGGAATCTTGAAAATCAAAATGTCTAGCATCTCTAAGTGCAACAAAAATGCTAGTATCTAATCCTTCTCTTGTTAAAGGTTTAATAGCAATTTGTACAAGACCTATATGTAAGAATTTGTATCCACTGGCTATATGCTTTCTAATTGACTTTTTAGTGAATAAATGTAAAGTTTGTTGATCACTTACTAAAGGAAGGACTTGTTCTTCTGTTTTTATAGTATAAGCTGATCTAAAGTCTAATATGTTTTGTTTATATATTGTACTCTTATCTACATTTGGTGGTTTCCAATTGAACAAATCTTTATCTTCCCAAGTATTTTCAATAGTGGATACAAATGATGAGTATCTGGTACAAATCTCTTATCTACATTTTCATTAATATCTGGTACAGATGATGAGGCAGAAGCCATATTGTTCCCAAAAAACTTATTCATTAATCTTACAGGGTTGATTTCGTAAAAGCTAATTCAGACATCGTCTTACACACCTATCCAAGGAATTATATGCGTGTCTACCAGAATCAAAACTTACTACAAAATCAAGTTTGTTTAATTAACTAATACTCTCCCCGGGGACTTTATGGCTCTGATACCATTTGTATCAGGTAGCATAGCGGAAATACAGTATGAAGTAATTGGCAAGATTAAGATATTGTGAAAATGGTGTGTATATATATATATATATATATATATATATATATATATATATATGTGTGTGTGTGTGTGTGTGTGTGTGTGTGTGTGTGTAGTAAAATATAATACACATTTCAATTTTTACACTAGATCACACTCACGCCTCTTTTCCAAGCCAAGCCCAAATCATTTTCCCTCTTTCACTTTCATTCTTCATCTAGGTCACGCCTCCACTCCTCCAAGCTGTCGCTACTCGCCTACTCCTACACCCATGCCCACCATACCACCATACATCGCATCTCCAGCCACCACATAATCGCCATCTTTTCTTTGAATCTGGTGCCTTACTCCTCCTTTGCGCCATTCTTCTTTCTTCTTCTTAGGTGAATACGGTACTCCTCCTCCTCTTATTCATTTCTTCTTCTGCGCGGCTGTAATCTCCGTTGGACATGTTTCTGGTTGTTTTGCTTAGTAGATAAATTGTCTGCCTGACTGAGATATACGATTTAACATTTGTGGTTGATTATTGATTATACATTGTGGACATTATTAAGATATGGAAGCAGTTTACGGAATTATTCTTGATTACTATAAATCTATAATGTTCAATTGCTTACTGATTACTCGAAAATTTGTTTACTGGAATGTTTACTTGTGTTGTTTATCTTAATTAGTTAGTGTTGCTACAAGACACATCTACTGGAGTAGTAGTATGTGTGTTATGTCAATATGTGAGTGTTGTGTGAGTATGGTCATTTAGTTTGAGTAGTTAGTAGTAATTTTATGCAAGAAGACGCATCTAATCTGAGTTGTGAGTAGTAATTTTCCTTGTGCTTGTTTATGTTGTGTATAACTTAATTAATTCTTGGTTTTGTTTTTGTAGGGAATTGGAGCTGGAGAAGATTTAGACTAGACGTCAACTCTTCGTTTTGTATGGTTGTACTTATCCCTCATCTTATTTTATGTTAGGGATCATTATATTTTGCACTTGAATTAGTTTTGTTATTCGAAGCATTCTTTACTTTTCTTTACCAAAATAGTTTTAGGAGACATTAGCTAGATTTTTTTTTTTTTTATATTATAGCTTGAATTTTGAGTTTTCTTGTAATAGCGAATACAAATGAACAAATGAACAAACGAACAAACAAAGCTGACATTAAGTGACACGATTTCAACCAACACTAACGAACAAACATGAACACGCTGAAACCTTAACGAACTGAACATGAACAAGGGATGAAATGTTCGACGAACATGAACATGAACATGCATTTGTTAAACGAACAAGCGTTAGTTTAAGGTCTCCGTTCGTTGAAATACACCCCAACCCATGGGATTCACACATTTTTCTTATTCGGTGTGAAAACCTACTCCAACTCGACTCAAATAAAGCTGTACTGTATTTCAGATTAACTAAACAACTCAATGAGCAATCCAACATTGAATGAAGTGATTTTACAGAACTCAAAACCTTATAAAACCAGTGTATTCTTTCTGATTTTTGGCATACTAGAACAATTACAGGTAAATCACTCACCCTCACAGGATTATATATGAGTATTACATCAGGGCGAGATAAACTTGTAACTACACATATATGTATGTTTCTCATCTCGATCAATTGGAAAGCGGAAACTTTCCAGATAACGAGAAACATTGAACCACGATTACATCGTATCATAAACAAGCTTCAACAATACCAGCAAAACATTGTCGGTTATTAAGCCTATTAGTATAAGAACCTACTTACAAATTACTAGCATTGTTTATGTTTGCAAGAAGATGCAAATAGCTGTACAATCATCTCTCTTTGAGTTAGGAAACTTCTTTTTCCATGAACCACTTGCAGCATCCACAACTGCCTTTGCTGCCATCTGTTCATTAGGAGCTGAACAGACTATATCTATGACCTGATCATTGCTAAGCACATCCCAAATCTGTAACCGAGCACGAATATTAATGTCACAAACTTATAAATAAAACTAAAAAGCTTATAATCTCTAGAGAGTAGCTTTTGAACATACCCCATCAGTGGCCAGAACAAGGAACTGATCATTAGTGGACAAGTGCTGAAATGATACATCTGGTGTTGAGATTACTCCATGGTTCTTTAGCACGAAATCACCAAATGCTCGTGACATGGCGAGTCCAGGAGAATCTACATAAGGGAGCCATACTCTTTCAATGTGGGATTCTTCTTTCAGTGCAAGTACTCTCCCATTGCACTTCCTTATTCTCTCTGCCTCAGCTGCAGAACAATCATATTGTCAGATAAACGAATTCATCTGGACTAATCAATTCCACACGTCTATAAGTTCGAGCCTTTAGATGACATGAAATTCTTACCAGGTACTCCAGGCTTCAAATCAGTAGTCAGTTGAACCGCCTGGATTCCATTCTCCGTCCTAGTCCCCAGAATAGCCCTTGAATCGCAAAGATTTGCTATGACAAGTTCATTACCCTGCACGAGATGTTATGTTGTGAGCTTTTATATTAAGTCTATTGGACCTTGTGATTAACAATCATACTCATCAGTTTTAGCAGGTTGCAATAAACACATTAACACGAAAGCTACAAGTAAAAGCAAGGGAACGCGTAGTTTTAAGTTAAAAATTTACCTGTTTTACAGCAACAACAGCTGTGGTTCCACTGTAGGAGCAGTCTACGTTATCAAGAAGCTTGATTTCCTTGTCCAACACTTTGAATGCGCTAACGCAAGCTTCTTTCCATTTAAAGAAATCCTTGCTAGAAGATGATCTATCATAACCATTACGTTTAGTGCAGTTAACCGGTGATGAACTGATCTTCGCCAACGCATTTCTTTGGCTGAGAAGCAACGAAGGCAGCCGGTTCCTCACCATCGTGCTCACTATATGTCCGTTTTCGCCATGGCCATCGAAAACTCCTCCAAGGACTCCATCTTCAGTTCCATAGCCCTGCCAATATAGCAATTTGTTTCTGTTAGGAAAAGCCTAAGAATAACTCATCAGATTTGACATGAAACCGATATTATCTAACACCTTTATGTAAGTTCGAACTTTTATACTTGGGTGAAAATGAAGATTTATACCTGGAAGATAATGGAAGAATCTTGATTTATTCCTTTACTTCCTTCATGTGAGAATGTAGAGCCAATTGTAGCAGGAGATTCATGAATGCAAGGATTGATCTCTGTGTAGTAAACTGCATTTTCATGACCAAAAGCACTATCATCATGTACAGGAGATTCAACAGAAGCACAGATTCCCATTTTCTTTTCTTTTCTCTCTTTTGTCAACTCTTACAACTTTTCTTCTTGTAATCTTGTCCAATAACTGGGGAGAATAAGCTCTAATTTATAGGGATCTTGAGGTCCATGGAATATACAACTGGTTTATAAATGTTTAATAGGTTATAATTGGTTAGTGCCTCCTAGCAAGGTTGAAAGATGCTATGTGGTTCAATAATTCAATTATTTTAGTCAATTGTTGGTTTGTTTAATAGTATAAGCTACCCCAAGATTCATTCTAAAGGGCATCTTAGGTGTAGATGATGCAGGATTATTGATTACTGGATGTTTGAGTTGTATAAGTTTTCAACGGAGAATGATCACCGCTAGATCAAGTATTGGAGCTTATTAGAATGTTGACTTGGTAATATTATCAGATAAGAAATGCAAATATGTGTTAGTATATGGTACATCTCATTTTCGATGCAATTTTCAAGCATTTTTTTCACCTAAGTTTCGAGAAATCGTACAAGTAGTTTTTTCTTTTTTTTGAAAATATAGTGTGGCTGAATGACACCGAAACAAAGCTAGGACATAGATAGTCAATGAGTATGTGAATGGTAGTAAAATGCAAAAGAACACCACTTTAAAGGTCCAAATTACTCCCTTTTAGCGCATTCCAAGTATGACATGTAATATTTGTAAATGTTTAAATATAAAGATCACATTTTCATTTTGAGAGTCCATATGCAGTACAATTTGACCCAATATAAAATGTAGACAATAATCATAACAAACTGTACCACCAATTCGATGAGAATCCAAATCGGATTGGACCGGATCCTATCCATTCTTGAAGGTGAATTGGTCCAATGAATTCGATCGGATTGGATTCGAACCAGATCAGATCAAATCAATGGATTCAAGGATCATCCAAACATATAATTTTATATTAAAAATGTATATGTTGTTGATTATTATAGATGTGGATGGATTTTGATCCGATCATATTCTTTAACGGATCCTATCCAAACGGATTCACTTCAAAGCGGATCAGACCGAATTGGATCGATTCCATCCATTTGTCAGGCTATGTTCAAATAGAGAATCAGCAGTGTCAATGCGCTAACGGTTATACAGACGCAAACTAAGAAGTCGCGCATCCTAACACAGACTTGAGGTGTGAAGTTGTATGATTCTTCCTAATGTTAATGGTTATGTGAAAATTAAGAATGACTTCTGACACTTAGGTAGATTGTGGCCGCCCCGGTGTAGTATTTATTCTAAAGTGTAAGACTTGTTTAATGTATTTAATAAAAATATTGTCACTATATTCAATTATTGACATATAGTATTGTTTTCTAAAATAAAGATAACAAATTATTTTAGACGATAATGTTATACTTTTACGGGTGCAAAAGGATGCATGCAACACTTAAAAAGTAAATACTTACATGACTATATTTTTGTACATATATTTGTGTTTCGAAGTTCTAAACTATAAGCAGTATATAATACATGTTTTTCATTTTTACATGAATACAAAAATGATTCCTTCCATTGACAATTACTCAAATTTGATACTCCAAAGTCCGACTTAATTAAATTCGATTACTTCGCCGACCTATATCACAAATTGGTGTTAATCCCTCCCATGCGGATGTGTCAGAATCTCAGATATATTCTGATAATTTCGCCTTATAATCGTCAATCTTATCTTTTGAATTATTTGATAAGTTATTAGTCGATCATGTATCGTGGGAAATTATTTTAATTAACTTATTAGATTAGTTTGTCGATCGTGTATAATTCGCCGGAACTTGTTTTTCAATTAATTGGTTAAGTCGTATGTTTTGTTCCAACTCCAAGAGTTGACCTATCGATATTGTAAACTGAATATATTCTTTAAACAGGACAAGAAAATAACACATACTCCATTATTGAAAATACAATAAGGATTCTATATTTCTATTTCTATCCACTTTGTGACCAATAATTTATCCAGGAAGACAATAATGCACCTTAAACGAGCACAAGACTTTTTAAGGATCATCTAAATTAAATATCATCTCCTCATCTCATGTAATTCATTAACAACCAATTGACTTGCCGGAGTATCTCAAATTTACTTAATCTACCATACATCTTCCTTGCTCAATTTATTTGCACTTGAAAAGAAATGTTTCGGGATCATTACGGGATAGATCGACTTTGTGTTGGTCGAAGATGTATAATGATACTAGTACATCGCGCTCAATAGGCAACACAAACTCCAGTTTAGCATAGTTTGAATATGTAATTATAGAAAGGGGAGAGAGTTCAACTTTTATAGAGAATGCAAATGATATTCTAAAGCAATGTAGGATATTTAACGAGTCTGGGCTAGTAGATTTATGAGTCCAAGATGGTTGTTATGCATTTTCCTTCTACCCTTAAACGTGATATGCCCCTTCATTTTCAACTTTCTGATAAAAACAGGAGACATTCACGAAATCAACTAATAATAGCACTAACCAATAAACCATAACTTTAGATTCACATGAATGGACATGGACTTTAATAATTCACACCGGACTTATATAATTCCACATTTGTTCACATTATCTTACTTCTAATCAAACCAACTTGTATGTATATTAAATGGACTATAGTCATCATCGAAAGTACATTTTGCCGCACCATTAAAGTTAGTTTTTTTTACCCTACAAAGACGTCAGACTACCTCCCTGCCAGTGGTTTAAAGTTAGACAAGACTGATTTAAAAATTAAATTAAATAGATATCGAGAAGTTTGGGTTCATAGGTGACAAAAAGTTAAAGACTGGGAGGTAAGAGAAAAACCATTAAAGTTGAACGATCATAGAATAGAACTTGATCCATTTTTTTAACATATTGAATGCACCATAACTACATACGCTGACAAATTAATAAAAACAACATTGAAACAACAAAACATTACTCTACTAATGAACATAAAATAAATACAGAAAAATTAGAAAATATATGTCCTTAATTCACAATTATGTAAACATTGACAAAAGAGTAACTAGATAAAGGAAGCTAAATTAAATCACTAATTTAATCTAAAAAACTCTAAATACTACCTAGAAAAAGAAAAACTCTTAACATTCTAATTTTCCGGGCAATTCCAGACCCTTAGGTCCTTCGTCGTCATCACCAACATACTTGTGCCAGATTGGATGAGTCTTGAAAATGCCTTGCATCTCCTCGATTGGGATTCCCTTCGTCTCGGGGAAACACTTGAGGATGAAGAAGAACATGACGAACACGAAGAAGGCAAAGAATATGAAGAGCCCGAATCTAAACACACACATCATCTTCATGAAGATTTCGGCGATGAAGAAGGTGAAGAGCATGTTGACCAACACGTTCATGGTCTGACCGGCTGATCGGACCTCAAGGGGCAAGATCTCGCAAGGCACCAACCACCCTAGAGGTCCCCATGACCACGCAAAACCTGCAACGTAGACACAGATGACGAAGACGACAACCACAGCATACCACTTGGGCAAAACCCCTGGATCACCATTAATTCCAAACTTCACTGCAATGAAAATTGCAACAACAATCTGCAGATAACAAATTGCTATTGATTAGAGCATGCATTTAACAAATTCATTAGAGCAATAACACTAGAGAAAAAGTATAAATCTTATACGGAAAAAAGAAATTAGCAAACCTGGCAGACAAACATCTGAATAGCTCCCTCAAGAAACCAGAACCTCCTTCCAACCTTATCGACCGAAAAAATCGAAACAAAAGTAGCGGCGGCATTAACAAGTCCGGTGATAACAGTGGCCATCAACGCAGAGTTGGCCATACCAATTGTCTTAAACAAAACCGGAGCGTAAAACATGATCACATTCATTCCAGTGAGCTGCTGGAAGGCAGGGATGCAGGTGACAAGGACCAAATGAGGCCTGTACTTTCTGCTGATCAAATTGCTCCATGGGTGCTGAACCTGCTTCGACGCCTCACTAGCATCGATTAAGTCCTTGAACTCGGCATCAACATCTTTGGTACCACGGATCTTGATGAGCCTATCCTTTGCTTCCTCCTTCTTGCCACGTTCGATCAAGGAGTTGGGGGAGTCAGGGAGCCAGGCCGTGCATAGAAGGAATATGACGGCTGGTACACCGGCACAACCCAAACTTATACGCCATCCATGTTCACCCATGGTCGCGGTTTTGTAGTTGATCAAGTTGGCTACTAGGATTCCAATGGTGATGGAGAGCTGGAACAGCATGTTACATGCTCCTCTGTACTTGTATGGAGGAATCTCAGACAAGTACACTGGTGCAGACTGCATTAGATCATCAAATATTCATGTTAGATACCACGAAAACAGAACGAACCAAATTCACTTAGCACTTCAAATATGTAAATTTTCGAAGTAAAATAGTACTGCTACTATAATGCAATTAGAAAAATTGAATTTTAGATCAGTTTCATGTGAAATTGGAAAAGCTGAATGAACCAAATTCACTTAGATCAATTGATTAGATCAGTTTCGTGTGAAATTTGAAAACTAGAATTTTTAGCCTATGCATATCAATTAGAAATAAAGTCTGGACTATATGAATCACATAAAAATAGAATTATAAACAGAGATTAATTAATGCAACTAAATTTAAAACAATTACGCATGAAAAAAATTGAAATTAACATATAAACATAGATTAATGCAGCTAAATTTGAAACAATTGCGTATTAAAAATTTTAAGTAAAAATATGTAGATACCTGATTGGCAAAACCAATGCCAAAACCAAGAAGAATACGACCGATAATAAGCATGGCAACATTCTGGGCAAAACCATTAACAGCAGCACCAACTAAGAAGAGAAGCCCTCCAAGAAGCATAGAACGCTTCCTGCCGAACTTTCGGGTCACAGTCGACGCAACACAGGCTGCAACCATGGCAGCCAGATAAAGCGAGGATGTGAAGAGAGTAAGGATGGGGTCATCGAATTTGCAGTACTGGTTTTTGGTCTGTACGAGATTTGCCTGCTTGCGGTACACGTTCGGGAAAAATCTCTTCAGGAACACATCCATAGAAGTCACACCACCTGTTTTTTAAATTAACAAATAGACGTCAATTTTTAGATCATGGTATTACATTACATTACAGAAACAACAGCATTGGATATTTGTACGTACCTGAAATACCGATGTCGTAACCAAAGATGAGGCCACCACAAGCGGCGGAAAGACAAGTGAGAATGACATAGATGGTGAGATTGCCAGGGTAGTTGGTGGCAGGGCCAGTTGAAATAACACCACCAGCCATATTTGTCTGGTTTCGAAAGGGTATGTGAAGAGAGGATATGAGAAAAGTGTAGAATACAGATAGGTGTGACAGGGTTAATTTATATAAGAATTATGGGAGATGAAACGAAACAGAGTTCAAGTAGGATTAGATAAGATTGTGGATTATATCTCCTCTTTTGTAGTAAAGGATTTAGGTTTATCTTAAACCAATTTAATCCTAAACGAACTACATTTAGTAGAAGTAAAAGATTTAGTTTTATCTTAAATCAGTTTAATCCTAAAGTCCTAAACGAACTAAATTTAGTAGAAGTAAATTTTATCTTAAATCAATTCAATCCTAAACGAATAAGATACCGGATAGTCCTTAGAATTTGTCATCTATTGGGTTCCAACTTTTGCTCTGTTTAGCAAAACTAACTCCAGAATTTGAGACAGAAATTTTGGTGAAATTTGGAAATTTAAAGCTAATTTGCAGATTTAGGTAGCAAATTAAAAGCTATTTGGTTGATTAGATAGTATTTGGAAAGTTAATTTGTTAAATTTAAAAGCAAATTTGCTTTTAAATGTAGGTGTTTAGCAAATTAGCTGAAAAGCTAGCTGCTATTTTGTAAAATGACAAGGGCATTACTCTTATTTTTATTGTCTTTAACCTTTTTTATCGTAGTATTAGTCTATAGTTTTTTAAATAATAATATATCATATTTTGTCCAATAATTATAATATATATTTAATGTACTTTACATCGCCACTTAATAACATCATCAAAATTATCAGAGTTCAAAGAAATAATCGTTGAGCATTTTAACTTAGTAATGAAAAAAATCAGTATTTGATGTGTACTACATGTATGCATTTTAAAGAGGTGCGGATACATTAATCCTTATGCTAGTTGCAAAAAAGTACACAAAATGTATAACAAAGGATCCAACAATATAAAATATAAGTTGAGAATTCTAATGACCTTCCGGTTTACAAAAAGATGGTTTCTTATTTTCTTTATTCTAATTTATGTTAATATAGGTTAGGGATATTTTCGGAATGAAAAAGATAAGAAGTTCATTCTTTAAAAAAAAAGCTACATTGACTAGCTTTTTTCCAAATAAGTTAAAGAAGTTCAGTTCACGTAACGAGCTTTTTATTAGTCAATGGTCAAAAAAAACTCATGTAGCTGAAAAGCTAGTGGTAAACAGACAAAGAGTTGCATACGGATAATCATTGCTAACGATAATGCGAAAGCTAGCTAAAAACGAGAAATTAAAGGCAATTTGGTGTTAATGGATAATTGATATACCACGAGAAAAGAATATATTCGGAGTGGAAGTTATAATACTTTAACAACTAATGAACTTTAAGATACACCGTATTTCAGAAAGTTGAACGTCACATAATTTGTTGTAAACGTCGTATGTTTAATTACAAACATCATGTGTTCAGAAGTGATAGCAATGCAATTATCATATATGTTTAGCAAACAAATTATGTTTGACATTAAGTATAATGTTTGTAGTTAAATATACAACGTTGATTTAATCTTTAAAAGGTGGTCTCTAACGTTTGTATAAATAAAATTACTTGTAGATAAACTGAAAATTATTACCCTAAACTTTCTACGAACTTATTCTATATAGTTTTACTTTTCGCTTAATTTTAAATGTAATACAAAAATCATATATTTACGATATACATCGTATGTTTAACTTTAAACATCGTGTCTATAATAAGTCTATATTATATTTACATTACCATTATTTCTTAACATGTGCTAAACATGCGATATTTATGACAAAATATGTGTGTTAAATTTGGTCCCTCCGAGATTTGCAGTTCGCAAAAGTAATTCAAAAATTGGCGGATAAAATATTATTTTTCGTACTCAAGACTTGTCTTCTCAAAAAAAAGTACTCGACTTGTAGCTTGTGATTTCCAGCTGAGGAATACCATGGAGGAGGATACCCACGAAGAGAAGCAGTGAAACAGACAAAAAAATTGAGTACATAGTACATACATACAAACTGTATTTGACATTTTTACTAGCATTTCATAGCTGGGACTGATGACAAAGAAAGGCAGCAGTTAACGTTTTCTAGTTCATAACTAGGTGTATGACTCGTGATGATGAACAAAAGCAGCCATAACAATTTGGAACTACCATCTTTCAAGTCATTAGCTGGAGGATACGATGACGACTTCATCCCCTTGTCCCGGTTCAGCAGGAGACTTTTTTGTCAAAGACTTGGGTAGGTCGATCTCATCCTGTAAGCAACGCTGCTGAGGATGGGATAACAGTAAACACATGTTACGGAAAAGGGCACGTGTCAACCCTTGACCATTCTCAAATATGTAGCCCTCGAACTCACTCACCCTTTCAACGGCCTCTACCAGGGTATCGTACACTTGTTGGGGACAGTTATCCGGTCCAGGTTTGTCGTGCAGGTACAGTGCATCCAAGGTGAAGAGTTTCAGGGCTGTTGGAAGTTGAAATTGCGGTGCCATAGATGATCTACAATAGAGTAAGATCTGAAAAGACACAGTGAAGCCTCAGAATGTTACTATATCATTATGATGTGACACATCAGAAGAAGATATAAATTGAAAATCTGTCGACATACGGGTACAGTGAACTCACTCAAGGATAAGTGTTGGCAATAGTTAATCTCGTAATGATTACATGAAGCTGGAATTAGGTGATGGTTAGATAAAATCCTACAAGTGAATATGGTGGGAGTACCAGTGACGGAAAGTAAAGGAAGCGCATGCAAGGACGAATTATATATAATTATTAAAGAGGTTTATCACATAATAACTCAAACAGATTTTGATAGTCAGCTTCTGGCTTCTGCATACTATTTCCGACTCAACTTGTAATTTGTGCAGAGACATCCCTTTCTTGCTGTTGTTGTAAATCCATAGTTAGTTTTCCAGATTCAGTTGCAAATACTTGGTTATACAAAGTGAATGCGAGAGGGAGAAATTACGACCTGTATGTGACAAATAAACTAGCCAAAATAATAACTAGCAAGCATGAGTTAGTTTGAGAGGAAGAAACCATAACAAATGATTGTCACTCACCACTCTGAGAATACGATTTTGAGCACGGATTTCTTTGCTTCATGAGTTGCTACTCTAAATAGTTGTGTAAGATCTGCTTGACCGAGTTGGATCCACAGAGATACTGCATGGCAGCCATCACGGAGTCAACCTCACTGCTGAAATCTTTACGGATCTGGACAAAGAGACAAGGTGAAAAAACAGAAATGTGTAGTCAGCTGATTGCTGATGCAGCTCAAACGTAGGGAAGAATTTAAAGAAGGCAGTGGGTTGTTAGTGAAAATATGAACATCTACATGTTTTGCAATATGTCCTCTTGGAAATTCATGCACAGTAAATATTCAAGAGTTTAAAATACAATAGAATTCAGAGCACATGAAGAGAGTGATTGTTGTAGCAGAAAATGGATCAGACTTGGTCATCATCTGTGAGTTCTCTACACGTACAAGCATTCGAGGATATCAAATAATTAGGCCAGTTAGCAATATGATTTTACAGCTGTAAATAGATCAAGTTATTCTGAGTACTCGGAACTAGCCATCAAACATTGACAAATATACACTACTGGGATCTTGATCTTTAGATAAGCAAAACAAATAATCTTCAGTTCTTTTCCAACCATTTTATTATACCCATGCAAGTAATGAGCATCGCGATAAGTATAGAATAATTATGGGCGTCTTAAATCACTATGCAAAGGTTAAGCCTCTGAAGACTAGGTTATGGTAACAATCATAATATCTTGGAAGTAAAAAGTGGTACCATCAGAACAAGCAAACTGAAAAAATATTAGCATAGTGTCTGTTACTCACAGACAGACTAACACTAAAAGATCTTATTTCCACTATCTCGCTCATGCCAAATTCACTGCTCCTGTTTCTTTCTTTGGGATGTTTCAAAACAATCATCCGTTTTTCTATACCGAAACATTTGCTATTATTGCATAAATTCCTGTTCATGTATCATTCTTTGAGATGTTTCCAGGCATAAAGTACTCCAAAGAGTCAAATATTGAAGATGAATGGAGTCGCATGAACCTGCTCGAATAGGTCGAATTCTCTACCAAAATGAATGGCTTTAGTCATCCATCTTCTTATATAGCTGAGTAACAAACTCTATCAGCCAGCTATATGGACTATTATGCATTTCACGCTATCACATTACCCTCGATGAAGAATCATAATCGATAAACTCATCCTGTGACATGAGCATAACTGAATCATTGCAGGAGGTACACTCTTCCAACCCCAAAATTACATCAAGAAGACTTCTTGACAGATTTGTAGATGACACACTATTTTGCCATCTAAACGCATAGATGATATACCATCATCACATCAAATCTAGATATACAAACAGTTACACTTGCCTTTATAGTTCAAAATGCTACCTCTGCTCAAAGATCATCTGATAAAATAACAAACATTTGTGGCAGTGGAGACACAAATCTGAACTCTCTTTTAGCCAGCTTAAGAGAATTTGCTGATTTAAATCCAAGCCACTAGATCTTTATTCAATCTCAACTCAACTTCACCATTTACTTAAACTAAACCAAAACGTGCCTGATAGATTCATTACCAAGCCATACAGATAAGTACTACATTGACATTATCACGCAACACTGAACATATAAATCCACCAACCTATCATCACATAAACTGGTAAATTCATGCACCCCAAACAGACCATAATGCTTGAACTTCTTTGAACACAACTGCCACTTCAAATTTTGAAGCTAAATACATTTCCGGATCAAGCCCCCTGTAATTTCAGTTTCCAATCAAAACCCCATCTCAGTTTTAACTAAAGCAGTTCATTTCCGACCAAGACACATGCCACAAATGAGATCAATAAAATGTTGACAAAAATTGAGAACATCATTTATATCGAGAGCAATCCCGTTTATCACAGGAAAATTGGAAAAAAATAATCAATATGCAATCTTTACTGGTAATATAAACACGATTGCTCTCTATATAACAAATGTTGATCTCCATTTAACACCGCCCTACAATAATACACATGCATACACATTGCCCAATTTATCAAGCAATCCATGAAAATAGAACAAGTAAACAATCACAATTCCGTTCGAGAGTGGGAAAATTTGTAATAGCTAGGGTTGAATTAAGAGAGTACCCAATGAGCCGATTTGGACAAGGCAGCGAATGCGAAGCGGTGATCAGGGTTAATAGTGAGCTTAGAGTGAACGAAGAGCACAATAGCTTGCTTAATGGCTTCCAATCTGGTTGGGCGACCGTTGGGACCTGTGATCTTCATCTCCACCAGACTCTCCGGGCCGATATCGACGCAGAAAAGTATGTCCTCCGGTGAGTATCTACCGGGAGGGAGACTGTAAGTCGTTGATGGTGGTGGTGCTCTCGAAGGTTGCCCATCAGTTGATTCCATTCTTTTGTGGCCTAGGTGTTGTTTCAGTGCGAGTTCTTCTTCTTCTACTGGTCTGTTTTTTCCATTTGGAGTGTCCTTATTCTGGGGGTACATAGCTAGGAAACGAAATTGAAATTGTGTTTGAGGGAGTTAAAATATTTGGGTAGAATTGGTTATTTTTATTAATACATTACATTACAATTTTGTATATATAAGTGAACAATTGTGGATTGAGTAATTAATTAAGTTAAAATTGTAACTCATTTGTAATTATGGTAAAAATATAAGAAAGTTTCATGAAAGACCGTCTCTAGGATAATTTATCTTATCTAGAGAATTTATCTAGAGACGACTTATGTTATCAATAAAACCATCCATGTTATTAATCAAAACGTATATGTTGTGAACGGTGAGATTATAGTTGTTTTGATTAATAACATCAATGATTTTCTTGATAATCTCTAAATAAATTATCTAGAGACTTTCTCTCAGAAGACTTATTCAAAATATAATGATATTAAAATCTTACTGACTTTTCTTTTTTGTGTTTCTTTAGAATATTATTACAGGTGATCAAAAGTTTTTATTCCACTCATTAATTGTTTATTAATTCTATTTTTTACTTTACCATCACTCTATTTACATACTACTTCTCTTAACTTTACCATCTAGTTACAACAGTATCAATATACTAGCCACTGACAATATTTAACTAATTTTGCTTAAACTATAGCTTCTCAGTAATTTCTCGATGGAATGGAGGAGTAATTTTAAGTAGGGAAAAGTTGAGTAAATCATTTAATTGTTTAACTCAGTGCCAAGGGCTTAAAATGTTTTAACTCAATTTTCGTTCGGTTAAGTTCTCACTCTTGAGATATTGTTTATAGATAAATTATTTAGAGGTAAACTTGTGTTGTCAAAAAACTAATCAATATTATTAAGAAAAACGTCCATGTTGTCAATGTTGGAGCTTTATTCATATTGAAAAAATACATTATGCTGATAACATAGGCAAACATCGACGATTTTCGCGATAATAAGTTGACTTCATATAGGTTATCCTGATAAGTTATTTAGATATCATATGTAGAGACTTTATGGCTGAAAAATGGTGAGGTTATTTGCATTATGGTCTCATGGGGATTGGACTATTGACATTTACCAAAGGAGATTTGTAAACTTCTCGCCCCAATAAAAGTCATAGTGTTATAGAGATACCGTATCTAGATAGGTTGTATACAGACAATCCCTTGTTGTTAAGAGAAACATCTTTATTATAAATCAAAACGTTATGTAATAAATGTATTTTATTAACACCATAGACGTTTTAATTAATAAGATGTATGTTTTTCTTTACGCCAATATCAATCTCTAATCTCTGTATAAATTATCTACAGTTGCCCATTAGACTTGCTCTTAAAACTATATATTTCCTCTCATGGATACTTTGATTTTATTTTTAAGTACAATATAACGCCACACATCATTCAGGCACGCGCTTTACACGTGAACGGATTACTAGCAGTATAATAACTTACAATTGTGACTACAATTTCAATTCAATCCGGAATTCCTGATCCCTGTCCATCCCTCGTATATATTGAATTTCAATCCAGTGTCTATATGTGTCAATCTTTAAATATATGTATGTTTTTAATTACATAAAATTTTAGATGCAAAAGATATCCAGGGTTGCTTGTGAAAGTGACTTAAACTTTTGAGTTGTCGCGGTTGGTCTATATGTGAACTTCGAGTTGGATCCAAAACATTTATGACTTGTCAACTAAGTTCAAAACTTCTTAAAAAAATTTTAAAAACTAAGTTCAAAACCTTTACATGAAACTTTTGCACTCGTGTGCTATAATTTTTCGGATCATCCCCTCCACTTCTTTGTATAGTTGATGCGTCTTCAGTTAAAACATTTACAACTTGTTTCTCCAACAGAGACATTGATATCCAACTTTATCATACGAATTAGTACCCCATCCGCTCCGCAAAACTTCATACACTTGTCATTTTTTAACCGCCCACGAAACTAATATATTACTTAAAAAGGAAATGTACCTCACACCTAACGAATAATAAAATATGTTACTCTCACATCAGACATACATTTCGCAACAAAATGTACACATTTTCCTTTTTTCCATAATGCTATAACGGGTTAAATGCAAAATACCCTCTAAGTTATTGTAAATGTGCTAAAACCCCTCAATTAATAAATTAGTACCAAACTCCCCTGAGTTATTAAAAAATGTGCGCGAAAACTCCCTAGTTAATAAATTAGTCCCTGAGTTATGAAAAATGTGTGCGAAACCCCCTGAGTTATTAAAACATATGCGTGGAACCCCCCTTAGCCTTTTTTTTACGGCGTGCTCGTGTTAGGTGCGGCAAGGGATGTTCTTTTAGGTTTTCTTACTCCAAATTAACGTGGCTAGGTGGACTGGGCATTCATAGTTTCAGTTTATTATCTTTTGCCTTCACTTTTTTCCGTTTACATGACTAATAATGAATTGGTATATGTTGTTGATATGTAGTGACAATTTTAATTAGTGTTATCTATGGTTGTTATTTATATATTTCAGTGATATCTAACCAATAGTGTGTAATCGATTTTTGTTGTTCATTTAACCAGGAAAAAAGTAGAGTTTTACTATTTTTAATAGCTCAAATTTAAGTCATTTTAATATTTTTGAAATTTTGGACTAACGAGTCAAAATGCACACAATACGAATTCATCATGTTTATTTAGTATTCGTGTAAAAGGGGTATTGCAATGACTCTATAAGAACTCCATGGGATTTTGCGCATATTTTTAATAACTATTTTTTTTTTGGGATTGATTTGTTGTAAGATAACATAAACAAACATCTATAGTCGCCCCTAATGAGATTGTACCTCACACACTTTAAAAATAAAGGGTGGGGTTTTTGTTCCAATTTTTAATAACTCAAAGGGGTTTGGTATTAATTCGTTAACTCAAGGGGGTTTCGCGCACATTATTAATAACTCGAGGGTATTATGCATTTAACTCATGTTATAACTGCGTTAACTCTTCACCTAAAATTACACGCCAATCCAAATGTATGAATATATCCGGATGGAGGGAGTAGGTAATATCATATGTGAAACTTAGCATCTAATTTATGCATGTGTCTTTTTAGTTTTTTTTTTATAAATACAAAACTCTAACTAAGAATAAAACCGTTATAATAATATATCTTCAGCTGGTCCTAATAATATGACTTTATAAATTTTTTATACAGTAGTTGGATAATTTTTAGGTGGACTCCTGGACCCACCAAGAGCATTAGTTTTATCGATTTTTAATGTTTATTTAGTAATAAAATTTAATTTTGTATGGTGTAGTATCGACACATATATTAATAGACTAGTAAAATACTAATATCTATCTATATATATTTAAAAGATCAGTTTTTATTCCATCCATTTTGTATAGGACTCAAGTCAAGATTGAATGAGAGAATTTCTTTCAATTTTTTTATTTTCCAAGCCAAAGCCAACTAAAGAAATTATTTGTAAGGAAAGGAATAAAAATTGATCTACATGCCTCTTTATAAACCTTAGAATTTCTTTGAAATTTTTTATATTTACTTGACCAAATAAATTAAAGAAAATTATAAAGATGGTAAGAAATCCTTCCAGATTATTGTTTGCCCATTTACGCCTTTTGACAATGTTCATACATTAATTTGTTTGTCTATTTTAATTAGTTACAATGCTCTATTTCCACCTTAATATTTACAATACACAAATCAATTTCTTCTTAGTCATTCATCGATTCTTTCCTAGCTTCGTTGTAGAGTTTTCAAGGTGTCAACAAGATTTATCACGCGCTTCCAAGGTAACCATAACTCTTTTCTTATTTGTTCTTCGTCATTGAAAAAATCCGCTTTTTCACTTTTTGGGAGTGTTTCAATGGGAGTCATGTAAAATTCGCTTATACTCATCGGAGTTCAACATTATGCAAAGGAATCTTACTTTGATTTTGTATGTATGTTTTGCGCTCAAGAAAAAGCTTTCTTCCAATGAATCAAGTGAGTATGAAATTTCAATCTTCATATTCTAGGAGTAGTTTTTATTACATTCTAAGAGTTAAACGAATTTTACATAACGGATTTTTTCATCAAGAAGCTTCAGTTCAGAAACTCAGTAGTAATTTTCATCTCCTATTTATCAGTTGATCGGTCGATTTATTAGGAATCAAATTTCTGTAATGATGATGATCTGCAGATGGAGATGTAATAAAAGCCGATATGGTCAGAGGTAGGAGTTTCCAATGGAATAGATGTATATCAATATTTCTAATCGAGAATTGGAGTTTTTCGTGGCTATGGCATAACCTGTGGGTGCTGATTGATTGGTACTTCCATTTTTATTTCACTATATGCGATGTGTTTGTTTCAGGTTCCACAACTCTTTTCCAATCTTCATCCAAATTCACTATTGGAGATAGAGTTATGGCCTTCATATTTTGATTCACTGATGGATTTTTGTGCTCTTCTGATATGATATGAGAAGTGATATTTGATTTAAAACCTCATACATAGAATGTGTTTGATTAAATACCTATAATGAATTTTTACAATAAAACAACAGTCTGGCCATCCAGTCTAAGAAATCACCCAAATCCATGGGCACCAGCCTCCTCCACCACTTGCCGCCACCTCCTCCCTCCCACGGCCCTCCAACTCCTTATCCATCAGCCCAAAACCCATCCCAAATCGATCTCCTCTCGTAAGTCAATTCCAACCAGTTCTAATTCATCGCTTCAAATACCATATTCCTACTAGGTATGATTGACGTGATTTTATCCATATTTTGTTCTTAACATTACATCTTGCCAGATTCTAGGCTTGGTAAATCATCAAGTACTATTGCTAATCCAATAATTAAAGTTTTTACTAGACGATGTTATTGCACAGGTAGGGGACTTAGGTAATTAATGAAGAGTAGATTTTTGAGTACTCATCATGGCATAGTTCATGTTGTTTCAAATAGATCATTGTTTGTTGGTGATATCAAGAGAATAATTATTTCATTCTGATGGAGATGCAGGGTAAGTCGCCGATAAGCTCGTGATCTGTTATCAAAGGATCGATAATGCTATCCAAATGCGTATAACTTAGCAAGGTTTGGTCCAATTTGTGTTGAGTTTTTAATATTTTTATTATAAAATTCGGGCCACCTTTTGATCTGATTAACTAATAATATGTTTATCTGATGTGGTTGGTAGTTTTGTTAGGATAATAGCCCCTTTTCATTATGTATCTTCTATAGTCTTTAGGTATTCTAAAGAATGTCTTATTTGTGAATATACATTTAGTGTGTTGTATTATTTTCTATGTATATCATAGTTACAATTTTGAATACGGATAAAAATAAAATCCTTTCATGTTGATAAGAGTCTTAAACATATCTGTTTATTTTTGTTACATGTTGCAGGTATTTATGAGAAGCACTAACGAACAACCTGTGACCTGGTCAAATCACGGATATATAGGTGATTTCGTGTTTCAGAGATTATGTGATAGATACTTGGTTCAAATGCTTCACTGAAACTTTCTAGCTTTTTTCTAGATTGTAATTTGGCTCTGGTGTGATTTCGTTTTGAAATGTTGTGTATAGTTTTATGACTAATCATTAAAAAGTTTGTTGATCAATGTAGTTGAGCCATAGTTTTGAATATATGTATTTCCTATATCTGTCCAGAACTATTAGTTTCAAATGAATCCTTTTCTAATAGATCAGGTTGATTCTTTTTCCCCATTTTTCTTTAGATTTTTCAGGCTTTTTCTTTTTATAATATTATTTTAGTATTTAATTATTTTAAAATATAAACGCGCTTTTCTTTGCCACTTATGGGTTCATCTTTTTACAGTAACTTTACTGCATTTCCAATTTCTTGGCAATTAATTGGCCTCTTTTGGTTAATGCAATGTTCGTATGAAAGATTTCGTGATGAAACTTCATAGTTGAAGCTTATTTGGTTGTCCGGATTTACATATGCTATGTTAGCACTGGATTTTTCTTAATATGATTCGTTTTTCATATCCAAAGTTGAAATCTAAATTAAGCTTATGCTCGAGTGATTTCATATGAATACTCACTGTATGGAAGCTTATTTTAATCTTCCATGTAGGGTGTTGCTGGAAATGTGAGTCATGTGACTTTTTACATTATCATGTGAAAGATCATTCTCTTTACAATAGTTTTGATGGCATTTATAGTTCGAAAATCGCATTTATTGTTTTGAGGCGCCTTCTCAACGTGTTTTGGATTTACACATGTACCCGCCACCCTTTACTACTTTCAAATCGAGCATCATATTTTTGCATGAGAGCAAGGTGGTCCTAATTTCTCACCGGTCACTAAATATAACATGTTTCATGCAAATTTCAAGACATGAGAGATGTTAGAGGAAATCATGCGTAAAATGTATAATCTTGTCGGGAACAGATGTACCCAAAGGAAAGAGAAATCAATCCTAGTCAGGCAATCGATGTGGAGTTTTGGATGTTTGAGAAAATGGACAAGGTGAGAAGACAGGGAGAACTATAGATCCCGGTCTCATGGAAGAATAAGAGGTGTCGAGTGGGTATATATTGTGCTTGAAATCATTAAGGGAAAGGATTGTGACATGATGAAGAAAGTTACAAAAAAGTGGTGTAGACGGTCTAGGATGAAGCATGGATGGGTTAATCGATGCTCATAAGAGGGGATCATATTTTATGTGAATGTGATTGTCCTTGCTATACATAGAAGTTTTAGATCTGTAGTAGAACTTAGAAATGCACTTTGTGTAGATTATCAAATGCAATGGACACGCCTTCAATGCATTGTTTCATATATATGTGCAATTTGATGTTGAGATAACTTCATTTAAGTAGGCTCCTATGTAACAAGATTCATCTGAAATGGGACGTGGTTTCATATGATGTACCATGTCTTTAGCTTTGCGCTTCTAGAACTTGAAATCCTCTTCTATGCCTTCTTTTCTCAAAGTCATTAGTCCGATAGAATTTCCTACATACATTATTTTTTTGGTTGTATCACATAACTTTATATATTAATAAAACTAAACTACTCTACTCGCAATAAATAATAAACAAATTGATCACTCTTACATTAAAATTACACATTTTGTCATCAAAAGTTCAACATTTTCCACATTTTCATATTTTTTTTCATTTATTTTAATTTTTCACCTATAACTACGCGCCAATCTACTATACGAAATTCTACAGGGCGGAGGGAGTAATATCAAATGTCTACTTTAAATGATAGAAATATTTAAAAACCATTACGGACTACGTATTTTTCCTTTTTATCAATATGTACTCGGCCTGGACCTGTAAGTTGTTCAACCTTCAGGATTCACCGCCATTTATTTACTAAGCTTAAGAGAAAAGGGTTTGGATCTATAGTCTGCACTTATAAAACCCATTCCCTACTAACTAAATGGCTACCATACTAAACGAGGCTGAGTGAGACCACACTCAATCCCGCCTCAGGATCCATGAAAATATAGATGGGCCAGTGTAGGATTATAAACATATCTGAGTATGATCCGGTTCTGGGTCAAACTATTTTGTTATGTCGACTCTTTTGTGAGATTGTTAACTTCAACTATAACTAATCTTTTTGTGTTGACTTCATGTTTTGAGTGTCAATCATTGTTATTTATGTGAAAAAAGTTGAATATATTTAATACTATCGAGTAAGTCTCTTGAGAGACGGTATCTATATAATTTATCTAGAGACAGACCTATATTGTTAATAAAATTACCAATGCTATTAGTAAAAACGTCTATGTTCTCGAGATTGGTACTTTTACATATTACAAAAGAACCTATAATGGATAAAGGGGATGGCTGAATGATAATCTATGCCACCGCAATTCTATGGTTTGGAAAGAATGAATATCTAAACCAAAATTAGAAAGAAATTAAGAAAGCAGTGAAAAACTTTTATTCTCTCTATTTATGCATCCATACAAGGGAGAAATAGTATTCCATCTTCCTCGAAGAACTTTATACATAAGATAGGTAAAATTCAAAAATAAACGATAGAATATAAAAAATGGTAAAATGTATGCTTTTATTGTAACATGTATAATTTGTATGTAATTTTTTTTTTTTTTTTTGTCATGTGTATAATGAAATTTTTTTTAGTAATGTTGAATTTATGTGGGATTGATAAAAATAGAAAATATACGGAGGGAGTACATTTTTTCCAACCAGTTATCTATTTCTCATTCAAATTAACAAGACTTGAACCGCAACATATTATGGTTAAGTTAAAAAGTACATTTTTCGAGGGTGTGGGTGCAAAAATACCACCATAAAATATGAAATTGTGTTTGTAAAATAATAATTTTAGTATGTGAGTGTGTGTGTGTGGGGTGGGGCTCAGAGGTTATTCGAACCTACCATGTAATTGTGATACACATTTGTATTTTATTTTGGTTCGTATTTGAGGGATACATTTTTAAAAATGTATATTAGTTACTAATTAACGGATCGGGTAGGATACTCCATATAAAATATATTTTATGAAACTGTCTCCTGAATATGTTTGAGAGATCATACACCTTTAAAGCATATAAGTCATGGTGAGTCCAATTATAAACTTTGATTATGCGGTTGATCAAATTCCGAAAAGGGGTGATATTGGTATTGTTGCTACGGATCATGGGGCAATGTTAATGCTTACGTTAAATTTTATGTATTATGGTTGTTGAATCATGAAGGTTTGGCCCAAATTAGCAACATAATTTATTCCAAATTTTGAGTGCCAACATGTAGTAATCAAGGGATTGTTCTTTGGTGATTACATATTTTAAACCTACATCTTTTAGTTACTTTCAAAAAACCTACATCTTTTAGCTTTGCCTCTTTGTTTCACATTTTCAAAAAAACCTGCATTTGATGGAGAATTTTGTTCAACGAGTTCGCTAAGTTCAAAGTGAAGCTAATGTAAAACACATATATTATCATTTGGGTGATGTTGGTTTGGTAGATTATTCGTTTCGTTTTTCCAAAAATTTATATGTTGTCGGTATCTTTTTTTAAGTATAGAATGGAAGTATATTTATTCTAAATAAGAAATTGAACAACATAATTATTCAATGTTGGAACAACATAGAATTTTGAGATGGCATGCATGAACTAAAAATAGAAGTACTTAATGATATTATTAAGCATAGTTAACTCCATATATAATTTTATTTATTTTCATCTTTATTTCTCCACAAACTTTGGAAAAATGTTTCAAACACACTCCGTCTGTCCAAGCCAATTGTCCGAACTTAGAATAATGAAATCTCATACAACCTTATCATGTTTTAATATGGATGAACGTTTAAAGTTGTATTAGTTTGTATTTTATGGGTGAGTTTGATTTAAGGGATTTGCACTTCGTTCACTATCAAACCTTAGTTAGAAAAAAATTATATACAATAATATTGTAAACTTCACACCATATGTATATACCTAACCGTAACATTTTATGGTTAAATTAGTAAAAGGTACATGTTTTTTTGGATATGCAAGAGGTATGGGTGTAAAAAAAATCATCATAACATGTGAAATTATGTTTTAAAAATAATATATATTTTTTTGTTTGGGACCACATATCAGCCCCGGGGCCACCTACCATGTTAACTGTGTTATACACTTTTGTATTTTATTTTGGTTGTGTTTGAGGGACCCAAGAGTTTCAAATTAAGTTTCAGAGAGCTTAATGTTAAAGTGATGGAGAATGCTACTCATATAAAAAAAGGTACACCTTCTTTTCGAAAATTCATCCATAAGAACTTCAGATTTAAACATGCTTGCTTTGAATCAATCTTACAATGGGTGACCAACTGAGAAATCTCCCAGTGGGTGCACGAGTAAGGACAAAGTGCGTGGAAAAGTACATGTGTTGGTATAGTGGGGTTAGCATACCACTTGGTGAACAGCTCATGAGTAACTGCACTACTAAAGGGTCAGCCTGCAAGGGGGTCGTGGCGTTATAAATGGTATCAGAGCCGAGCCAACCGAAAACACATAAGGGGTGGACGGTAGGTCCGGGCCAAGGTACGACGGGACATTGCAAAATTAATTAAAGAGGGGTGAATGTAAGCAATTTAAAGTTAAGTTTCAGAAAGCTTAAAATTAATTGATGATGAAGAAAGAGAATTCTTGGTTCAGTTCTCGCGGGAGATAAAAGAGATGCAGGGTCGTTTGTCCGCTTGGTCACTGAGAACGCTACTCATATCAACAAGGTGCACATTCTTTTCAGGAATTTATCCATAAGAACTTCAGAGTTAAGCATGTTTGCTCTGGAGCAATTTTACGATGTGTGACCAACTGGAAAATCTCCCAGTGCGTGCACGAGTGAGGACAAAGTGCGTGAAAAAGGACATGTGTTGGTATAGTGGGGCCAGCATATCACCCGGAGAGCAGCCCAATGCCGGCACGCAAGGGGACGGGGCGTTACACATTCTTTTTAGCAATCATCTATAAGAACTTCAGAGTTAAACGTGCTTGCTCTGGAGCAATCTTACGATGGGTGGCCAATTGAAAAATTCCGGTGTGTGCACGGGTTAGGACAAAGCGCATGGAAAAGGGCATGCTTGGTATAGTGGGGGCCAGCATATTACCCGAAAAGCAGCCCATGAGTAACCACATTGGCCCGTAAGGGGACGGGGCGTTACTCATTTTTTTTAAACATGCATTAGTTACTAACTACCGGGTGGTGTACGTGTAGAGGACCCAATATAAAATATCAACCCGTTTGGTCCTGTACAGGTTCGGGTTGAATCCTACCCCTTTAAAAGCATATCAATCATGTTGAATCGTATTTTACATGTGACTATATAGTTAGCTTAAAAAAAGACTTAAATGATTTAGTACTGGATGAAGACGGACTAGCCACCGAAACTACGACCAACGTTGTTTACACGGAAGTTTGACTCTTATTTTATCGATTAATTTATTATGTCCTTCACTTTTTATTTATTATTAAAAACAAACTATACCGTGGCAACGCCACGGGTTAGTACTAGTACTATTTAAAAGGAAAGACGTACCGGGTATGATGATCGAATAAAAAGTAGTTTCTTTCTTTCCTTTTTTAACTTGTTACCTTAGAACATTACATTCAAATTGAAATATACTTCCTCCGTTTTTTTTAAGGTTTACTTTTTAACATTTCAGGAGTTATTTTTAAAGTTTAACGTTTACTTTTTTGGAAACTGTAACACCCCAGAAATCCGGGAGGTGATACGATGCATATAAGTAACGATGCAACTAATAATATACATTGAAATTAATATCAAATTAAAATTTTCCGAGAAGTTGACACACAACACATCTTGTAGTCTAAAAGTACAACTTCTAAAAACATTTAACGAACAATTGTTATGATAACCATGGAATGTAAACTTCTTGATTCGCCAGCGGAAGGCTTCATCTTGCATTTTATGATCTTCATTTGAGGACATGATGCGGATCCCATGTAAATCCAGCTTATCTGAAAGAGTTTTTAGAAAAGATGGGGTGAGCCAAACGAGCCCAGTGGGTAACGGGGTGGGATCTTTATTTTAGTAAAAACGTTGGATTATTTGATCATGTGTGTTGTATACAACCATAAATGCGTCTTGAAGAGGTCAACCAGTTCCAATTTGTTAGGATCGACTGAAATCCTAAATGCACATTTTTCGCGGTACCAAACACATATCTTGTTATAAACTTTAGTTGTTTCGATTATAAATATCAATTTTTTTCATAGTAAATCTTGTTATTTTTTTGATTTAACATCCCAACCGGGAGTTTTATTCTAACAAGATATATTTAGTTATTACAACCATTAAGGGTCAGTCCTCATGAGGTGGCCCCTACAGACTCGAGAGGTGGCTTAAATGGCAAATGCACGATGTAGCACTTCGCTCCGCATGGCACTTAGTGACTGCCCTAATTCAAATCAAGGATCATCACAAACATGATAGGTTAGTCCTCTACAGGTGGCCCCTACGGACTCGAGTGGTGGCTCCCATCGCAAATAGGCGATGTAGCACTTCGCTCCGCATGGCACTTAGTGACTATCCTAATTCAATTTAAGGACTCTTTTTACGCGAGGTTGCCACCCTCGTCTGAATCTCTTTTTACGCGAGGTTGTCACCCTCGCCTGAATCTCTTTTTACGTGAGGTTGTCACCCTCGTCTGAATCTCTTTTTAGGGGAGGTTGTCACCCTCGTCTGAATCTCTTTTTAGCGAGGTTGTCACCCTCGTCATTGTTTTGATGCATATGTTCTTATCTTCATTATTGACAATTGAATTTAGTGGTAATGCATTCTTAAAGGTTTGGTCCATTTCGTATCGTAGTAGATATCACTTCCCGTATGTGGAAGGTATTAACCTATTGGGTCAATTCCTTCCACAACACTAGATTTCGTATTTTAAGTTTCATTATTGTGTTTTCTTAAGTCCTCAATGTTGTTCGTACGAGATCTTCGAATTCGAGTTAAGATTTGTAAAATCCAATTCTGGCAGATTTTCAGTCTCAACTTCATAAATTATTTCGGATGTAGAAACAATCTCAAATCTTGTGAATATTGTTTTATTAAGGTAGCTTATTGTGTTAGCTTTCCAAAGTCTACTTTTAAGCCTCAAGTTCCTTAGTAGGCTAGGGTTTATGATTTTTCTTCCTAGACTACTCCTGTAGGGAGCAATCATGAGAAAATATTGACAAAATATTTTCTACAACTCCAAATATCATGATTATTGTTGGGACATCTTTATATCTCATATATATTTCATTGTACAGAGTTTAAGTCCTATTTGATCATTTTAAAGAAGGATATTTTGTGTTTTCCTAACAGTACCTTGTTCAGTCAATACTGTAATTACTTAATGTTTCGCGAATTTTATTAAATTCAATAAATCTCTTTTTAACCTAATTCAAACTCTAAGAGGTGAATCATAATGTTATTCATATCCAGTTAAATTCTCAACATCAATAAACGAGCGAAAGTAATTATTTTATATTTTACAAAAACAGGGCGAATTGCTTACGAAATTTGGGGATTTTCAAGATTTGAGCTTTTTCTACTTCAAAATCAACATGCAATCCATAAGATGAGTTACTCAATTGATTGTGAGGCCATATTACGGTTGGTCCAGATAACGGCAAAGTAAAAGACTAGAGGGGGGGGGGGTGAATAGTCTTTTAAAACTTTTGTCGATAACAAATGTTTCTCAGATATCTCAATAGATATCTGATACTTAGAATCAGAAAAGGAAGACTTAATGTAGATAAGTGTAGAAAGCTTAATAAGTGTGTGTGTTGTCAAGTATAAATACAGAAATGTAAATGACACAGAAGTATAGTGGTATCCGGAGGTGGCGAATCCTCCAACTAATCCACTTCGGTCATCGAGACCTAGAATTCACTAGAATGTATAATTGAGATAACCTTACAAAAATCCTATTCTAAGATTCTGAACAATTGGTTCCCAACCAAATGTTCCCCTTGAGTTATTCCCTAGCTTCTTCAGTCAAGTACTTCCTATACTTAGAAACCTTTGAGTTGTTCCCTAGCTTCCCAAGCTAAGTACTTCCTATACTCAAAAACTTTGGAGTTATTCCTTAGTTTCCCAAATCAAGTACTTCCTATACTCAGAACCTTGGAGTTATTCCCGATTTTTCAAACTAAGTACTTCCGTACTCCACGGTTTTCGTGTTGGTTTCGGCTCGAGTTGTCGATGAGCGCCTTAATAACTTTTCGCTTATTCAGATAGCTCGTGAACTTAGTTACTTAATACACTTTACATCGTATGGTATCTAGTTCGATTTTATCGACTAAGTCTTATGAACTGCTCAAGAGAATGAATCTATAGTTGATCTTTGATTCAACTCCTTCACGTATAGCTTTGCTCGCTTAGGATCGTGACACTTAGAACTTCAAGGTTTACTCAAGATCACAAGCTTTAGTCGCAATGTAAAGCTTTGATAATAAGTAAGTCGCTTTGAGAGAGTAGATGTTCGAGTTCTATGTTTCAAAGATATGTAATGTGTCGTGTGTGTCTCAAGTCGCCTAAGTGTTGATATTTATAGATGGATTTGAGTGCTTTCAATAGTATCCGTTAGCTCAAATTCAAACCATCGATATCTCGTGTATATAATCAGAGTGTTTTGTCTTCTTCTCGGTTGCCGCCGCTTTTACTCGCATATCTCGTCTGCGCATTAAATGCATTGTACTATACTTTTGTCCTCAGAGTGTCAACGAAACTATGCATTGTATCGTAGACTAGACTTGTTGTCCGATTCTTTGCACGCCCTTATCTTCATTCTTCGATACCACTTGTATTGATTGAAACAACCTTGTTTCTTTTCGTAAACGTGTTTAACGCTTCAAGGTATCGAGAATGTATATCCGTGGACACTTTCCTTGTCTTCGATATGTATCTCATTTCTCGATATCTCTTGTGACAGCTTTGTTTGAAATCTCGGTTCACAAGATATCTCGCTAAGATATCCAACAATGATTCAGAATCTTGTGCTTTTCTTCAAGTCTTCAATTCTTGTTGAGCTTCATTGGATGTCTTCTTCGGTCTTCTTCATAAAATAAAAATTACATTTTGAGACCTAACATCCTATACAAGATTAGCTAGACTATCATACTTAGTGGGTTTCCTCTTTTACAATGTTCAAGTGAACCAAGAGTACTAATCACCTTTCTGAGACTAAGATAAGTCATCATGTTGTCAACAAAATCTAACAGATATTCTAACAAAATATCTAACAAATTTCCCCATTTTGATCACCAACAAACGATGACTATCTTCCCTATTACAAATCTGGATGAGGAAACAATCCACCACTTAATCATTTCTTGAGATCTTTCAAATCATATAATTAAGTGCAGAGAGTAGACATCAACCAAATCACAAGGTGTGATCTTTGCTGACGAGTTATCTTTTATAAAATATTATCTGAGAGTAAGTTCTTCAGATAAGTCGTAACTAAGGATTACCGATAACTTTAATACATGATACAATTAAGCTCAGTCAGCAAAAATATAAAAATTACACAGTAAATTAGGACAACAGGAGTAACCAAGCTCCAAGTAAACATCCTAATAGACTAGTCTTCAAGTCTTCAATCTTCAAGTCTTCAACAAAATTTCTATGGATCAGTTTGCAAATTTCCTATCTCCAAACCTTTTGATGTCATCAGAATAATCATAAAGAAGAGTTCTGACGAGCATCTCTGTGTCTCTGGCAAATCCACGCACTTTATAGGTTTTGGTAGGATTTTTCGCAAAATGTGTCACCCATGTGTACTTTCCCCACTTCCAGGCATGCTCTATTCTGATATCTGAAAGCTTGAAGTATTCATAGATAATCTTCAGATATCTGATGTCACCCTTGTATTGATCTTCTGTCAGATAGAACGACTCATAGGGTTCCACAGCAAGTCTTGGTCTTGTGCATGTTCCTATGATATTCAGAATTTTGTGTACATCATCTGGCTTTCCATATGGACAATCATCAAAGAGGTCCTTCTTCATGGCTTCAGTTCTCTTGACAACTTCAAAATCCAACCATGCTTTGATGTGATTGGTGTTGATCAAGGTAGGTTTATTCTTTCTCCATGCCATGAGTTGTTTATGGATTGGTTCTGGAAATCTTGAATTTACCAATAGATGCTTAAGTTCCAGAATCCAATAGCCATTTTTCTGATGGATGCACCTGTAGACAGAGGAATCATTGTCTTCACATACTCAATTTTAGCTTCTTCTGGCCTGAGTGGAAGTTGACTTTGTCTTTGCTCAGCTCTCTCATGCTCCTTTCTCGCCTTGAATTCTCTTTCGGTTGTTGCTTGAAGAACTACCACCCTAGATAGACTTGGTATTTCCAGAGGGTGTTTTAGCCATAGTGGCTTTGCCTATGGGCCCGCCAGCTTTCAATTTTCCTTTTTCTGTGAAGAGGAGCTTCATCTTCATCAGTCTTTTCATCATCATCAAGATCAATTCTTGTGAGATCTTTGCAGCCTTCTTCATTGCTCAGGGACTTGATTTGACCTTCTTCTTCTTCTTCAGAAGATTCATCAATCCCTCTAACTTGTCTTCTCCTTGGAGCCTTGGTACTCCTTGGAGGTTTCTGTGCCATGGCCCTTGTTATCATTTTGGTTCCTTCAGTAGGTCTCTGGGAAGCAGCTTGGCTTGAGGAGGATTCATAGATTCTGAGTGGTGGCTGGGAAGTTTTTCTTCTTCCTTCTCGAAAGCAAAGACCCAAATTTCTTCTTGTTTTCATCTCCTTCTTCCCATTCCCCCTGACTTTGAGGTCCAGATTTGTACTTTCTTTCCCCCTTAGTCATTGTCATCGACTCACTCATAAAGGAATCTGAGAGAGTCAAAATGCCCTTGTAAATAGTTGTAGGCAAAGTGACCAACTTCAAGTTCGCTTTGAGCTCGATTTTGCTTGATAAGTCCATTGTCCTTATCAAGGAGCTCGCCAACGGGCCTAGGATGGCATCCGCTTCCAAGCAAGGTAACTTGCCTCTTGAAAAGCTTTTTCACTAAAGACACATCTTCGCCCCTTGTCATTCCTGCATCTTCTCGAGCAATGATCATGCTAGTTGTTCTCTGAGTGATGAGCTCAAAGGAACTTTCTCATTTAAGAGGGACTGAGGCAATTACTTCCTTGTTTTGTGAAGACATCTCCTTATTCGTAGTAGCTAGTACTGCACTTGCTCATGTACTCTCGAGAGTGGACGTCATGCTTTGTTGAAGATTGTAGGAGCAATCAACTTTCTTTTAAGTGAGAAACCGCTAGATGTTCATGGCGTGTCCCCGCCAAAGTCTTGTCTTCTTCATCATCCGAGGGATTAGCCTACCATCTTCATCCTCTCGACATTTTCATCAATTGTATCAAGTCCAAAGAACCATCTCGTAGATTGGTTTCTTTCCTTTCGGGAGGAGGATGGTACTTCTTCAAGATGATGCGCCTTAGCATCATGCTTGACTTCGATACTTCTTCAAGATCGAGTTCTTTGGCGATCTCGCACAAGATCCCGTAGCTCGTTAACCGCAGAGTAAGCATTCATTTCTTTGAGGTATTGATCTTCTAGTTGATCAAGCCTTTCTCTGGATTGAGCTATTTGATCTTCCAGTTGAAGATGGAGATGTTGTTCTTCTTCCAACAGTTGTCTGAGTTGAGTACTTCTGGTCTGAGTGTTTAATATTTTCTGATTGGTTTCTTCAGAAAACTCAACTACTTGCTCAGTAGGAACTGCGTGTTGGTGAGAAGATGGATGAGTAGATTTCTGAGGTGATGAAGACGGAGATTTCTGTGAATTTTCCCAGTTTGCTTTTCAAAGAACCGAGGCATTGTTTCTCCGTGAAATTCCTCCTGCCTCGATGCAGGAGCATCATCATCATCCTTTTTGTCATTATCATCCTTTTGGTGATGATCAGTGGGAGGTTCATCAAAGAAATTTTCATTCATTTCTTCCTCCTCATCATCTTCAGATACAAGATTGATCACTTCTGGGATAGTGATCTTCTACCCATTAACTTCTTCTTGTTCAGAAGGTATGAATTGCAGAGTCTGGGGCGTAATCGGCTTCAATGCCATCTGTAATCTTGTCGACCATCGCCTGCTCAAAGGCATGTATCAAACTATGCGCCACTTCTCCGAAAAGTCCTCGTAGTAGTAGTCGAATCGTATGTTGTTCTCAGAGCGAACATTGCTTCGACATATGTTTCTGTGTCAAGAGCTCGTGCCTGGTTGGTTGATCTTATTCTCAATATTTCGTAGAGATCGAGCACCTTAACTTCGCCATTTCTGAAGCATCAATGTGCTTTGGCAAAGTGTGAGCTTTGAAGAAGTGAAGTAGTCCTTGTTTCTTCAATGGGAACCCGTGCCAGATCTGCTTGAGCTCGAAGAAAGAGTTTTGAGTGAGTTTCAAAACTTTGGTAGATATCCGAGTAGAAATGTAGTTTAGTTTCTGAGTTACCTGAGTATGAACATCAGGCTCAGATACTTGTTCTACTGGGACAATTGGTGTCTCAGATATCTTGTGGTGAGGTGAATACTTGGAAGTCTGGTCCTCATCAACCTTTCTTTCTTGAACCTGAGAATTAACATTATCACAATACTTAGGAAATTTTATCAAGAAGAACTTTATGACAAGTCGATATCCGAGAGGTCAATTACCTCCATGGGAGGCTCAGATATTGTCTCGTAGACTTGTGGAGTCTCGAATATTTTCTGTGATGAAGGCCTTGATGCCTCATCAATTTCCATAAAGTGTGGATGTTGCAACTTTTTCCCTTTGCACTTCTACTTCTGATTGAGCCTGTAAGTAGATAGTATTGAATAATTTAGAAGAAGTTTTAAGATAACCCAGGATGAAGAGTACTTATCACTGATTTTTATATACCTTCAAGTTTGAAAGCTCAGTGATGTGTGCTTCAGAAACCTTGTTGGTTTCTGGGTTTGTCTCTGGCATTTCTACCTTATCTTCTTCCATCTCAGTTGGAGCCTTTTAGAAACATTTATCATTAATGAGCATTCAAACATTTTATCGAAAAATTAGTTCTCTTTAAGAATTATTTACCGTGGCATGTGCTCGATTTCTCAAGAGTCGAGGTTGAAGGAACCTCTTTTCAAGATCTCGAGGTAAGCTTTTCACCTTCCTCTTGTTTTTCCGCTCTAACTCAAATTTGTAATAAAGAGATTCTTGTAAGGTAAGAAGATAAAAAAAAAAATTCACAAGGCAAGAGTTAAACCACCATTTACCCGAAAGGCCAGTCGATTGGTCTCGAACTTGTGACATTTCTATACATTGGTCGCCTTGTCTCAGCTTTCTTTGTTTGAAGTTTCGTACTTCACACCTTCCCCGAGTATGCAACTCATTGCCTCCGGTTGATCATTCGAGTAGATGTCTCAGCTTGATCCTCTCATCGAGTCAGGAACCCGCCAATTACAGGATTTTCTTCAAAGATACTGTCATCGGTATTTCAAAATGGAGTTCATTTACCATTTCATCAACCACTTGTGGTTGTGGTTGTTATGTTTGTGGTTGTTGTGGTTGTCCGAAGCGTAAGATTGATCAAGAGAATGTTCTTCCAGATTCTTAGATGTGGCATTTCCATCAAGATTCCGCCAATACTAAGATACCACTCATCGTGGCTTTGTGAAGTTGTGCAAGAGAGTCATTCCCGATGATGTGTTTGCACCAACAACCTTTGCTATAGTTCAAAGAACCTGTGGTGTAAGTTCTTCTTCGATACCTTATCACCGCCATTTGTTCAAGAATCTTAGCCCTCTTTGATTTTTTCTAGGACTTGAGAGATGACTAGTTCATCATCTTCATCCTCGTAGCTCTCATCAAGATTGGGAACCGATTGGTCCATTATTCCTGCGGTTTCGCAGATGGGGCTTGGTGTTTTCACCACTTTTGGCAAGATTCATGAGTTCATCAAGAAGGCTTTCGCATTAGTCGCAACATTTCAAAACTTTCTTGCCGAGTCTACTTGTTCAAGGGTGATAACTCTTTTGCAAAGATTGATGAGTTCATCCGCCATGTCCAGAGATTCGAGAATTGACAACCTCTTTCGGTGTGTCTTCCGATTCGCCAGACTTCTTTCTTGAAGTTCGGGCTTCTTGGTCGCAACCTTTTCTTCAGATATCTTTTCGATTTTCTCTTCTTAGACCTTCGAGACCCAAGAACCTTTTCATCGATTTGTATACTCATACTTGTAGAGTAAGTTATCTGGCTATTTCAACCGCCTCTCCGAGCTCAATGCCAAGCTTTTCCAAAGAAGTAGCATATCTTCGCACTATATCCCATCCGTGGCCTTTCGCTCATTTAGTCCTTTAACAATCTTAGGCTCAAGCTTGAATCTTCTTCACAAATTTCATGAAGGCGATTTTCCCAGTTGAAAGGGTTTTCAAATTTTTGTCTTGTCGATTTAGCAAGAACATCATGATCCATCGTTCTTGGCTTATCCGGTCAAGACCTCCTTGTAGACCATCAAAGAATCAGAAGAATGCAAGCCAAGATATCCCAAAGGAACCAACAGATGTCCGGTTCGATGTCAAGCCAAGTTTGAACTCGGTGGGTGTATTTCTCAAGATCACACATCATCAGAAAGTTCTTTAACACCTTCAAGGAGTTCCTCATCCTTGGTGTTTATTTCAAAATCCTTTCCAAGATTTTGAACCTCAAACAACTTACGTAGTTGTTAAGTCCGTATGATTTCCTTTCCTCGATCGAGGTTTTGATAGACACTATTTCAAAGGTTTTCATACACGTGAAATAATCTCGAGTTGTTGTAAAATTCCAACACATCAAGTGATGAAATTCCACTAGGGCGAGTGACACAAAGCCCTCGATATGTGCCTTTTCAAGCATGTCCAGATTAGCTTTCCATCGGTTCTCTATTCCAAATTGTGAGGTATTCCTCAACCATGGCACCACCCCAAATCATTTTGTGACTTGAAGTCCAATGGTCGATTGAAAGCTCCTACCAATGATTGTTAATAATAACTAACTCGTGCTTGCTTTTCAAAGCATCAAAGGAGGATCGATTTCGTAGAAGTGTTCTCGAGGCCATCTCTTTATATAGTAAGGATTTGAAGCTAGTGTTTGAAAGAGATTCGATTGAGTGATTCTTTTCGTAAAACTTAATCAAGAAATGCGTAGATTTTAGAGAAGTTGCAGGATTAGGAGAAGGTTTTTGCTTTTGATGCAAGTTGAAATTTTGATTAGGCAAAAGTGATTTCATTTGCAAAATCCTATATATATAGCAAGTGAATCTCAAATGCATAAATACATACAAATTGATTTTGTGTATACGATTCCGTGATTTGCAAACAGCGTGAGCAAAAGCTAGTTCGACATTAAATGCTTAGTGGGCCATGTCCGAATGTCAACAAATTCACTACTATCGTGGAATTAATTTCCACCGACAGATCAATCGCTTGAATTCATCAAGGGTCACCATTGCTTTCTCCAAAGAATGATCACAATCAACAAATGTAATTGTGCCCATTTAATGAATTTTGGCTAATAGCTATCTGAATCACAATTCTGTTGGAGCAAGTACACTGTTCGCATCTGAATTTGTCTTATACTTAGGATTTTCCCAAGTTTTTCATCAAAATAGAAATAGTGCGAGATTCAAGAGAGTAGTTGACTGCAGATAGTTATACTATTCTCTTTTGTGTTCCCCGTTCATAGAATGATTCAGATATCTGAGTTCCCGTCTCAGAGATCTTAAGCTATCTTTTTGCTCTTTAGCCTTTTTGACTTCTGGGTTCCCGTTCTAGATACCTCTTCTCTCTTTTCTGAATACCCGTTCCAGTTACCTCTTCTCTCTTTTCTGGATACCCATTCCAGATACCTCTTTTCTCTTTTCTGGATATCCGTTCCAGATACCTCTTTTCTTCTCGATGCCTGCTCGATACCTCTTTTCCGGATGCCTGCCGCATAATTCGAACTTTTTCACCATTGGTAGTTCCATTAGTCCAAGACTATGTCTTAAGGCTAAGAATCTACTTTCTTGTAGTGGCTTAGTGAAGATATCTGCAAGTTGATCTTCAGTCCCAATCTTGAGTATCTCTATATTGCCTTTTTCAACATGGTCTCTGATGAAGTGATGTCTAACATCAATGTGCTTTGTTCTGGCATGAAATTTAGGATTCTGTGTAATCGCAATAGCACTTGTGTTGTCACAGAAAATGGGAGTTTTCTTCTCATCGAGTCCATAGTCTTTAAGTTGTTGTATCCACGCATTTGTGTTGCACAACAACCAAAGAAAGAATATATTCAAATTTCTGGTAGAAGTTGCAATTGAGTTTTGCTTCTTGCTAAACCATGAGATAAGTCTAGTGCCCGTAAACCACAAGTTCCCGAGGTGCTTTTCCTATCAAGCAATGATCCAAAGATAATCAAAGATCCGAGTACCCAAATAAACTCAATTCACTTTCTTTAGGATACCACAGCCCCACATCTATCGCATTCTTCACATACCTTAATATTTTCATAGCAATGTTGTAGTGTGTTTGCATTGGATTTGTCCAAATCTAGCACATACTCCAACAAAGATATTCAATATCGTGTCTACTTGCAGTGAGGTAAAGTAGTGAACCTATCAACTTCCTATACTTATGTTCTTCAACACTCTTATCTGATTCAGTATAGGTCATTTTGGTTCCAATGCTCATAGGTATCTTAGCATTCTTTTCAGAAGGCTTAAGATTGAATTTTTTGAACATGTCTTTTGCATACTTTGTTTGACTAATGAATATTCCATCATTGAGTTGCTTGACTTGCAATCCTAGGAAATAATTCATTTCTCCCATCATGCTCATCTCAAACTTGCTTTTCATGAGATTTGCAAAGTCATTACAAAGTTGCTTGTCCTTAGATCCAAATATAATGTCATCAACATATACTTGAACTAAGAGTAGTTTCCCATCATGGTTTAAGGTAAATAAAGTTTTATCAACTTCACCTTTCTTGAAACCACTTTCCAGAAGGTATTTGGCCAAAGTGTCATACCATGCTCTTGGAGCCTGTTTCAGTCCATACAGAGCTTTCTGTAATTTATAGACCATTCTACTTTCTGAGGAAACTTCAAAGCCAGGTGGTTGCTCAACATAAACTTCTTCTGCAAGTTCACCGTTTAGGAATGCACTTTTGACATCCATCTGATAAACTTTGAAATTTTTGTGAGCTGCAAAGGCTAGAAAGAGTCTTATTGCATCCAATCTGGCAACTGGTGCATATGACTCATCAAAATCTAAGCCTTCACCGAAAGTGAATCCTCGCAACCAATCTTGCTTTGTTCGGTTATTTCACCAGCCATTCATTTTGTTTCGAAACCCACTTAGTTCCAATCACGTATGTTCCTTATATAAATGGAACTAGTTTCGCACTGCTTTCTCTCAAATTGATCCAACTCTTCTTGCATTGCGAGATCCAGCCTGGTCTCCTAATGCTTCTTCTATGCTTTTAGTTCAATATTCGAGATGAAACATCCAAAGAGAGAATCAAGATTTTCACTATCGCTTCCTAGTCCTAACACCCCGATTAATTGGTCCAATTATATCCTTTGTAGGATGATCTTTGATCCATTTCATCAAAGGTTTAGTGCTAGTAGGATCAATATCCGTGTGATCGAATGTGAATCACTAGGATTTTGATTTGATACTTTTTCAAGATCTCGGATATCGACATATGAGAAATGTCATGGATATCGACACTTTTTCAAAGGTTAGAGATATCCGAGACATGCATTTCAAAGATTCTTATTTTCGATACCTTCCATGATGAAGGTTCTCAAGAACTGCTCCATTTCGAAAACTCATAGGAAATTCCTCATCATGTTTGTGAGTCATCTTGTTGTTACTAGTTTTCATGCTTTTCACGCCGTAGTCATCCTCACTTTCCATAACGATGTTTTTCCTTTCGAGGATTCTTCTTTAGTATCCTCAAGAATAGTTCTTTGAACTTTTCCGAGTTCATCGTTAGGGGTGTTCTCTTACTTCCTTCATAGAATACAACATGAACCGATTCCTCAATTTTCTTTGTTCTTTGTTGTAAACTCGTAAGCTTTCATTGCTTGTGGAATAGCCAAGAAAACACCTTCATCCGCCTTTGGTTGAAATGTTCTCGATAATATTTCCCATTGTTTAGAACAAAACATCTACAACCAAATACTCTCGATGTTTGATATTAGGAGGTCTTCCAACCAAAATTTCATAGGGGTCCTGCCATGGTGTTTGTTTATCAAGCATCTGCTCGAGTGTAGCAAATGTGTTTACGCCTTCAACCCAATATATTTCACTTATCTCAAGTTGTCCTTGCAGCCTTCTTTATGGTTCTGCTTTTCCTTTCTGCAACACCATTTTGTTGAGGTGTTCTTACAGAGGAAAGTTGGTGTTGTATACCTTTGCAGGTACAAAACTCCTTTATGTACTGATTGACAAACTCAGTACCATGATCTGTTCTGATTGCAGATACCTTTACATTTTTCATGATTTCAAGCTTTTTCAGCAAGTTTGGTATCTCCACCGCATCGATTTGTGTTTCGTAAAGACAACCCAAGTGAATCTTGAGAAGTCATCTACAACAACTGCATTCATATTTCTTTCCTGCATAACTAGTTACAGATGATTCAAAAAGATCCATATGTAAAAGTTGCAGTGGTCGAACACTAGAGTGTCTGATTTTGGACTTGAAAGAGATCTTAGATTGTTTCTCCATCTGACAGGCAGAACAGATACCATCCTTTCTGAAAGATGTTTTGGGAAGACCAACCACTAACTCTTTCTTGGCAAGTCTATTCAGAGTTTTGAAATTCAAGTGACTCATTCTTTTGTGCCATAACCAGTGCTCTTCTGTGTGACCAGATTGACTCACCATGAGACATTCTTCAGTTGTGGCAGATGCCCAGTCGGCAACATAAAGACTGCCTTTCCGCAGTATTTAGCTTTGAATTTTATAGTAAAACCCTTGTCTGCAAACTGGCTCATGCTAAATAGATTGTATTTCAAATCCTTAACATGTAATACGTCAGTGATTGTTAAAGTTCCCAATTTGACGCTAAATCCTGAGAGGGATTTAATTCTCCTCAAAGAACTGATATCCGGTCCTGTGTTGCAAACATTGTAGTCAACCAGATTTGCTTCTCCGCCATGTGCTTTCCGTGATCCACTATCAAATAGCCATTGTGCTTTAGTCCAGAAGCATTCGCACACAACAGAAACAGGAGATTAGGTTCTCATATCTTTGATGGAACCGTCAATCAAAAGTTCTTCCAAAGAGGAATCCATTTTGAATGAATTTCTTTGAAATATGCTTTTTCGACAGAACGTAAGGAGGAATTCTGAATGAAAGTTATCATTAGTAAGAATTATTTTCTTCCTCGTGTGTTCCTAGGTGCTCCATATGATGCTTTCAGACACTGTCAGTTTCGAGTTTGCTTTTCAAAGAAACTTAGCCTTCCTTGCGATTTCTTCTAGCCCTGCATTCAGATTTTCAAAGGCTTGATTTAACTTCCACTTCGATAATTGCTTTGAGCAATTCTAGCTTTCACCATCGTTTGCTTCCCTGCTTGTACTCATGAGCAAGTTGTTTTCCGATGCCTTTGTAGCCAATACTGCTTTGAGCACTTGAAGCTATCTCGAGATCTTTTCTCAAAGCCTTTTTAGTCTCTGTCGATCCAATTTCTTTCCGTAAAAGTGACATGGGAGAATTTGCCACCTCGCAATTCTACTTTTTGAGAGACATAGCACCGTGGTGTTTACAATTTTCGTTGTGTTTCTTTTCGAGACGCATCCATCGCTTTGTTTTTGACTTGTTTTTCCCACAAAGGTCTAGTCGAATCGCTTTCCTTTGTCTACAATCTTTGTCTTTTCACCAATACTATAGATTGCATGGGAACCGCTTCTTTGAGTACTTACAAATGTTCTCTTCTCCTTACTCTTATTCGTAGTAGAACAATCATTCTGAGTATTCAAATTTCAAGTCCTTTCTTTTCAAGGATCTCTTAAGTAAGATTGTACTTCAAGAAGAGTGTCACTAGCTTTGGCATAAGATTGAAAAGATAGTTCTTTCTTCGAAGTTCCTTGTTTTCGTAAAGAAGATTTTCATAATTCTTTCAGAACTCACATCGCTTCTTCATGTGACTTTTTAGCCTCGGATATCTCGAGCTTTGAGAAATGCGCTTTCAAAGATCCTTTCTCTCGTAATCTTTAACTAATTGAGAATTTTCCTTTAAAGAGAATTCTTTTCTTCAAGGTTTTCGCTCTAGCTCTAATCATTAGAAATTCTCTTTCATAGATGTCAAGTTCTTTCCGAGATTTTCTAGATTTTTATTTCCTCTTCATCACTTTCATAAGTGTAGCAAGAAGTATGTGTTACCTCATCACCATAAGACATTTTTCTATGTTCGAGATGTCCGTCCACAATTTCAAAGAACTCCACACATTTCATTCTTCTTGAGGTCAAGTCGATTATGTTATGAGTAACTCCACATAATTCGTGATGGTAGGGTTGAATCATCCGAATTGTCATCTTCGTAATCTGCCTCAACGCCTAGAGCATCCAAATGAATCAATTTTCTTTCTTTCTTAACAAAGCTCGCTTCTTCAAGATTCTTCTTTCTTTCTTGTCACCGCCTTAGTTTGTCGAGGCGTGACAATCCTTCTTGAAGTGGCCAGTGTTTCGACAATAGAAACAGATATCGCTTCCACTTCGCTTCCTCAAGACATGATGCTTTCTCGAAATGGCTTGTTCAATGAGCTCGCATATTTTTGTCGGTGATAGTTTGAGCCTAGATGCTTTTTCACTTCTCTTCGCTTTTCTTCTCTCAATTTCTCGACCGACAATTTACTCATTTGCTTTGCAAAGAAGAGCATCCTCAATCTCCTCCTTGCTTTTCTTCTTTTCAAGTTTCTTGATTAACTAGAGCAACATTCTCGCAACTTTTCAGCTTGTTTGTTCTCTCCGAGTTGTCTCATAGTCAACAAGAGTAAGATGAGAGAAAAGTTCCATCGAGTGATATTCGCATACCTTGGTTGAAATAAAAGAATTTAGTATGCTCAACAGGTTAAGACTTCGACAATAGTCTTAATCTTCTCGACCGAGAGTATCTATTGCTTTCCCTAAGTCGCCATATCACTCATAAGAGTGGTAAATCCAAATCAAGTTCTTCGTAGTTTCAAGGACCTTGTTTGAAATTTTGAAATTTCAACTTTAGAACTTCAACTTGTTTTCCTTGGTTTTCTCAGCCCGACAGATTTCTTCAATCACCGCCAGCAACTTCGCCGTTTAGCACCCTACGCTTATAATCGTATGTGCTCCGTGTTGATCTCGATGATGATGTTACGAGCTTGACCATCCAGACGATTCCTCTTGGCATCTTCCGATGTCCGTAGTTCTCTGCTTCGTTCGTAAATAACGTGACCAGAGATCTTCCACTAGTCGACGATCTGCTTGTGAAGATCCTTCGCTTTGATCTTCGTTTCTTCCACTTGAAACCTCCATGACTTGCTTAAGTTGTTGAATGACTATCGGGCCATTCTTTATTACTTTGATCATCTCGCCACTTATGGCTTCAAGGTGGAGCATCATGTTATTTTTCCATTTCTCGTAGTTCTCTGCTTCAAGAGAATGAATCTCGATAGTTGATCTTTTGATTCAACTCCTTCACGATAGCTTTGCTTGTTTAGGATCGTGACACTTAGAACTTCAAGGTTTACTCAAGATCATGCTTTAGTCGCAATGTAAAGCTTTGATAATAAGTAAGTCGCTTTGAGAGTAGGATGTTCGAGTTCTATGTTTCAAAGATATGCAATGTCGTGTGTGTCTCAAGTCGCCTAAGTGTTGATATTTATAGATGGATTTGAGTGCCGCTTGAATAGTATCCGTTAGCTCAAATTCAAACTATCGATATCTCGTGTGTATAAGATCAGAAAGGTGTTTTTCTTTCTCGGTTGCCGCTGCTTTTACTCGCATATCTCGTCTGCGGCATTAAATGCATTGTACTATACTTTTGTCCTCAGAGTGTCAACTAACTATGCATTGTATCGTAGACTTGTTGTCCGATTCTTTCAGACGCCCTTATCTTCATTCTTCGTGATACCACTTGATTGATTGAAACAACCTTGTTTCTTTTCGTAAACGTGTTTAACGCCAAGGTATCTCGAGAATGTATATCTGGACACTTTCCTCGTCTTCGATATGTATCTCATTTCTCGATATCTCTTGTGACACGTTTGTTTGAAATCGCTCGTGTTCACAAGATATCGCTAAGATATCCGAACAATGATTCAAGAATCTTGTGCGCTTTCTTCAAGTCTTCAATTCTTGTTGAGCTTTCTGCTTGGATGTCTTCTTCTTGGTCTTCTCTTCATAAAATAAAAATTACATTTTGAGACCTAACATCCTATACAAGATTAGCTAGACTATCATACTTAGTGGGTTTCCTCTTTTACAATGTTCAAGTGAACCAAGAGTACTAATCACCTTTCTGAGACTAAGATAAGTCATCATGTTGCTGAACAAAATCTAAACAGATATTCTAACAAAATATCTAACAATTACTCAATTATGTTTGTTTTGAAGAGGATAATCATCAAAATTTCATAAAAAACATGTGCATACGTCAAGATTAAAAACTAGTTTTAGAAGAACATTTTTAACCCACCTTAACACTTTTCTCATAGTTTTTGGATGAATTCATTCTCCACTTCAAAATTGGATTGAAAAATTGAACTCCTAACAAGTGTTGAATGGAATTAGATGTGTTAGTGTGGAAGACAATTGAGATTATGGAATAAAATTGAAAGGAAGAAGAGTGAGTGGGATTTTTTACCTTCTAACTTCCTTGATTGTGCTTTGATCATAAATTGAGCTGTGTTATTAGCTTTCTCAAGTTGAGAGGATAAGGAATATGCATTTGTATGTGAGAAATGGTGGAGGATAAGTGGGGATTTGAAGCTTAAAGAGGTTTGGTTATGGAGGTTTATCAATGGAGGTTGAAGTGTTGGAGAATGAGAGATTGAATGAGGAAGAAGATGACTATTGTAGGTCTTATATTGACTTAATCAACAAGATTCACTTAGTCAACTAGACTATTAGTTTCTTCTTACTTATGTTACTTTAAGTACAAGTAAGAACTAACTTGCTCATAGGTGATTTACTTGCTCAGTTGTGCTCGATTTTCTTAGTAATGTTAATTTGGTTAGCGTTTTAGTTTTTGGTCCTTCGGAAAAGTAGTTTGATAAGGTGTCGAGAAGTTTATTCGATCAAGGTAAAATTTGTTGATATTGGACGGATGAGTACCGCCTCGTCTCCAGGTTACATCGGCTCTTCGTGGTGTCCCCGAATGTAAGATTTCGTCGACCTTAAATTTCATTAAAGCCTCATACGCGACGAACGTCTTCACTAAAACATTTAATGTATCTCTCCAAATGGCCCGTCTATGAATTTTTATCAATTAACTTATTTTCATTATTTAATAAACTATTTAACTATTTTTTTAGGGGTCTTACAGAAACCCACTATCTCTACTTATTAATTTTTTAAACACTCTATTTCATACTTTATCTATTATCTCACATACTTTTCTTATTTTTCATCTACTTTTTACCACTTACTTCCTCCATCCCAGATCAAATGTACTGTTTTGACTTTCCACAGCCAACAAATTTCAACTTTGACTACAAATTAATCTTCAATCGTAAATGACAAGTGACTAATTAAATTGTATGATGAAACTTTATATCCAAAATTTTCATTATACAATATAATTGAACATTTTACAGTTACGGTTTAAAACCAATATCCAGTCAAAGTTGAAGTTTGTTGACGGTAAAAAGTGAAAACATGACATTTGATCTGGAACGGAGGGAATAAAATTTACACAAAACCAAAATGTAAACCTTGTAAAAGAACGGATGAAGTATGGCATATTACTATATTTTAATCTTCTTAAAAAATTGAATTATTAATTTATAATTTATTTCAATATGTTGAATTACTCCAATTATTCTAGTTAAATAAAAACACACAGTCTCATGTAGATATTGCCTCAAAATGGCAGTATTTACGTTATCGAGAAAATCATCCATTATCAATCAAGACGCCAGATATTATTAATGAACATGAAATGATTTTTATAAAAGACATCAATATCAAAACGATATACGCCTCTAAATAATAAATTATATAGAGACTAGACTTCCTCAAATAAAAAGAATATTATTAGTGAAGGGAAAGGGGCCAAGTCGGCGCGCCTTTTCTCGTCAGGTTTTGGTTACACTGTCAGTCACTATACATTCCACACCGTTTACTACTGGTAACACTTCCGCCGCTTCAAGCTCTGAAAACATCCATCAACATACAAGGAATAATTGTAAGTCTACTACAACTTGATTACTACTTGATTAACTGCTCTTTACATGTACTAGTATCTATTACCAGAGTAGTATCCTTTTGCTTTCAAATTGTTATTCACTCTTCCTCCATCCCCAATTCCACCGGAGCCGCCGCCACCGAAACGTTTCCTGTGGGTTGTGTTTTTGTTTTGTTTTAATTAAATCCGGATGGGTCCGGGTCGGATAACCCGGATCCGAATTAAAACCCTAAATAAGCAAAAGAAAGGGACTCACTAGCAGATTCGTCTGCTCGCCTCTTCTGCTGATTCCGACCAGGTAACCCTCCCCTCTGCTCGCTTCTGTTCTGTTGTTCTAAGGGCTGAAGAGGAGTATAAGAAAGGGACTATTCAGCGACTTTTGACATTGATGATGATAACCCGCTAGACTATTGAGCGACTTTTGTGTTTTGATTACATCTTTGTTTGTTTGGACGTGTTTATTTCTCTGATGTGTTGTTGGATTTCGGTTCATTTCACTTATTTGTGCTTTGATTGGATTTCGGTTCATTTCACTTATTTAGTTGTTTAATGTTTACAAGTTTTGAATGATTAAGATAGTTAGTATAGTACTATATATTCAATATATATATAAAAAACTAAACATATCCGTATCCTATTTCTTTAAATTTTGGCGTCCCGACGTATCCGTATTCGTTTCTGAGCTTCTTAGCTTATAAGGGTTTGCTAATTGTCGGTATTAATTTCTTTCGATTAATTATTCAGCCCATAGCACGAGAAGCAGCATGCAAGCTTGTGCTGGATCTGCTACCATGAATTCAATTCAACAACAATTTGGGACAAAGGGGCTGCTTTTCCCCCAAAAAAGGGTATTTGGGACCAATGAATCTCCCAATCATGTTAGGTTGAGTTGGGTGAAGCCTTGTCGGACTTCTCAACTTGAAGGGAGCTTGGTCACTGGCAGGCCTCCCTCTTCCGTTTCAGTTCCAATCCCAGATGTTCAAGGTAATGATTGAATGCTATGTGGTAGTTGTATCTGTTGAAGTTCATGGATTGCTTTATTACTGTGGAAAATTTCATCTTTTTTCTTTAGATGGGGTGAGTGCCAATAAATCGATGGTCGGTCTGTGTTTGTGTGTGTGAAATTGTAGTCTTTGTCATCAAGTTTTTTCTTCTGTATTTTTTCTGTTCACAAACTTTGGCAAGGATGCGAGTGGAATGATATCTTTGATTGGGAACTGATGTATGTGGCTTTATTTGGGTTACAACTGCAGTAGCCGGTATGAGTATGTATGGAATTTATCAGGAAAATGGTTAAGATAATATTACAATAGGATCAATATTCAAAATGTGTTTGGATGTTGAATATGCAATCATTTTATTGCACAAAGACCGACAGTAGAACATATCTCTTTAGTTAATACTGTAAACATTGACTCATTTGATATGCAACTTATATATCCTCTTCATATCCCCGCACCCTACTTATTCCATAACTTCTACTTGACAATTAGGTGGTGGAAGTGGCTTTGTGGACCATGTCTTGAGCGAAGCTGATCCGGAAGTTCGTTCCATTATTGACAAAGAGAAGGATCGCCAATTTAGAAGCTTAGAACTGATTGCTTCGGAGAATTTCACTTCCCGTGCTGTGATGGAAGCAGTTGGTTCTTGCCTCACTAACAAATACTCTGAAGGATTACCTGGTAAAAGGTAATAGTTTTTGTATGGTGCAGTTTTTGATGATCCAAAGAAAAAAAGTCTTTTTAATGTTTTAAATTGCTACATTATTCCTCAGGTATTATGGTGGCAACGAATACATCGATGAACTTGAGACTCTCTGCCAACAGAGGGCTCTTGCGGCATTTGGTTTGGATGGCGCCAAATGGGGTGTAAATGTGCAACCACTATCTGGCTCTCCTGCTAATTTTGAGGTTTACACTGCAATTCTCAACCCACATGACCGCATAATGGTAAATAATTCTTGAACTACACCATTTCAAACTGATGTTTTTGAAGTATCTTGAGAGTGTTCGCTTAGCTGGCATTTGCATCATCTCAGGGTTTGGATTTACCTCATGGTGGACACTTGTCACATGGGTTTATGACCCCAAAAAGACGGGTTTCAGGCACTTCCATTTATTTTGAGTCGATGCCCTACCGGCTGGATGAATCTACCGGTACCAAATATTAATTATAATTACATGATACAATAGGTTACTCTGCTACATATATGAAAAATAAATATTTGCTTATATACAGGTATTGTTGACTATGATATGCTTGAGAAAACTGCTACTCTCTTCCGTCCAAAACTTATTATTGCTGGTGCCAGTGCTTATCCTCGAGATTTTGACTACCCTCGCATGAGAAAGGTATTATAGTACATCTTGATTTTGACTATACTTGCATGAGAAAGTTATCATAGTACATCTTTCTTTTTTCCCCTGGTTAAATTAGAGGTCTGAATATTTTATGATCTGCTTTGAAGATTGCGGATTCTGTTGGTGCTTTCCTTATGATGGACATGGCTCATATCAGTGGACTTGTTTCTGCTTCTGTTGTTGCTAACCCGTTCGAGTACTGTGATATTGTGACAACTACAACACACAAGGTTTGTGTCAACTGTTGATTTTTACTTATTTCACTAAAGGTTGGCTTAGTATTGATAAACATTACAACTTACAAGTAGGCCTATTATTTTAGCGATTCTGCTTAAATCAATAATAACACATAATTGTTTCTCCAGTCTCTCAGGGGCCCGAGAGGTGGTATGATCTTTTTCAAGAAGGAGCCAATTCTAGGAGTTGATTTAGAATCTGCCATTAACAATGCTGTTTTTCCTGGCCTACAGGTCTGGTTGCCTATCATTATGAATGTGAAACCAACTTTATGCCATTGACCACATTTGCTTCGTCTTAATCAATTCCTTTATTAACTATTCAATATTCTCAACAGGGTGGTCCACATAATCACACAATTGGCGGGCTTGCAGTTTGCTTGAAGCATGCACAATCACCTGAATTCAAGGCTTATCAAAACAAGGTATTGGATGCTATTTCTTCAATGTAACCCTATGGTCATGAATATGATCTGATACTTTCTGATTCGTTCCTCAGGTTGTCTCCAATTGTAGGGCACTTGCCAGTCGATTGATGGAGTTGGGTTACAAACTGGTATCTGGAGGGAGCGATAACCATTTGGTCCTTGTGGATCTTCGCCCCTTAGTAAGCATCTATCTTTAACTTGTCTTTTTTGAACCTCAAAGTTGTCCCTGCAGTGGACTGTTGTAATCTTGAGCCTTAAGTCTTAACCCATTGGATCTTGAGATTCTGTAAAAGCCCATTGTTTTCTTTATGGGATTAGACGTGAGGGTGTTTTCAATAGCTGTAATTTTTCTAGAGTTGCTAGATCAGAGAAAGCTAGAGGCACCTAGAGCTCATTTTCCAAGCTTATAAAGCTCTTGCAAGAAAGAGATTAGACCAGTTTCAGTAAATTTGGTGCAAACGTTATGATTTCTTGTCTGTAAGCTTGGGGATCTTTACTGTTTGGTTCTCTTGCTCAGAATTAATTAACCTTGTGCCATCTGGATAGGGCCTTGACGGTGCTAGGGTGGAAAAGATACTTGACATGGCATCCATCACTCTAAATAAAAACTCTGTTCCTGGTTAGTCCTTTTTTCCCCTACTCTACATTTCCCGTACTGGTGATTATGTCACTCTTGTGCTTATCTATAATTTGCTCCGACAGGTGACAAAAGCGCACTAGTGCCTGGTGGCATACGCATAGGTTCACCTGCAATGACAACCAGAGGTTTCAGAGAGAATGAATTCATTGCTGTTGCAGACTTTATCCACGAAGGTGTCCAAATTACTCATGATGCAAAGAAATCCGCTCCAGGATCTAAGCTTCAAGATTTTATGAAATTTGTTACTTCCCCAAGCTTCCCGTTGACTGATAGGGTGTCTGATCTCCAAAGGAGAGTGGAGGCACTGACAACCAGGTTTCCGATTCCTGGTGCCTAAGCTAATGTCCGAATGCGTTGTATTATGTCCCTAGCTTGTTAAATTAAACTCAACTCTCTTAGGCATAAGGCGCAATAATGCTGTACGCTTGAAGTTTTAACGATGTAGTGAGTTAGGTTGTTACCTTTGCTGGATGTGCAATCCAAATTTTGTGTGGAATGACTAGCGTTGCTCAATTAGTGCCCATTGCATTTGCAACAAGGGATTCCGCAATAGTTCCAGTATTATTAAGTAAAACTCTTGGTTAAGTTTGTTTAAAAGCATATTGTTGTTTCTCTGTGCATCACCAATTCCCTGAAGCCAAGTTTTCTGGAGAAGGAGCTATACAAGTGTGTCCACGATCTCTACAGCTCTACTTGGTTAGGCTCAAAGAATGGTTACTCTACTTGCAAAAGTCTCTTAAATTATTTTTAATGCTTCTGTTCGTGTACAACTTTAAATGTTAAATCTCTTTGCAGTGCAGTACTCCATTTCGTAATGGTTAACTGTAGTTTTCTATCACTTTGGAGTTTGGGCAGTCAAAACACCCATTTTCTGAATTTAAGTTTCAAATCGAAATTTAAGTGGAGTAACTAAAATTCAATTCTAACTAGGATTTTTTTATTCTCTGGTTAACTTCATAAACCCTTTAAATAATTGTTCTTTTCGAGGATATTGGTATTTTATGAGCGTATTATATTGAACTACAGAGGTTATTAACTTGTAATACGTCAACTCAATCACTTGAGCTAAGCTTCATTGTCTGTTAAATAATTGTCATGAGCAACTTGTATGATCTTAAACTACTCGTTTCATTCTTAATTTGTCCACTTTTTAGATTCCTTGGAATTTGGTTTTCTTTCTCCAGGTGGTATCAAAGCGCCCCTATAACTTTCCACCAGTTTTTATTTGTACTAATCTAACCTTCTCATAAATCTATCTTATTTGTCTTTAATTCACTCACTCTGTCATGATTTTGTTCATTCAATATTACATTTTCTCAAGTGAATCTAAATATTTATATATTTTACTTTGAAAACCCATGCACATTTCAATGAGAAATTGAGCCTCAGATGGATACAACTGTCAAGATACAGTATATAACAAGACTCGACTTCAACTTGAAGAACCCATCTCCTAGTCTAATTAGTATTTTATCATATTATGTTTTGTACTCCCTCCGTCCCGTGAATCTGGACACATTTCTTTTCGGCACTGTTTTTAAGAAAGCCAATTGTTTATTGTTTGTTGTTGGGATATAAATAATAAATAATGGAGAAAGTATGAGAGATAAGATATATAATGATAAAGAATGAAAAAAAAGTAAGAGAGAAAGTTGAGTTAGCCAGTTACGCTTTTTGCTATTTCAGAATCGAATCAGATTCGCGACGCCTATAATGAATACATACCTGCATTCACGGATGGAGTATTAAATATCTTTTATAACTTAGTTTTCGTTAGGGCTGTCGATTTGGGTCCGATTCATGGACATTATCCCGGTCCAATCCGGATCGAACCCGATCCTGTCCACCAATAAAATAAATTTGGTCCAGCAGATTCCCAGACCGGATCAGACCGGTCCGGGTCAGTCCATGGATCTTCTTAATTAATGAAACCTTAGACTCAAACTCCAGAGTCCAGTGCATATCGCTATTTGACTATCTTCTTCACTGCGCCTTTTCTTCTGCGCCTCACTTCTTCAATTCTTCTCTTCATCTCCTTCACTATGCCTTTGCGTCCTTTTCTTCACTACGCCTCACTTATTCTCTTCGTCTTCTTCACTGGCTGCGCCTCACTTCTTCTCTTCGTCTTTTTCACTGGCTTCTCCGATCTTTCTGCTGGTTGATTGATCCTCTTCGTCTTCTTGCACAACAACTGTTCGATGATATGCCTGTGATTTTGTGAAGAAGAAACGAGTTTTTTCGAGATTCTTTCCTTTTTTTTATAGTTTTTCTGTTTATGGCCTATGATGTGTTTCCGTCTTCTGCCTATTTTTTTGAAAAATTCTCAAAATTATAAAGTTTTTTCCGAAAAAAAAATTAAATTAATAAAAAAACTGGTCGGATCCGGATCGAAAAATTAGGTTTTGGTCGCGCGGGTCCGGGTCCGGGTCCGGATTTGGTCCGGGTCCGGATCTGATCCGGATCATTGACTTTTGTGTGTAGTCATGATGGATCCGGTCCACATGGACTGGATTCTCCATGGACGTGCATCCTTTCCTAGTTCTGATAGCTTAATTTATATTTGTATATAAGTGTATGTTGCTTTCAATTTCTTTTACTATCATTACTCTTAATCTTATATCGATATATTTTTATCTCAATTCAATTTTTATATTGTAACAATAACAATCAATTTTACTGCAAATTCTCCATCCTTCTCATTTGCATTCCAATGTCAAACTACTCAGAGCAGACAACACAACAAAAACAATTGTGATTTTTTAGCTGCAATAATCGGCCTTCCGACTCAGCGTCTTATCTCTCTTTCACCGATTGACAGCAGAGACCTTCAAGGTGAGTTTAATTCAACTGATCCTAATTTCTTCTACGTCTTAAACCTCCTCATTATCGATTTACCAATTCCAATTTTCCTTTAGCTCAATTGGTTGAACATAGATCCATGTTAGTAGATTATTAGGGAAGATTTTAGGTTATCTTCGCTAGTTCTATATCATATTGCTTAGAGAAGAGGCCGATTAGTTAGCTAGTGATGAATTATTATGTTTTGCTGTTGCTGATATTGTTTGTTTCAGATCGGTAGATGTTGTTTTGAGTTACTAGAGTCTGCATTTCATAGAATTTGATTTAGAGAGAGGAGGACAAATTTATGAATGAATTGCCAAAATAGACTTCTTCCAAAAAAATATATTCCAAACTATTTGCCATATGATAAGCCATTTAGATAATAGAATGTAACAAAAGCTAAACTTAAAGTGTCACAAAATCATTGAACAAAATGTATTAAAGAAAAAATCTCTCGTCAGTTTAAATCCTATATATCATCTAGTCTTCAAAATATTTAAACTATTTAATTAAATATTAATCTTACAAAATTAAGACAGAAATGTAGTCATTACTAATTGTTCTAAATCCTACTAATAAAGAACCATCCGTATTAATCGACTTGAAGCTTTTAAGCAAACAATAAATATGAATTATATAGGGTTTGACTACGAATTAATCTTAAGCCGAAAATGTAAAATATTCAGTAAATATCTTTAAAGTTTTATTATATAATTTAATCGAACTTTTTACATTTATAGTTTAAAATTAATTCGTAGTCAAAGTTGGAGACGGTTGGCCGAAAAAGTCTAAATGGGACACTTCCGACGGTATCGAGGAAGTACAAGTGAGCGGGTTTCATGCAAAATTTTATAGGACTTAGGGTTTAGTGCTATTTTTTTAACTAAGAGATTTTTTTTAAAAAAAATTTTGACAACTTTTATAACATTTTATTATCTACATGGCATCTCATGTGGCAAAGAAGTCTATAAAAGAAAATAAGTTTTATAGAAGGTTAGTTTGGAATATATTTTTTGGGAGAAGTCTATTTTGGCAATTCATTCTTTATGCAAAGGGGATTATAAATTAGGAGAAGGAGGTTTACAAGTCAGGAGTATATTTAAGTGAAGAAATACACCTTTTTTCATTGCTGGTATCGAATTGTTGTGGAATTACTGCCTTACAAATTAAAAGGAGCTTGAAACAAATGAACCTAAAGGCCTTATATGAATACGAGAATTTAACTAGGCCTTATTAATTGGGAAATAAGGGAAGATTTTTGCATTCAAAACCACATCAATACCCCCCAGGTCCTGGTGCAAAGCCATCTCTTACTCCGGTTTTGGGTCACCAGGGGAGGCCTTATGGATCTCTGAAATGAATTTTCTTAATTTATGAATTTCCGACTCCAACTGGCCATAATTTGTTCATGATCTTATGGCCCTTCATTATTGAGTTATGAATTCACATTTTTGTTTATCTCAAGATGTTTTCTGTAATAGGTTTGAAGTTGTACTTCAATAGAGTATGAGGTGACAAAAGTTTGCAGTTCTGTAGTAGATTGTCAAGATTTAGGTTTGCGAGTGTATTAGTTGAATGGTTGCTTATTTCTCTCATTTTTTGGGTATTAGTTGTCGGAGAGACTCAAATGTCAGTTTGTTTTTTTTTCAGCGTATAGTATTTTGCAACTGGAGAATCTGTTTCTGTGCATCAACGGTTGGGTATGAGGATAGTTGGATTGACTGGAGGTATAGGATCTGGAAAGAGCACAGTCTCCAATCTTTTCAAACTCCATGGAGTTCCCATTGTAGATGCCGATGTTGTTGCCCGCGATGTACTGAAAAAGGGCACCGGTGGATGGAAGAAAGTGGTGTCTGCATTTGGGGAAGAGATCCTGTTGCCTAGTGGAGAAGTCGACCGCCCAAAGTTGGGGCAAATCGTGTTTAACAACCCTGATAAACGCCAGCTCCTGAATAGGTACTACTTTCTATCAATGATTAAGATCATCTCAGAGACTTGTTCATTATACAGAAATGTATATGCTTTGAGTTTGAGAGTAAAATATGTGAATCTCTTTATTTTCTACAATTTGTTCTATTTTTCTTGCAAACCACTGTGCATGGTGTCTTAATTATGTTGTATTTTCTTTCTTTATTCAGGCTACTGGCACCATATATTTCTAATGGAATTTTATTTGAAGTGTTCAAATTATGGATGAAGGGTCATAAGCTAATTGTTCTTGATGTGCCTTTGCTGTTCGAGGTCAAGATGGACCGATGGACTAAGCCAATTATTGTCGTTTGGGTTGATCCTGAGACTCAACTTCAGCGAGTAATGACAAGGGATGGTACAACAGACGAAGAGGCAAAAAGCAGGATAAATGCTCAGATGCCTCTGGATTTGAAAAGAACAAGAACAGACATTGTGATCGACAACTCCGGGTCCCTGGATGATTTAAAGGAACACTTTGGAGAGGTATTAGGCCGCGTTAAAAGTCCTTTGTCATGGAAAGAGTTTTGGCTTTCAAGAAATGGAGTTCTTGTGGCATTTGTTTCTGCTCTTTGTGGTGCAGTTGCATTGCGGAGCGCTTTGTAAATTGTAATTGGAATTGTATATATATATCAAGTGTTTGGTAGTTGAACGTGGCTCTCAGTGAACTCCTGTTGTATCAAGCACTAATATTTGGTAATTGATCTTATATTGAAAATTTTCAAGCATTTGATAGTCAAACGCAGCTTTATGCTTCATATTGTTGTATGCTTATATGCACTGACTTTTCTTGATAGCAGCTAGACAAGCCGTTGCAATGTGCACAGCCGGATTAAATATGATTCGCGGTAATATTAGACATCAGGGGGACCTTAAGTTCTTTCCTTGATAAGTAATCAGTTAAACGGTTGACGATAAACAAAAGATGACGCTCAATATCCTCCAACAAAACGGAACTTTTGTTTATCACCCCGGTCCTCCTTGACCATCCAGTTGAGTTGCCACCTGCAGAATGTAATGAACATTCCTATATCATCCCTCATGTTGACAAATTATCCTGAAAGAAGATCACATTCATAAAACTCTCTCCCTAGATTTTCAAGTAGAATGCTGGCTGCCTGATGGATTGAATTGAAGTTCCGGCACACGTCTTTGATAGTCTCGTGTAGATCATCAGAAGTTTTGCCATGGCGGCAACCTTGATGCAGAAGGTGCATCAGCGGACGGACTTCTGTGACACTCCCTTCCATGATCTCTGTCTCAATTTCTTATTTTTTCTAAAAAGAAAAGCAACTATGCTGGTTTGTTTGCCAGTCAAGTTTTAGTTCTCTTACACATCTTTGATTGTGAGTCCACAAGGAACAGTAAAGGGTGCTTACCGGTGGTGACTCTCAGGGTCGAAATTTGACTCTAGGTTTTGGAGGGACAACGGACAACCTACCTCCAGTTGACGTTGAACAACTATTAAACTAAAAATCAAATACAAAATCTTGTACTATTAATTGATTTATGTGTCCTTTATGCATTTCCATTTGCAGTGTAAGAGCTAGAAACGTGGAAATTAGTTGTACATTAAATTGTGCATTAAACTCTTAATTGTACATCAACTCTCTTATTGAGACATAATAATAGAGATATGGTAATACATTAACTTGTGCATCAAACTCTTAATTGTACATCAACTCTCTTATTGAGACATAATAATAGAGATATGGTAATACATTAACTTGTGCATCAAACTCTCCTTTAAGTAGTGATACTAGCATTTAGTATTAGCAACAGTTGGAATAGTAAGCACATTAATTAATAAGGTCTTGGACAGACAAGATGGATGGATGAGGGTAAATGGGTAATATGAGTTCACAAGTGATGGAACAATAGCAACTCTCTTTCTGGAACTGATCTTCCAGGTAGCACTTTAACACTGAAGTCCTTGGAAAATACAACTGCAATTTAGCTACAGCAACAAAATACAAGAAGTTCCGAACAAAATATATCATTCCCATTTCTGAAATTGAACACAAAACTATAAACTATATCTATTTAACTTGAGAAGGTGATTACTGTTGGAAAAACTGAAGAAATAGTGTACATGGGAAACATTTTATAGTTATAGATGAGTCAAGAAAAAAAATTACCAGAAGAGTTGTGCGGAAGCTTTCCTTTATCTCTGGAACACTCCGTTAGTGCAAGCCAATCTTGCTACCTTGTTTCTGCAAACAGACTCTTGCCAGAAAACTTGCATCAGAATCTGATTTCCAGAAGTCCATCAGTAAATACAGCAGCAAATTTGCCTCACAAAAAGTAATTGAGAAATAAAATCCGACACAAACACAAGAGAATCATAATTCATAAAAAGCAAGAAAAAAAAAGATCTTGGAATCGAACCAGTTTAAACGTGATAAAGAATATCTGAACTGCTACAATTACATTTGATGGAATAACAATCGGACTCCATTTTATGGAATGAGACTAACATTTTGAGTTGCAATAACAAAGTAATCCAAAAGATACAACAAGCAGAAGCAGCCTTCGTTCAATAATAATACTAATATCTTTTGATAAAGAAATTGCCTATCGTTGGTAATAATTTTGTTTACGTTGCACTTTTAAGTACTAGCTCGGATGATCATCTCATGCCATATGTTCCTTTTAGGAGCCCGGGGAGAAGATTTTCTTAATCAGGTAAGTCTTATCTCCTTTTTCCTCTTGCAAAGTCGGCTTCAGAAGGTTTCTGACAAATGCCAGGTGAATATGATTGCATGGACCCTTACTCAATTGGCAGGAATCTGTTGCATGGCAGGTCAACAATCTGCATCACCTTCAGCAAACATCATCTCCACCATCATCGTCAACATCGTAATCGCCGTCAACAAACATCATCATCGTCGACAATCGTCCTCATTGTCAACAATCATCCTCACCTTCATGGTCAGCAATCGCCATCATCACTGTTGGCATTTGCCGTCGTCTCTATCCCGCAATCATCCCTATGGTCATGGATAATCATTAGCATCTAATTTTGATGCTTAATAAGAGTGTTGATGCGAGTTTGCGTTGGCAGACCCAATAATCCGTTGGTATATCATCTTGTTCGCGTTGTTCCTTTATCCAAAGTACTCGCTCGGTTTATCATCTCGATGGTCATGTGTTTCCTTACACTGTTGTGGATTGAATAGGACAAGTTGACCACCTGATAAATGAATCATAAACTCCATCGCGCTGCCTGATCATCCAAAGGGATCAATTAATTACACAATTAGATCAAATGTACATGATTACATATCAGAAATCTATCAACAAAACTGTTAAATCTACACGAGAACTCATTCATTCATAACAAATAGAAAATGCGCAGGAAATTGGAGCGCACATCATAAATTAAAAAATCATACAGGTTCTACACGAAAATCTTGTACAAATATCTAATCAAAGAGCAAGAAAATCTTATCAAACGCTCCAACTATCCGACACCTCTAGCAAATCAGGAATTAAATGAAAGCAGTTCGCACATCTCAACCTTGAAAATAAATTTGAACGTTAACTTCAAAAAAATAAGAGAGCAGACATGTTACCAGATTTGCACATACATTCACGCACCAAATCTCAAATCTCAATCTTGAATAAACATGATTTGAACATCTAAACTCTCAATCTTTAATAAACATGTTTTGAACATCTAAACTCTCAAATTGAATTTGAGAAATCGAAACTTCAAAGACTAAGAAAATCATAAAAGGGTACGTAACTACAAAATTCACGAGCCCAGATCGGCAAATTATTAATGTTCTACAACAACATTTTGGAATTCTAAAGGTTCATCATCATCAAGTAAAACAAAATCGAAACCACCGAATTGGAAATAAAAAAGACCTGAAAATTATGAGTCAATTGCACTTTTGGTCCCCTAATTGCTACGTCCCCTGCAAATACGGTCCCGTCTTTTTATACTTTGCAGTTACGGTCCCCCATTTTTCCCCAATTTCAATTGCGTGTGTCATTTGTTGAGATGGCTTGGTGACATGGCGAATTAAGGGCAGACGAATTAGTACTAGAACATCGTAATTCGTCTAGACGGAAAAACGTCATACAAATTGGGAAAAACGTCCGGAAATCAAAAAACCCCAAAGCGAAAAACCGAAAGCAAGAAACCTAATTCCCAAAATCGAAAACTGTCATTGGCTCTGGCGGAGGCGAGCACCTGGGCTTGGGGGGTGGTGGTGAGATTGGCTCTGGTTCAGGTGGCAGAGGTGGTGGGGGCGGGCAGCTCGGTTTTGGTGCTGGTGGTGAGCAAGGTGGAGGGGGTGGGGGTTCCGACCTAGGATAATAAGCTCATGAGCTTGGTCTTACTTCACCGTCGAGAAACGAAAGAAGACTTCCATCTCCAAGTTTCACTTGGACGTAGCTCCCCTCTTTTTGTGTTGGGTGTGAAGCAGTGGCAAACCAAAAGACCCAACAAGCAGTAGCTCTCCCTGAAAAGGAGATGATCCAGCCGCACCTTCCAGTACGGCTACCTTGTTACGACTTCACTCCAGTCACTAGCCCCGCCTTCGGCATCCCCCTCCTTGCGGTTAAGGTAACGACTTCGGGCATGGCCAGCTCCCATAGTGTGACGGGCGGTGTGGTGAGGGCGGTGATAAGGTTGAGATGGTGGAGGTGGTTAGCCGGGTTTTGGTAGTGGTGGTGAGCGGGGCAGAGGGGGTGGTGGTGGTGAGCCGGGTGGAAGGGGTGGTGGTGGTGAGGGAGGTGATATTGGCTCGGGTTCATGTGGAGGCGAGCAGGGTTTTGGTGGTGGTGGTGAGGGAGGTGAGATTGGCTCTGGTTCAGGTGGTGGAGGAGTTGGTGGTGGTGGAGATGGAATTGGTGGTAGTGGAGGTGGATGTGGGATGGGTGGTGGAGATGACGGAGTTGGTGGTGGTGGGGGGGCAGAAGCAGGGTTTTCATAATTGGACTTTTTTTGTCACCTAATTTAAACCATTTCTCCAGAAAAAGCTTGGGAATGGGTAATTAGGAAACTATACTTTTGTTGGAGCTCATATTGCTGCTGCTAATGAATCCCATAAGAATTGGATTTTACATTTTTTCTTCTTGCTTCTTGTTTTTTGCGGGAAAAATTGAAGAAAAATTCCCTCCAATTGTTAATATCGGGTCTAACAGCCTTTAAAACCAACTTAAGGGACTAATATCATGATGTGGCGATGATTTGGCGTGATTTGGCGCTGATTTGGCAAATACGTATATTATACGGATCAGAATACGAAAAATGGGACTAAATGTGCAAATCTGGAAACCCTAGGACCAAAATAGAAGAGGACCACAAGTTAGGGGACCAAAAGTGCACTTGACTCGAAAATTATTGATCTTGTAACACAACATTTGGAAGTCTAAAGGTTCATCATCATCAAGGAAAACAAAATCGAAACCACCAAATTGGAAATAAAAAGCTTCTGAAAGTTTGAATTCTAGAAGAACTATTACAGCGTAAGAGAATCTCTTCAGAAGTTGCTATGGTGACTGAAAATGAACGACAGAGAGCCGCCTTCTCTTTCGCTTCAGACTGATAGAATATTGGCTGCTGTAAGAAATGGACATATATAGCAAAAAGTCATAATTGGTCCCAAAGTTTGGGGTATGGCGTACGCAACGCAACGTTTGTCCACCCCGGCAAATCTAGTCCCTTTCTTTCAATTTTTTGGCTTGGACAATCCTTTGGCCCAAAAGCGCGCTTTGACCATGTTGACCGATGATGTGTCAGGCTTGTCAACGAGTCAAACACAATTTTGACTAACACGTCATCAGTCTTGTCATTACCAGAATAAAGAAAAGTCTAAAATAAAATCCAAAATCCAAAAACTAAAACAAAAACGAAAAATAAATTAGAAAACATTAAACTAAAATATTAAATAAATTAAAAAAACGTAATGAAAAAAAAACAAAAGAAGAGTCGTTGCAGATTGGTAAAACGAAGCACGAGGCAGAATTGCAGAACTCTTAGTTATTGAATTTTCCAAATCAGTGAAGTCTAACTTGAGAGATGAAAGATTTTCAATTTCCATTCTCTGTTGTTCTATCGTAACTTGAGAGATGAAAGATTTTCAATTTCCATCTAAGTCTCTTTCACTCGAATGATATTCTGCACTCTTGAAAGAATTTCTCCCCATAAAACTCTCTCTTTCATTAGCATCAAAGCTATGACTTTGATCAGTAGACTCAGTGGTTCGAGTTTACACCCACCTACTTTACCCTATTCGAATTTACAGAGATTTCATAAATTGAATAGAAAGATTAAAAATTTACAGGTAATTCGAAACACCCAACACATTACCTGATTGACCCATTGCAGGTATCTCCGTCCGGGATATGTATCCGTCCAAAACGTTTTCCGATCGACAATTATGCCACAAAACAACGCCTGACCTGTGGCTTTGCAAATGAGCTGGATGAAGAAGAAGATGACATTGAGTGAATTAGGGTTTATGGGATTGCCAGACTTCAATTTGGGGTGAAAATGGCTTGGTCAAATTTTACTTGGTCATTTTTTTTTAAACTTCATTTTTTAATTTATTTAATCTTTTAATTTAATGTTTTCTATTTTATTTTTCGTTTGTTGTTTTAATTTTTGGATTTTGGATTTTATTTTAGACTTTTCTTTACCCTGGTAATGATAAGGCTGATGATGTTTAGTCAAAATTGTGTTTGACTCGTTGACAAGGCTGACACATCATCGGTCAACATGGTCAAAGTGCATTTTGGGCCAAAAGGATTGTCCATACCAGAAAGTTGAAAGAAAGGGACTAGAATTGCCGAGTAGACAAACGTTGCGCTGCGTACGCCATACCCCCAAACTTTAGGACCAATTATGCCTTTTTCCGGACATATATATAGGCTCAGCAGCGTGTACTAGGTTTTTTAGGCAGGCAAAATAGAAAGCTTGTGATTTTTCTGATATTGTCACATTACAATCTAATTTTACCTCCAAAGTTGGTGATAAATCAAATGCTTAATCGGTAACAAAAATATGTTATACAGTATACATATTTTTCGGAAGCCTATTTGCATCTTCTCTTCTCCAAGATCTACATAAGCTGCTTGCACGGCATCTCTTCGGAAGCATTCTATATATATTTCTGTAACTTCAGAGATTTAAATTTAGGAAACTCAGCATCTCTTGTATCCAAAAGGTCATCTTGAACAGCGGCTGAGCGTAATTTGAGAATCTCTATGTTTGGTAGTTACTGAAAAATTGAAACTTGACTCCATGGAGACTGAATTTGGAGAGCCTAAGCTTTCTTAAGCTCAGATGAAGCTTAAATAGGCCTGCAGATTAATTCCAAAAGATCATGAACATGGCAAGTCTTCACCCTTCCATCCGAACTTCTTTTGGCAACCATGACAGAGGTTCCTATCAATAAGAGCCATCAGGCTTATCCCTGCTTGAATCTCTAAGCTCCTACACCCACTCTCCTACACGGAGCCTTCATCAATCCATAAGCCATAATAATTTATCCTTGGGAATTTCCTTATCCTCTGGAAATGCTCCAAAATAAAGAAATAACGGCTTTAATAGATATTGAATAAACTTGTGACTTGGCTCTAACGGTTCCATCCATTGTTTTTGAGAATTACGATCAAGATAAAAACGAGTTCAAGTTTTCAGCATCTTGCACCCAACGATCATGTTTCTGGACTGACTTGGCAAGAAATCCAGATACCACAAGAACTGCAAGTGGTAACCCTCTTCAGTTTTGCACAATCTTTCTTCCATTCTGGAGGGCATTTTCCTAAGAATAGGCTTTTCGTTCATCCATCTCCCAAATGTCATCCAAGACAATAATGTACCACTTACTTCCGGTCCTTTAACTCTCTGGGAACCAACAGTGATAACTCTGTTTCACTCTTTCTTCTGACCAGATTAGTGGCATGTTTGATCATCCAGTTCAGCTGCACTCTTTCCTAGAATGGTAAGGAACATTTCTTTCTTGTTGTACTCTTGGGAGACAATGCACCATGCACCCAGTAGAAGCGTCCTCATAAACTTTCCTTGCTTGAGTGGTCTTAATTACCTAATCCTGGCATGCCAAAAGTGGAAACAATATCCAGCTGCTTCCGAGTCCGCCTATGTTGTCTCTCTAGCTCCTGTATAAATTTCATCTCAACCTCGAAACCCACCACAACATCAGTCAATGCTGGGACTAATGCTTCTCAGAACTCGAGACTTTTTAGACCACTGATGCTTGAGATGATCCATTATGCCTGCTTGATTAATTAACTTGATGTGTTCCATAAACTCAGATATCCAACGAGGGGTGCATGAGACAGGACAGGCTTCAACATCAAATGAGTCGAGTAGATATCCTGCAACATATCCTACCTCAGTGATAAGGTTACAAAGGTTTTGTGATTCATAATCTCCAGTGGGGTTACATGTGAAAGTCTGTACAAATTACCAGAAAAGAACTAGGGTCTCATGAATTGCTTGGCACTAATCCTCTTTTGTTCCTGACTTCATGAAATTCGAAATCCATGAAATACTTCCAGTTGGCAAACAACAAAAATCAGGAACGTGAAACTTCAGAGATTCTTGTCTTATTTAATAAAGACTTATCTTACTGGGAAATCTGATCAAGTTCCTCTCGCAGAAACTCAAGCTTTTTAAGTAAAGCAGCTACCACAGCACTCTGTTCAGTACCCAAGTTGCTTTCCAATCGATAGTTAAAACTGTAAAACATGAGAAGATGACTGAACCTGTGTTCCTCAACAAGGCTTGGAAGCGTAAATTGATATCTGAGAGTTTCTCCTCCTGATCGGCACAGTGCTTGATCAAACAGCATTAGAGTAGAAAGTTCCTGATGTATGAACTTGAACCTTCATTTGATCATTAGCCTCATATTTTACTAGCTCCCATCTTACTCAACCTGATAAATAGCTAATCGCATTCACACATCAGTACGTTATCAGGGGATCCATCTGAAAATTGCCATCTGTTAATGCATTGTGACAAAACACAACTTGGTCACTGTAAAGCTTTATACAGCTAGGTGAAAAAAAAATCAACTCTCTCATTGCAATTTTCTTGTCACGAAGGCTCCTTTTCACATAACATCATACACTAATTGTGACTAAATAACATAATGAAAAATTGAGTTTGCCTTAAAAATGTACTTGAGAATGAAATCCGTCACAAATACGAGAGAATCATAATTCATAATAAAAAGCTAAGGGAAAAAAAAAAAAAGATCTTGGTATCATACCCATTTCAAATTGATAAAGAATATTTGAACAGTTTCATTTTCATTAGATGTAACAACAATTGAACTCCATTTTATGAAATGAGACTAACATTTAGATTTGCCATATCAAAGTAATACAAAAGATACAACAGGCAGATACAGCCATTCAAAGGAATGGCTTTTCGTTGTTAATAATCTTGTTCGTTGCACTTTTAAGTACTAGCTCGGATGATCAACTATTAGTCGTATATTCCCTTTTGGAACCCGGGAAGAAAATTTCTTAATCAGATAAATCTCATCTCCTTTTTCCTTTTTTTGTCAAAGCCGGCTTCAGAAGGTTTCTAACGAAATGGGAGGTGATTGCATGGACCCTTTCTCAATTGGCGGGAATATGTTGTGTTCCCATGGGATGTGCGTACTCATCTTTTATCACCAGAACTGTCTGAGACGACATCACACTGGAACTTTCAGATCTGTAATGCTTATCCTGAGATAACTTGAGAGAAGTTGACCCACTGAAATATGGAACCCTTCCCAGTTTGCTTCTGCTTAAAAAAGACGATGCACTTGCTTCCTGGGACTGGGAGCACCTTCAATGTTCTCCTATTCTACCAACGAAAATCAAAGTATGCATCAATTTGATTTCTCAAATCTTCTACTGAGCTTTCTTCTCTTCCTCTCGGTGGTCTTCCTTCTGAAGCAACACTCTCATTCACATCATCACTCTTTTGTAGACGAACAAGGGTATCAGTAAAACACCTGCAGAAAAGTATCAGAGATGTAGCTGAGACTATCAGCGTCATGACAATCATCACCGTCACTGTCGACAATCAAATTAAATAAGGAATTAAATGAGCGCAATTCGCACACCTCAATGTTGAAAATAAATATATAAACGTAAACTTCAGAAAACAAGAGAGCAGACAAATATGCTAGCAGATTTGTACATACATTCACGCACCAGATTTGCACATCTCAAATCTCAATCTTGAATAAACATGATTTCAACATCTAAACTCTCAAATTCAATTTGAGAAATCGAAACTTCAAAGGCTAAGAAAATCATAAAAGGGTATGTAACTACAAATTCACAAGACCAGATCGGAAAATTATTAATGTTCTACAACAACATTTTGGAATTCTAAAGGTTCATCACCATCAAGTAAAACAAAATCGAAACCACCGAATTGTAAATCAAAAAGATCTGAAAATTATTGATGTTCTAACACAACATTCATCATGAAGGAAAACAAAATCGAAACCACCAAATTGGAAATAAAAAAGCTTCTGAAAGTTTGAATCGTTGAGAGAAGAAGTACTTACAGCGTAAGAGAATCTCTCCAGAAGTTGCAATGGTGGTGACTGAAAATGAACGACAGAGAGCCGCCTTTCTCTTTCGATTCAGACTGACAGAATATTGGCTGTTGTAAGAAATGGACATATATATATATATATATAGGCTCAGCAGCGTGCCTAGGTTTTTTAGGCAAGCAAAAATAGAAACCAACCTTCTATTTTTTGTGATTTTTCTAATTTTATCATATTTACAATGTAATTTTGGTGATAACTCAAAGGCTTAATCGATGATAAAAATAATTTATACGGTACACTGCTTTAGCGCATGCTTGGTAGGAGAAGGTGCAAAATTTGGTCAACCTTTAAAAAATTGCGCTTTACTGCCCCTTGCATTTGTTAAATGTAATGTCTGAGAAATTGCAACTGCTTGTCTTTTTTTTTTTTTTTTTTTTGCGAAACTAAAGTGCAATTTCCGGGTAAATAACAGTGATTTGTATAAATCAAGACCACCTGGCATACAAAAGGCAAAATAGATGAACCATGGATATCTTCAAAAGAGTCTCTTGGCAAGCATATGTGACACTGTGATAGATTATTACTAGTTCTATGAGCAAAACTAAAAACAGTTGATTCAAAAACTACAGCTAAAGCCTTTATATTACCTTCACTCCAGCATTCTTCCCATGTATAGTCTTCGCCTCAATTACGTGATTGCTAATTGCAGTAACAATCAACCGAGTCCCATTACAAAGCTCTGAGGACTGATTAATGTTCCTAAGAAACATTATAGGACAACCACCTTAAGTCGGATAATATAATTTGGTATTCCAGAAGACCTAATAGTGTTTAGGAACTCGACATAATACACATCTTCTATATTGATAATATCCTCTTCATCAGGGCATATGCTGTCGGAACTCATGAACGCAGTGGCATCTCCAGGTAAAAGAGACATGATATAATCATTGACTTTCTGGACTATCTCATTGGTCGGAGCAAGAATAGCTCCATCCTGAAAGTACCGACCATCGCCAACATGGTCTAATATGCTATGATATGTGCTCTCAACTATTGTAACAATTGGTTCACCAGTAGAACGAATTAAGATATCATCAGGCAATTTAAATTCAACCTCAGCATCATTATCACCACGAACCTCACCATCTCCAACCTTCAAACAACCAATCAGCGAACTCCCTAATACTCTCAACCTCAGCATGTGAGCGTCCAGACTGTAATTGAATAAAATAAAATAAACATACTTAATATAAAAAAATAATTTGCATGGATTTCAAATATATAAATTGTATATAAAAAATTATAATTAATATAAAATGTTAGAAAAATACCTGTAGACGCATGTTCTTAGTGAGCTTCAGCACACGACACTAACTCCAATGCTTCTTCGATGAGCAAAGAGATGCGTGGACTATGTCCTACCTGCTACCCTTAGGTATGACCGGCAACATCTGTCTGAAATCCCCATAAAAAAACAACAACCAATCCACCAAATGGCTTGTTAGATTCTCTACCATGCTCACCTCTCATTACGTCCCTTAGACTGCGATCAAAAGCCTCAAAACAAAACGTATTAGTCATCGGCGCCACATCCCAGATTATTAATTTTGTATTCTTCAAGAGTCCTGTAAGATCGCTGCAGGTAGTTATCCTACTATAAGTAGTAGTTTCATCGACCTGCAAAGGAATGCTGAATCTGGAGTGTGCAATACGGCCACCAGGAAGAAGTAGAGAAGCTATACCACTCGATGCAACTGGGAGAACAATGTCACGTCTACCACGTAATGCAGAACACAGTGTCTTCCACAAAAATATCTTTCTAGTGCCACCATAACCATAGAGAAAGAAAACTCCATCACTACCAGAATCGACTGCATCCATAATAGTATGGTACACTTTCTTCTGCTCATCGGTGAGAGACGGATACAACCGTCAGGTCGCTTCAATCATATCATCAACATCGTACGACATTTCTTCAAGTATCAAATTATTCATACCATTATCTATTACTACACTGTCGGGCATGGGCATACCTTCATTCTGACTTAAGCTGAAGCCGTACCTAGAAATGAACTCTTCAATCTCAGCAAGAACAAAATTCCTCAACCGTTTTTCATTCAACTCGAGCACTAACAAATTGACCATATTTAATAATATATAAACTTTATTGTAAAAAAATCAATTCGAATACAATATTGAAATTTATACCAGGATTATTCAACTTCATTTGCATGATGTACTGGATGTCCTCAGATAGATACTCCCATGTATTTTCCCAAACATGAATAGGCCTGGACATACTAACAGACTGGAGGAGTATGGAGAACAAATGCTGAAGGAAGCGTCCAAAACCCCAAAAACTTGCTTCAAAGGAAGCGTCCAAAACCCCAAAAACTTGCTTCCTTAATAGCATGGATGTATTCCTTGTCGTCATCGAGCAGCCCCAAAGCGTAGCATGCATCGCGGTATGTTGGATGAACAACACCATCCACAGTTCGCAAATCCTCATAGCAAGTGGCACCCCTTATGTGATTCAACAGTATCCGCATGAAATATAGTGGACCAGTCTTAATTAGAACGTGGAATATCCTTCCAACTTTATTGTTGAAATTCTTCCTATCTCTCCACGTTTTACCTCTAGGATCCCACATGTAATGTCTGGGAACTCTGAATATAGATACTTACGTTTGTTGAATTCCATCCACTTGAGGAACTTTGTCTTGGCAACGTATGCTTCTCTAATAAATCAGTTATGAGATCACCATCCTTGAGTGTGACTGACTGTTCACCTTTCATATGAAACGATAAACGCTCAACGGGTGGATCTCTGTAATACAACCTCACATGCAGATACGTACCGGCAGTCAATCCTTCACCTCATTATCCACTGTTATTTTTGCGCCTATTCTATCCACACCCTTGTTGACGTACTTGAACAGATATTTGATTGAATTGGTCTTTTTGCACCATTCAACATTTATGTGAGCCTGGTACTTCATCAACAGGAAGGGATTGTCGGGACAATAATCCTATTAAGGAATAGTGAAACAACTTATTATTTATAAGTACACGTTAGAATCAAGTTAGATAAAGATAGATGGAATATCACATTAATACTTACGTATTGATAAGTAGTTATAAATTGCACCTGTTATCAATAATATTGTCATTCTTCTCGATAGTGGCGCCGGTATCACGCCTCCTACAAACAGGATAGCCATTTTCATCAAATATAGTCCGTTCATTAAACGACTCTGGAAATTTCTTAGAGCATTTATTGCCATCGATCGTGCATGCAAGGTGAAGTTGAATTCAATGGTCCGCAAAGACCATGCACCATGTACTCGGATACAGCTTTGTACAGCTCTGGGTTGAGTTCCTTATTCAGTATCTCAGCACTGATGAAATCATCTGTAGAACTTGCAGACATATTTCTATTTGCTCGTTCAACCCATAGTAGTATATGTGCATGAGGAAGCCCGCGTTTTTTAAATTCAATAGTGTAGACGACTGCAAAGTTAATATAGTAATAATCAATTAAATTCAATTTATGACCATAATGAATTAACAAATTAACACCCTTCATCCCAGTTTCATTTACCTGTATTCAGTTTTGGTCCCATTCCTTTAATGGAAAATCTCTCTCCTACTTTATTCACTATCTCTTATACTTTATTCACTATTTCTCCTACTTTATTCAATTTTTTTACTACTTTATTATCATCTCTCCTACTTTATTCACTTTTTTCTTAAAACTTGTGTCCGGTCCCACGGGTATTGAAATCAGGACGCAGGGAGCAACAATTAATGCAGCAACTTTAGAACATGTTGGTAGATTGTACATGCGTCCATCACGTGACCCCCTTCCAATTAGACATAACTTAACATTCATATCGTGATTTTCCTTGAAGCGCTCAACAGCCATACGAAAATTCTTTGCAGCTGGATTATCAGCATCTATCATATTCCATAGATCATCTACAATAGACGGATCAATCGCTGGAGCATTTTTTGAACTAAACAAATAAAGTAACAAATCTCATTAAACTTCAATTAAACATATAAATGATATTTTTTAAAAATAATAAAAAATTATCGAACAAATATAAATCCAAATATAAAATACTTGACGACATCAATACGGTCCTGAGTTTCATCCTCGTTGCAATACATATACAGCTGTGAAAACTTAGGAGATTCACCTACTTCAGGTAACAAACTACCTATAAGATGATAGTTATTCCCACCAAGTCTATATGAGTACGGACCTTGTCCATTGTTGACTAAATGGTGTTGGATTCCACCCATCGAAGTAAAGGTGTACATCATATTATAAGCACATATGTCCTCAATATAATTACGACTCTTTTGATGTGCCTATTTTGGAGAAGATCAATTAAAAGGCGTGGAGGCTGTTTGAGGAGGGGAAGTTGTATTTTACCGCGACTACAACACAAACCAAACTCCGGATTACTCAATGGAGTGCTTTTAATCCTCTCATCAAACCACATAAGCGCACCGCAAAATCGACACGAGTATGTTGGATCACCCATATCTGGTAAGCTAATAAATGAAAAATATATATGTCAGGTTTTATATAATGGGATAAAATATTGGCTCGTGTGTGGAATCTAGTGAGTAATTAAAATTACCTAAGACCGATATCCCATTATTTCTCTGCACAGCCATGTCCTTGTCATTGATCTTTTTCATAGTTATCTTTCAGGATTCCTTAAGTACCTCAGTATGGGAAGGCTCTCCAATGATATCTCTTCACTGTTTGAGAGTATATTTATCTAGCAACTGCTCTATACACTTTTTTTCAAGAGGCATGCACTCTTCAACAGAAGAAGGTACAGTTATTCCTGCATCCACAGAATAAACATTCACATAAATAAATGATAATTAATTGAAGGTCTTTTACTAATGTTTTGAAATTTTATAATTGCATATTAATGAATATACTCATTGTATCCTCTAGGATTTTCATGATACATAAAATAATCAAACGGATGAGACTTGAGATGTCTTCTGATTGATATAGTAAATCTCATGTTCATTTTGTTGAACCTTGTCACTGCTTTGTAATCCTCATCCATATTCCCTTAATATGATTTTTTCACATGTCTAGGGGCCGAATTCGATGAAAAAAAGAACTCTATGTATATAACTTTATATATCAAAGTAATGAAATCTTACTTGAGCAAGTATCCTTATCTTATTTTTTTGTCATTATATTTAATTATTTTAATTTACAAAAAATATTAATTATAAATAAGAAATTTACCATTAGCTAGTAAAAGGGGCTTAGTGGGCCAAACGAAAATATTTTCCATGCATATTCAACATTTATGAGGACTCTTAACTGAATGAAACTCATTGTAATTAATGCCGTGACATTTTCCGGTAAGGAAATGGTATTTGTTCATGGATCAAAATGCATCATTTAATCCCAACTTTCACAAATAAACTGAAACCATCTATTTTGAATTTATTCTTATCACAAATATATCTCCTTTTTTGGTCGAATTTGTTCAGTAATGTAATTTGTTAATTGGGCATGTTAAAAGTGGAATCCTTCACCGTATGTGTGATTTCTTTTAATTAAATAAATAACATTAGTGAACAGCTGGAGGGTAAAAAATAACATTAGTGAACAGCTGGAGGGTAAAAGTGGAATCCTTCACCGTAGGAGTGACATCATGAGTTGCATCTATACCAAGCACTTGAAGAACGCTCTTTTGGTTGTCCAACTCATACAGTAGTGAACTGCTGGAGGGTAAAAAATGATTTGTATTTAGAATGATGTAATCATTTGTATGTAAACAATTCATATTATATGTTGAAAACAAAACAGAATTGATGAATATTACCTGCAACTTGTGTTTGCCCATGCGTTTGGCGACTGACATGCAAGCTTCTCCATGATGGTAATGAGTATGTTGTGTGGCAGATTGTCCATGAGATCAAAACCGATCATCTTTTTAAATTTGAAGGCGCTAGCCATTGCTTATGGTATCTTAATAAAGTGACAAAATGATGCGTACGATTTCAGCCTAAAGTAACAAAGTGATAGTATGAAGTAGTGCAATGCATTGTGACGCATTATATATATATATATATATATATATATATATATATATATATATATATATATATATATATATATATATATATATATATATATATATATATATATATACTCTACAAAGTAACAAACTGAAAGTGGATAGTTTTGATACGATTTGATTAATAATGGGTTGTAAATTAATTATGGCTAATCTACTAAAAACAAAACTACTTTGTCGACCAAAATAGGAGATGAAATTTGGAAAGAATTATTGGGACTGGAAATTCAGTTTTTTGTACATGAATTTGGTGAAAAAGTTGGCCACAAATTTAGGAGATAAAATCTTGAGATGATTAATTAAACATGGATGGGTGTAAATATTAGAATTCAAATTCCCATATAAATAGAATAAATTTATAAATCAATTGTTTTGAGCTAGAATTTGCCATATAGGATTTTGTCATATGTGGTATGCCTCTCCTTTGAGATAGACCACCACTTTTAAAATATATATTAAAATATATATGGATTTCAGTTTTGCAAAAATCATTGAGTCTATGTAGGTGTTAAATACATGTAATACAATTACTTTTGCATTTATAAACCCTGCTTCGTACAAATGATCGATTTGCACTTCAAATAATGTATTTTTGCGAATTTTTGTATATTAGGTTTTTTAGGCAAAAATAGAAAGCAGTCTTCTGTTTTTTGTGATTTTTCTGATTTTGTCACATTTACAATGTAATTTTTAACGTCATAAAAAATATCTGAACTACTACAATTACATTTGATGGAATAACAATCGAACTCCATTTTATGGAATGAGACTAACATTTAGATTTGCAATGAAAGTAATTCAAAAGATACAAGCAGAAGCAACCCTTCATTCACTAATAATACTAATGTTTTAATGAAGAAATTGCCTGTCGTTGGTAATAATCTTGTTTGCGTTACATTTAAGTACTAGCTCGGATGATCATCTCGTGCCATATGTTCCTTTTAGGAGTCCGGGGAGAAGATTTTCTTAATCAGATAAGTCTCATCTCCCTTTTCCTTTCTTTTCAAATTGGCAATCATCACTGTCATCATCGTCGATAATCATTAGCATTTGGATTAACCTCCACATAAGCATCACCATAGGCAGGGCAGAGCGAGGTTGAGGGGGAGAAATCCAAAAACTTCAAAAACATTACATATAATTTTTTTTTCTTTTCAAAATCTAGAGTCGGGCCCCTCCTGGCTCAGCCACTGACCATAGGAGTATTTTCTCCAAAATGCTCAACCTTCAGGTTTAAAAACTAAAGTTTAGGATCAAACCGTTGCAGCAAGAATGGGGAGACTGATTGTTAGAGGAATGCCACGGTCCGTAGGAACCTTGATATTCACACCATCAATCTACTCACAACAAAATACCAAAGACAAATCGTCACACCCCAGAGCAGATTTGATGCTTAAGTAGAGTGTTGGCGCATAATTTGCACTGGCAGACCCAATAATTCGTTGGTATATCATCTTGTTCGCGTTGTTCCTTTATCCAAAGTACTCCCTTGGTTTATCATCTTGGTGGTCATGTGTTTCCTTACACTGTTGTGGATTAAATAGAACAAGTTGATGACCTGATAAATTAATCATAAACTCCATCTCACTGCCTGATCATCAAAAGGGATCAATTAACTACACAATCTGATCAAATGTACATGACTAGAATCAAAAATATGTGAGCAAAACTGCTAAATTTTTCAACACATGAAAATGCAGAGGTAAAGCACAAGTTTGGAAAATAATTTTGGGTTACAGTATATCGTTTGAGACTATCCTAATCATGCTAACGCGACACGAGAACTCATTCATTCATAACTAAATAGAGAATGCGTGGGATATTGACGCGCACATCATAAAATTTAAAATTATACAGGTATTACACACAAAAAAGCAACAATCTTGTACAAATATCTAATCAAAGAGCAAGGAAATTGTATCAAAACCCTCCAACGATCCGACACACAATTTGTACATCTCAATCTTGAAATTCAATTTCAAAGTTCACTTCCGAAAATCAGAGAACAGACAAACCAATGTAACCACATCTGCAACTATTAGATGTTCGTAAACCTGGATTTTAATCAATTGAATAAAAATAATTTGAACATCTAAACTCTCAAATTGAATTTGAGAATCTAAATACAAATTAAGAAATCTTAAACGGGCATGTAACTACAAATGACAAGAACAGATCGGAAAATCTTAAACGGCCATGTAACAACATTTTGGTTGTAAAGGTTCATCATCATCATGAAAAACAAAATCGAAAGTGATCGAAACCACCCAAATGGATATAAAAAAGCTTTTAAAAGTTTGAATTGTTGAGAGAATCTCACCAGAACTTGCGATTGTAACCTGAAAAACGACAGAGAGACGCCTTTCTCTTTCGCTTCAGACTGACCGATGATGGGCTTTTGTAAGAAATGGACATATATATAGGCTCAGCAGCGTGTACTAGGTTTTTTTAGGCAGGCAAAAAAAGAAATTAATTTTGTTTTTTGATTTTTCTAATTTTGTCACGTTCACAATTCCTCTCGCAAACGGAGCTCAACCTGAATATGAAATGAGTATTTTGAAAAATACGGCTGCGAATGTGAAATGGGGGCTGTCAAATGTAAGACAGTCATCTAGGGCTTTAATTTGTAAATGAAATTTTCGTAGGCTTGAATAACATAGATGGATATGTTTAGAACTTTAGATACATAGTAAGTAGATTTTTTCATCATTATCATGATCAATTTAGAAAAGATAAACTTTTTGCAATATATGTTTCACTCAGTACTTCAATTATCGAATAAATTAAGTGAATAAGATAATTAAAAGAATTTATTAGAAACTAAGTATTATTTTCAAGACACTTATAATATATGTATCTTATCATAAATTTTCATTTGTACATACAGCCCAAGAACCATCGTTGGGCAATGCTGGTTTTTATGCAAGTCAAGTTTTAGTAAGTACGTCGTTTTCTACGATCTATGATTGTGGGCCCACAAGGAATAGTATGAGGCGTATCAGTGATATCTCGATGGTTAAAATTTTACTGTGGATTTTGAAGGGATAACATACCTCTAGTTGAGGTTGAGCAACTATTTCTATGTACAATGAGAGAGCTAGAAACCTGAGATTAGTTTTACATTGAATTGTGCATCAAACTCTCTTAATTGTACATGAACTCTCATATACTAGTATTAAATGATTTTCTAGAACGGATCCAGGTAGCACTTTAACACTAAATTATTTGGGAAATACTTGCTGTAACCCTTTCGATCGATCGGATTACTAAACAATTGTCCGATTATTAGATTTATAAGAGTCGTACATTCCTCTTTGGAGCCCGGGAAGAAGATTTATAATAATACGAAGCAGCCTATTTGCATCTTCTCTTCTCCAAGATCTACACAAGGTGCTTGCACGGCATCTCTTCGGAAGCATTCTATATATATTTCTGTAACTTCAGAGATTTGAATTTAGGAAACTCAGCATCTCTTGTATCCAAAAGGTCATCTTGAACAGCGGCTGAGCGTAATTTGAGAATCTCTATGTTTGGTAGTTACTGAAAAATTGAAACTTGACTCCATGGAGACTGAATTTGGAGAGCCTAAGCTTTCTTAAGCTCAGATGAAGCTTAAATAGGCCTGCAGATTAATTCCAAAAGATCATGAACATGGCAAGTCTTCACCCTTCCATCCGAACTTCTTTTGGCAACCATGACAGAGGTTCCTATCAATAAGAGCCATCAGGCTTATCCCTGCTTGAATCTCTAAGCTCCTACACCCACTCTCCTACACGGAGCCTTCATCAATCCATAAGCCATAATTTTTATCCTTTATTCAAAGTACTCACTCGGTTTATCATCTCGGTGGTCATGTGTTTCCTTACACTGTTGTGGATTAAATAGGACAAGTTGACGACCTGATAAATGAATCATAAACTCCATCACACACCAGATTTGCACATCTCAAATCTCAATCTCGAATAAACATGATTTCAACATCTAAACTCTCAAATTCAATTTGAGAAATCGAAACTTCAAAGACTAAGAAAATCATAAAAGGGTATGTAACTACAAATTTACAAGACCAGATCGGAAAATTATTAATGTTCTACAACAACATTTTGGAATTCTAAAGGTTCATCACCATCAAGTAAAACAAAATCGAAACCACCGAATTGTTAATCAAAAAGATCTGAAAATTATTGATGTTCTAACACAACATTTTGGAATTCTAAAGGTTCATCATGAAGGAAAACAAAATCGAAACTAGGCCTGGAACTGGTTGGTTAATAACCATAACCTGCCAATAACCATTAGCATTTTCTGAACGGTTTTTACCCGTAACCGTAACCACAACCGTTTATTTTTTTAATCAAAATTATGTTTTTTATCCATTATCTCTTCTTTTCATTCTTCATTTTCTCCACTCCACCTGAAATTAAGCAAAAAAGAAAACAACCAAAATGTGCAGCAAATGATATTGCGCATATTGTTGTACAATATTAGCACCAACTATTACTACTAATTACTATGAATTCCACTGCAACTTTACAATTTAACAACTAATAAAGTAAAGTACTAGTTCCTAATTGAGTCACTAATTACTAATTAAACGGAACTAATCTGTGTGAAGCCAATTACTCAAACCAAAGCCTTGTTCAGTAAATTGATTCACTAATTACGCAAACCCTTGCTCTGACGATCGTGAAGGAGCGCCGTTGGTTCCCCTGATGATTTGATAACAAAGTCTATTCATGGCGATTTGGGATCTAGGAAATTGAGCCAGCCGCTCCGTGAATTGATATCGCAAAGTCTAGTCATGGCGATTTGGGATCGAATTTCATGGCGAGTGGTGAACTGGGAATTTTCAGACGGGCAGAGTGGAGACGAAGAATGAGACGTTGACTGACTGCTGTGAAAATTGTGAAATGTGTAGATAATTTTGAATAAAAACCGGTCAATAACCTAAACCTATGGTTATTTACGGTTATATGATCTAACCAAAACCAGTCAGTAAATTTTCCGGTTACGATTATGATTACGGTTATTATTAACTGGTAGGTTATGGTTATAACCAGAATCAGGATAATAGTTATGGTTATTAACCAACCAGTTCCAATCCTAATCGAAACCACCAAATTGGAAATAAAAAAGCTTCTGAAAGTTTGAATCGTTGAGAGAAGAAGTACTTACAGCGTAAGAGAATCTCTCCAGAAGTTGCGATGGTGGTAACTGAAAATGAACGACAGAGAGCCGCCTCTCTCTTTCGATTCAGACTGACAGAATATTGGCTGCTCTAAGAGATGGATATATATATTGGCTCAGCAGCGTGCCTAGGTTTTTTAGGCAAGCAAAAATAGAAACCAATCTTCTATTTTTTTGTGATTTTTCTAATTTTGTCATATTTAAAATATAATTTTGGTGATAACTCAAATGCTTAATCGATAATAAAAAAAGAAAAGTACATAAACATGTCACTTTACATGATGTACTTACAAATAAGGTCTACTTAATAAAAGTTTTACAAAAAAGGTCATTCTAATTTTATGTGCCCTAATTCCTTCCTTGTTTTCTCAAAATACCTTTACTCCTTTTTTATTTTCCAGCGTCAGGACTTTTTTTCTCACTGCTTTTTATTTTATCTCGCTTTCTCCTCCAGCACGCTTTTTTCCTCATCTCTCTTTGCTATTTTCACCTTTTTCCTTCTCGTTTTCGACATGGATTTCATTGACTTGTAAATGGTCTTAGCCATGCTTTTGGCATAGAAATTGTTTTCACGTTTTTCTAATCTGTTGGAGATCGCAATCGAGAAATTCCGGTTGAAGGATTTTGATTCGACTAGTTTCAGGGCAGAGTGCATTAGTACATTCTTTTCTGTGTTTTTGTTTTTTAGAATTTTTCCTTTTGTGTTGTGTGATGGAACCTGGAACTAACTTTAGTGAACATGAAACTAACTTCTGAGTTCCTGAAACTAACTTTAATGAACCTGAAACTAACTTTATGAGTTCCTGAAACTAACGTTAATGAATAAGAAACTAATTTCTGAGTTCCTGAAACTAATACTAATGATGTTGAAACTAATACAAATGATGTTGTATTTTGTTCTGAAACTAATATTGTTGGCTGAAACTAACTTTAATGAACAAGAAACTAACTTTAATGAACCTAAAAATAACTTTATGAGTTCCTGAAACTTATACTAATGATGCTGAAACTAACAGAAAAGATTTTGAAACTAACATTGTTTACATTCTTTCTGTGTTTTTGTTTTTTAGAATTTTTCCTTATGTGTTGTGTGATGGAACCTGAAACTAACATTTTTAGTTCCTGAAACTAACATTAATGAACATGAAACTAATTTCTGAGTTCCTAAAACTAGCTTAATGAACCTGAAACTAACATTTTTAGTTCCTGAAACTAATATTAATGAACATGAAATTAACTTCTGGGTTCCTAAAACTAACTTAATGAATCTAAAACTAGCTTAATAAATCTGAAACTAACTTTTAGTAAACCTGAAACTAACATTTTTAGTTCTGAAACTAACATTAATGAACATGATCGGTTCAAAACGAGAAACATTTTTACAATACATGTTTTATTCATTAGTATCACGATCGGTTCAAAACGAGAAACATTTTTACAATACATGTTTTATTCAATGCTCCAATAATCCAATTAATCAAGTTAATAACATAAAATAATTTATTTCTATAAACTATTGTTTTCAACACACCATTTTACTCATATAGTACATCTTACCTCTACCACAATTTTTCATTTGTACTACCGCCCAAGCACCATTGTTTTTTTTCCTTAAAGAAGAAATCATAGTATTTGATATAAATCAAGACCACCTGGCATACGAAAGGCAAAATAGATGAACCATGGATATCTTCAAAAGAGTCTCTTGGCAAGCATATGTGACACAGTGACAGATTATTACTAGTTCTATCAGTTGATTCAAAAACTACAGTTGGCCTTTATATTCTCTAATAAACCTCTTGGATCGAGTGTGAAAGTAAGAGTGTTGAAGTTACTTGATCACATCGATGCAATCGCCTTCAACTATAACCTGAAGTGGCAAGTCCCACGCCATCTGTACGCCAAGTCGGGCTGCATAATGCCTCGGCCCTCCGCTACCTCTGGACATTGGGTACATTTGCGATCTTTTCACTCTAGGATTGTTTGAAGTAGTTACCACTCTATTAGTAGCTAACTAAGAATAGAAATTAACATATTAACATAGACTCCAAAAAGAATGTTACTATACTTGATGGCAATTTAGTCTAAAAACTACTACTGCTATACTGTCTAGTGTCTATACATGAATCATGATGAATAGCCGTTGTATATTTGTAACAAGGTATACATAGATCTAGCTATTATTGGTTTCAGTTTTCACATGAAATTAACTAGTACTATCAATGATAATTTGAGGAAAATAGGTGACTCTATCAGCAGTTCACATTGAAATGTGAAGAAATGTGCAGAATTTCATGACCTGCTAGAGACTCTAATAGGCCAGAAGTGGACCAGAGGTGTCTGCAGTGCACATCAGGATCTCCGGTTACTGAAATTCCTGTCTTAGCTCCTTCAAATTGCCACACTTGAATTATAACGAAGATACTGCCACAACGGAATACAACATGAATTATCCGAAGCATGCGCTATTCATTTCGACTATAGATTAATATGAAAATATCCAGAGGCTGAGATCGATGCTGCTGAAATTAGAACTTATAAGTTGATAATACGAAGCAGCCTATTTGCATCTTCTCTTCTTCCAGGCTGGAAAGGATCTACGCAAGCTAGCTGCTTGCATTGCTCCTATCTAAAACAAATTTCTCAAGGCACAGGAAATTTTCTTCCGAAGCATCCCATCTCTGTATATTCGGGTTCTATAACTTGAGAGAATTGAGGATAATTTGGAAACTCAACATCTCAAAATGTCATCTTGAACATCAGCTGAGTGTAATTTGAGAATCTCTAAGTTTGGTAGTTTCTGAAAGATTGAAACTTGACTCCAGGGAGATGGAACATGGAGAGGCTAAGCTTTCTTAAGCTCGGAGGAAGCTTAAATAGGCCTGCAGATTACTTTGGAAAGATCATGAACATGGCAAGCCTTCACCCTTCCATCTGAACTTCTTTTGGCAACCATGGCGAGGTTCCGTCAATAAGACCATCAATCTTATCCTGCTTGAAACTGTAACCTGCTAAACCCACTCTCCTCCACAAAGCCTTAATGATCAACCCATAGAGCCATTTTAATTTATCCGTGGGAATTTCCTTATCCTCTGGAAATACTCCAAGTTAAAGAAACAATGGCTTCAAAAATGTCGTAAAAACTTGTGACTTATCTCTAACGGTCCCATCCATTGTGTTTGAGAATCAAGATCAGGATAAGACGAGCTCAGGTTTTCAGCGTCTTGCACCCAATGATCATATTTCTGGACTGACTTGGCAAGAACTCCAGCTACCACGACATATGCAAGTGGTAACCCTCTACACTTTTGTGCAATCTTCTTCCACTCAGGACTCTGGAGGGCATTTTCCTTTAGCATAGACTTTCCGTTCATCTATCTCCCAAACGTCATCCAAGACAATAATGTACCCACATCCTTCCATTGAACTCTTTGTGAACCATCAGTGTTTCACTCTTTCTTCTGACCAGATCAGTGACCTCCTTGATCATCCAGCTCAGCTGCCACCTGCAGAATGTAATGAACATTCCTATATCATTCCAGATTGAAGTGAAGTTCTGGTGTACGTCTTTAAGCATCTCGTGTAGATCATAAAGAGTTTCGTCACTGACATCTGAAACACAGCGTTCCTTTATAACTCATTCTCTCTCAAAATTTTAGACTCTTTTTGTAAACACTTTGCTGTTTTGTTTGTCATTCAAGTTCTATCAGCTAAGCTATCAAGTCAGTCTGGCCTTGGGGGAACTGCCTTTAGTTGATGTGGAACAGAACAATCTTTAATTAAAGTTAGAAGCTTTGGTGCATTTTCTTTATGCTTTTACATGTGCGCTGAAGCAAGAAAGGTGGAAATCATACATTGCTTTGATCATTAACTTTTGTAAGTCTTGAACTCCGGGAATTAATAATGGATTCCATTTACAAAAGCTTGTTATCGTGCCGTGGAATTTAGCATTAAATTCAGCATATGTGACACTTAACTATTGTCATTATTAGTACACAATGTATTATCTTCGTTACTGTTCAGAGTGGCGGATCCAAGCCGGCTCAGGGGGTCTCTCGACAAAGCTGGACATTCACCGGAGTTGAGGCGACCGCCTTCAAAGTGGATATTAATGAATTACCACTTTCATATGTTAACATCATCACATTTGTTAAATTTCATTTGGCTAATTGGTAAAGTGTATAGTGTATACTACATGCTTTCCTTAGATTCGTGGATTCGCCACTATGTTCACTACACAAAGTTAAGTGCATTATGCCACGTTAAAAGTCTTTTGACATTGACAAAGATTTGGCTTTCCAGATAGGAATCTAGATCTTGTGGCATTTATTTCTGCTCTTTGTATGGTGTAGTTGATCTTGTGTGTTCACAAGTTAAAAGGCATTTGGACATTTGGTAGTCGAATGTGGCTCTCAATTGTAATCGCCTCATCTTAAGCAATAAAATTCGTGTCTAAGCACATTTATACCGTCACCAAATAAATATGTACGACACAAAAATTACTTCGTGGAATTTCTAAGACTAAGTTTCCGGGTAACTTTTTGTAACGCAAAACTATCATGATATGGCTGATGAATTTATTTGGCAAATCAGCAGACTCATCCAGGATAGAATGTGGATCGTGACCTGTAGGGACGATCCAACAATATTTATAGACTATTTAGGGTAAATATATACATCACACATTAATTAATCGAGCAGCCCGTCCAATGGTCCCCGCGGATTGAATTTTTTCATCACCAATAATTTGAGCCGGTTCATCGCTATGTGAATTTGTGTTTCAACTTCGCTATTTTGAGTGGCAAATTTTTAACAAACCTTAAACAGAACTTTAATTAGTGAATTTTAATTGATAAATATTAACTAAAATGTAATTGAGTTATCTTTGTATAAAGTTCAAATTTAATAGATTTATGTAGGGTTAAAATAAGTGTTTTGAATATAATTGAGTTTGTCTCAACTAAAATTGATAATCGTATACTCAACTAAAATTGAATGCGCAAATAGTCAATATTCAAGAAACTTTAACTCAATTAAAATAGGCACTTAATTGTATGCTAAACAACCGGTGGTACTCTCCCTAGTTAAGAGTGTCAATGTCCTAAGCTCTCACTTTCTCTTCAATTTAGAAAATCTAATTAAATTATAGCTTGTAAGAGTTATTATATTGGTAAAGTTGTACAAGTGTGGATAAAATAAGAGAGAAATTGAATATATGATGATAAAGTAGAAATAAAAATAATAAAGAATTAGTTAGTGGGAAAAAAATCATTTTTGGGTTGGAAAGTTTTTAATGGAACACCAAAAAAAAAGTAGAAATTTATTAAAACAGAGTGAGTATATAACAATTAATCCCTCCATCCCTTTACCAGGTTTACCATTTTGTTCTGTGCAAAAAATTTAAGGAATATGGAATAAAATAATAAGTCGATGGTATAAAGTAAGAGAAATAAATTTTCACAGCTTAATTTAATTATTATTTATCGGTTATACCTCAATTAAAGTTACTCGTAAAACAAACCATTATTCATTTAGTTGTCTGCCTATTTAGCCGCCCCTAATAATGTGAAAGTGTCATTTTCACCTCATTTTTCCTTGGCAATTTTGCAGTTCCCATTTTCAGGAACATGGACAAAATCACAATTCTTTTTTGTTCCAAGACTCACTCCTTTATAATACCTCATCGGCTCCTCCTAATCATATCATTACATTTCAAGATAAAAGATAAATTACCAAGTGTTTTTCTCATTTATTTGCTATGGAACAAGCAGGTGATTATAATCATGCTGAAAGAATTGAAATCATCAAGTCTTTTGAAGAGACTAAAGCTGGTGTAAAAGGCTTGCTTGATTCTGGAGTCAAGAGACTCCCCAAAATTTTTGTGAGGCCCTCTGATGAGTTGACTCAAGAGATGTCTCAAAAGAAGCTCACAGAGGTACTACACCATATCACATATAGATTTTATACCCGCTAACGCTTTACCCTTTAAACTCATTTTTGCATTTCTATACCTGAAAGTTCGCTACAACACGATTAAATTCTAAATAATGATTTAATACGAACCTAATATAAACATCTTACATAGTATTTCTTTTGTTTATTTTACATTTTATGAGATAAATAATGCGCTTGTTAATATTTGAAATGTATACACTGCATTTTATGTATTTATATACATAATATATCGAGTGTGTGCATTTAGTAAACATTTTAATACGCTCCTGTTTTCACCCAACGTGATCCAGGTGTTGCAGCCTCCTGTGATTGATCTAGCTGGCATAGGAAAGAATGCTGAACTACAAAAGCGGATTGTGGAACAAATGAGAAATGCCGCAGGGACATGGGGATTCTTCCAGGTTGCGAATCATGGAATCCCACTAACTGTGCTTGATGGGATGATCGAAGGCGTGAGGAACTTCCACGAGATGGACACTGATGAGAAAAAGAAGTACTATAGGCGAGATTACTCGAACAACGTGATCTATAATTCAAATTTCGACTTGTACTCATCAAAAACAGCTGGCTGGAAAGATACTGTAATTGTTAAATTTGATGACGAACATAAAGATGGCCATGAATTGCCAGTATGTTGCAGGTATTTAGCCAATTTACATATGCATATGTATAGTGGATGTTTGACACGACACCGTATCAGTTGATGATTTCTTCCTATTTTATCAAGATAAGATGGTTGGAACATAGAGTAAGTCTATTAGGTGGATTTTAACAAGTAAACCTATCAATGTGACCGAGTTGAAAAGTTAGTCCATATAGCTTTTCATAAAATAAGGTGACTGATATTATGAGTCATTAGCCAGCTTTGTCAGACACACATATTTTACATAGTCCGCCCATCACAGATAGATTTAATTTGCCTTTTGTCACAATGTATATTAACACAGGAGCAACATGATTGAATACTCGAAACATGTCAAAAGTCTGGGAGATACATTACTTGAACTCTTATCAGAAGCTCTTGGTCTGACTACTTAAGAAATATTGATGGTGGGAAATCACACTGCATTTCTTGTCACTATTATCCGCCTTGCCCTGAACCGGAACTGGCTCTAGGTGTTGCACCACATACGGATCCTGAGTTCCTTACAATCCTCCTACAAAACGATGTGGCCAGTGCTCTCCAAGTCATGTATCAGGGGCAATGGGTCGATATTCCACCTGTTCGTGGAGCCTTGGTCGTTAACATTGGCGATCTTCTCATGGTAACACATTCATTTTCTCCTCAAAACATTATGGTATTAACATCAGCTAGCTTACATCTTACAGGTTAGAACTAATCAGCTCTAGAAAATACTTTTTCTACAGCTGGTATCAAACGGGAAATTTAGAAGCAGCAAGCATAGAGCCATTGCGAATGGAATTGGGCCGAGAATTAGTGTTGCAACGTTCCTTAGGGGACCTGCAGATGAGGATACAGTTTATGGTCCAATTGAAGAGCTGATTTCAGAAGAAAATCCACGGCAATACAGAGACGTTAAGTTGAGTGAAAGAGATGTGAAGCTGAGTGAATACATGTTCAAGTTTCGCAATATAAATACTACACTTGAGGAACATCATTATGCTCACAATTATTACAAATTAGGCTGTGTACATGAAGATACAAGGGCATGTCCGATCGAGAGGACCTCTGTTACTTGGTAGTAGAGTAGCAGTATAATTCAATTGCACCTTTCTTCTGTTGTGCTTTCTTGCTTGTAACTTGTAAGGGCATATATGACCCTATATTAAGTCTTTCATTCCAATAAATTCAAGGTTATCATTTGTTTTACAGGAACATTTTCAAGCCCTCTAAGCATAGCTATGTGTCATGCTGACGTGGCATTATAAAGCATTCCTATTGGTCAGTTTTTTTCCCAAATGTATTTTGATTGGTTATTAGAATTTTAAATTTGGTACGTTGGTTGTGGAACATTTTAAGTAGTTAACATGTAGCACACCATATAACTCCCATGATTTATTTTTAGTATGTTAAATCCATATATAATTTTTATTTAATTTCATATGTATTTATCTGCAAAACTCTGAAAAATATTTTGAATATATATATATACACCGCGAAAAGACGAATCCATAGACACTAAACTTGAATATTTTATTAATTAATTAAAGGGAAAATTTCGGATGGTACCCCTTAAATTGGGTCCAATAACAGATTCACCCCTTCTATTCGAACAATAACATTCACATCTAAAAATTGAACGGAGCAATTTTCGATATTACAAATGGATCCAAAAGTCAAACTTGATGATGACATGGATTTGCTTTTTGCTGATGTGTCGGCCAAAGTTGCTAGAAATAACGAAATGCCATTGAGTAATTTGAGTTTTGAGTTTCTTTTATTTTGATTCTCTATTTTCTTATATTTTTACTTTTCTTTTTTCATCTTTTATTTAAGTTCCAACTCACATTGGACCTGTCTGTAATTAAGGAAAACAAATGTACGGACATTAATGTAATTGGGGGTCAAATGAATAGACGGATACTGTTTGGGTCCAATTAGCTATTATTAAATTCTTTTAAAGTTCAATTAAGTTCCAATAACTATTCCTATTTTGCAATTAGGTATATTAAATTCTCAATTGTAAGGGTTTTGAGTTCTTAAAACTTTATATTGAGTCCCTGGAACTATGAAACGAATTGAAAGAACAATCAAAACATCACATAGTCAAGGACGAAGATGATCATCCAAACATTAACGGCTCTGATTGGAGCTGTAGAGCTCCAATGGGAGTTGTATATTACAGCTCCGGTGGATTTGCAGCTCCGGTGGAGCTGCAAATTGCTGCTCCAATCGGAGCTGTGTAACGCAGCTCCATTGGAGCTGCGTGTATTATAGCTCCGGTGAGTGCAAATTCTTGCTCGCCCAGTCATCAGCTCGATTTGTTCAAATTTCAATCGGAGATTTATATATGACTCCGATTGAGTGCCGACTCAATCGAGCTATGTATGACTCGGTTGTAGCTCCACCGGAGCTGTTAGCAGACCCAATTGTAAGCTCCGGTGCCGGACAATTATTGAAAGAAAGAAAAAAGAAGAGGAAGAGAGGAAGAAGAAGATGGGTTATGGGTGGCTTGTGGTGCTCTTGCAAAAAATAAGAGATGAGGAAGAAGATGGTTTTATTTTTTTACCTTTTCTTTGATCAATAATTGAATTTATTTTATTTTTTACTTTTCTTTAATATTTCAGATAAAATAATTCCAACATGGCATGAGAGGGGAATCATTTCATATTTGGTCAACTCCAGGGGGTATTTGTTATTGTTCGAATAGAGGGGACCAATCTGTTTAGGGGGCCAATTTAAGGGGTACCAAAGAAATTAAAATTAAATTAAAATTTATGTAGGTTTATTAAATGATATAAATTGAAATAATAACATTTTAAAAATTGAGCATTTATCATATACTTAATACTCCCTCCATTTATCAAAGATATCAATATTTATTTAGGTATCAATACAAATAGACACTTTAAAAATTAGCAATAAATTAACGTATTGTACAAAATAAAAACCATCATCTTATCAGCATTTACGTGAATTCTCACACGTTTTTTACTTTTTACTCATTATTTATTCAAATATTACCTTCTATCTTATATATGCACTATATGGAACATTTTAAATATAAATTTCAATTTATATATATTAAGTTTGTTATGATTGAAAATTAACTTTATTAGATTATTAATGCATTATTTTAAGGATAAAATAAGTAAAGTCAGTAAAAAATCTTTAGATGTTGCATAGCCAACTGTGGCAACATTTTGGTTGCCGCCTGATCTTAGTATCATATAAGCTAATTTTGATGCTACGATTGAGTATGTAGAGTTTACATAGGGGTGGTATTGGTGTTGCTGCTAGGGATCAACGGGACCAATGTTATTGCTTGGCGTCAAACTTTGTGTCTTATGATTTTTTCTAGAAGGTGCGGAACGTTTAACTGACAAATTAGCAACTGAATTGGTTCGAAATTCTGAGTGGCAACATGTAGTAATTAATTAAAGTGAATTTCTCTTTAGTGATTAAATCTCTTAAGTCTGCATATTATAGATTGGCGACTTTTGTACATTATAGAAGAAACCGAGGCATTTAATGCAGAATTTTGTCCATTAGTAGTCGCTATGCTCTAATTTTATTTTTAATTTTTTCATGATCAATCTTTCGAACTAATTACATACTCCCTCCGTCCCAGTTTCGTTTACACGTTTGACTTTTTATGGTCAATCGTTCAATTTTGAGTTTGATTTACTCACATATGATACTTCTAATAGATTTTTGAAAAATATATAATGAAAAAATTAAAATGTAATATTTAATAATATGAATTTTTGAATTGTTTTTACCAACATTATTTATGAGTAATTCGCAGACGAAGTTTGTAAGAGTTGACCGGAAAAAGTCAAACGGATAAATGAAATTGGGACAGAGAGAGTATTTGATTTCAAACCAAACTTAAATGTTGAAATGTTTCATATATTCTCAACTGTTACTTTTAGTTGTGAAATGCGACTCATGATTGTAAGCTTTATTTATTTGATAAGCATGCATAGTTATTGCTTGGAATTGGTTACATTTGAAAACTCCTGATGGATAACAAATCGTCTAAATCGAATAACCGTTTACAATCTCAAGATCAGACTCCACAAGATGGAATAAATTTGAATGAGTGAAAAGGTTCAAAACTATACTATTCTGAAAATATATTCTACATGTATTAGTTGTTTACCCAGTAGGTACTCAGTTCATATAACTGTTCTATCATCCGTGCATACAATAACATCTTCACATTTACTTCAATTGATGGAAAATAGACAAGGAATTCAATAAACAAAAAGGTCCTTATTGTTTTAAGATAGGTGGCTAAAATGATCACAAGATTGGCTCACTCTCGCCCAACGAAGGACAAACTCCAAAAATTCGCCCAACGTTGCATATATGACACTGAACACGGAATTTACAACATGATCAATGCTCTCGAGTTCGTTTCTTTAAACCTATACACTCAATTTTATGTATCTTTCACATATTTTGTTTCAAACAAATTATTCGTTATATATCATTTAGTATCCATTAGAATTATAGATACTCGACGGTAAATAATTTATTTTATTATTATGGTAAGGCCAAACAAATGATGCTGGTGTGAAAACTGCTACTGTGACATTGATCAAAACTATGGTGGAAGAGTAATATTCATATGCAAAAGTATACAAGATGGCCAGAGATCGCATCTCCTTTGATAATGTCCATGAGGTAGGTCTTCAACTTATTGCAAGACGCCAGGGGATGGGCAAACTTACAATTTGCTTAATGCATCAGAAGTAACTGCTATAGTAGAGGGTGATGTCGATAACTTACATGCAAAAAATCATATTATAGTTGATCAGATGAGCAATGGGGACTTGAAGCACATAACTGAGTTTCTTCGATGCTACCTTATTTTTCAATATCCACTACTTTTCGTCAATGGAGAAGACGGGTGGTATATCGATATTCAGATAAGTATTGTGAGTAAGATGTCAAATATTATTCTAAGGGAGTTCTTAGCTGTCCAGATACAAGATAGGGAGAATGAAGGTCATCAACTCATACTTAAACATGACGTCATTATTACAATCATTATTGATTCTAGAGGAGATATTATATTTGGAGGACTTTATTCTCGATTTTGAGAGCTAGAAGAGATACAGTTCTCCCAATGGATTCCTTAGGTATCATATCATTGATGCTTCCGAGGGTGCGAACTGCTTAATCAAGATTTGATATACCATTGAAGATCCATTTAGACTCGGTATGCAGTAAGATTAAGCCTGATTCTGATGCAACCTGTCTACTCAAGGAAACGAAGGTTATTATATGGGACGGGGCTATAGACCCAATATGCATTGTTTTGAAGCGCTTGATAGAAGTTTGGGGGATTTTATTTATCGACCAGCCACACCATTCGGGGGTTTGGTTATTGTATTTGGCGGAGACGTTAGACAAATATCGCCAGTGTTTGCGGGAGGGTCTAGATATGACATTCTTGATGCAACAATATGCTCATCCAAAATTTGGGATTCGTGTGAGGTCCTCAGACTTACAAAGAACATGCGAATGCAAGTAACTAAATGTTTGTTTCACTTATGGTAATTTTGATTTGAGTAATTTGTATCTTTCTTTATATTTTGTAAAGTGTGTTTTGTGTTTTTTAAGCTGGTACGTTAACAACTGAGATTCATGAGACGAGAGAATTCGCAAAGTGGATACTGCGGGTTGGTGATGGAGTTGTTGATGGTGATAATGACAGTGACATTTATATCAAGATGCCAGAGGACATTCTTTTTCAAGAAGTGAGTGATCCTATTCCTACCATTGTCCAAAGCACATATCCGTCCTTACTTGAGCAGTAAGATTATGCCTTTTTCTGATGTAACATGTCTACTCAAAGAAACGAAGTTTATTATATGGGACAATGCTACAATGACCAATATGCATTGTTTTGAAGCGCATGATAGAAGTTTGAGAAATGTTATGCATCGACTAGCCACACAATTTGGTGGTTTGATTATTGTATTTGGCGGAGACTTTAGACAGATACTGCCAGTTATTTCGCGAGGGTCTAGATCTGTCATTCTTAATGCAGCAATATGCTTATTCAAAGATTAATGTGAGGTCCTAAGACTTACAAAGAACATGCGACTGTGGGTAACTAAATGTTTGTTTCACTTATGCTAATTTTGATTTTAGTAATTTGTATCTTCCTTTATATTTTATTAAGTAATGCACAAATATCACAAGGATGCATGTGACCCTATGGGCATCTTATTCAATGATGGAGAGTATATTAGTGGTTTGAAAGGGGGAATTTGCGAGTTTTTTACGTCACATTTTCATAATGTTGTTATCACACAGCATGTCGAGGCCTGAGGAAGTGTGGAACAAAACATGGAATTTATTATCAAACGACATTCTGTATAATCATCAAAGGTTACACAGCAATCCTGGTACAATAAATTTAAAGACTATATTGCCCATTCTCACATACAATGGCAATCAGTTTAAATTGTGTATGTAATTGTCATGTAACGATAGTGAACTCTCCATCTAGGTTTGAAACTCACTGATGAACAAATAAAAAGGACATTGCTATTATGCAAGTCCGAAGTTACCGGAGAAAAACTGCAACAATCTCAGTTCATTTGACGATATGCCCGTGCCGGATGAGTCTGTTATATAAAATGCTTCAAATCCATTCATTTTGAATTCGATGTTCTATGTTAGAGTTGCAATGGAGCATAGCACAATGGTTTATACCCACAACTGACTGATGGATAACGTTCCATATATGAAATTATGTCTATTGTCGATAGTCAAAATGGCGAAGTATTTTTCTTATACATCTACGTAGGGACCACAAACCTTTATATGGAGAACGATGTGCCCTGTTTTTCAGGGCTAAAAAATATATTGTAATTCCAGTTGCGTCCCGTGGGAATGCATCACTCCTTCTTTATAAAGGTAGGACAGTAGTCTGGCATATTCGAGGTTCTGAATACCATTGCAAATCCCGATGACTCAACATGCAATAAGTTCATGATTCATAGGCCACATGACTGCTCAAGGATGCTCGACTTATTATTTGGGATAAGGCTCTCATGACAAACCGACATTGTTTGAAGCGACCGATAAGAGCTTGAAGGATATGATGGGCTGTTCAGATGAGCCATTTGGTGGGAGTAGTGATTGTCTTTTGTGGGAACTTCTGACATATTTTGCTCGTTATTCCAAGAGGAATAGTTATAATAATATTGTGAATGCCTATATATGCTCCTCTAGGATATGAGATGTTGTGAGGTGCTTCGATTGACAAAAAACATGAGATTGCAGGTAATGGCCCGTTTTATCTATTTACCACATATACTTATATCATACTCCCTCCGTCCCGGGTTCATCTTCCCGTTGGCCCGGACACAAATATTAAGATAAAAATGAATAAAGTATGAAAGATGGTGATAAAGTATGAAAAGAGTGAATAAAGTATGACAAATAGTGAATAAAGTATGAGATATAGTGAAGAAAGTAAGAAAGGTTTTCCATTTAATGGATGTGAAGTTAAAATTGAGACGTCCCAAAATGGAATGCGGGGAGTTGAAATTGGAGGGAGTATTTAACTTATCATTTTTTACGTCCAATTTAATCATATATAGTCTGGTTTGTCATCTTTCAAAATTTAAGAGACGTAAGAATTTGCTGAGCAAATAACACATGTCGGTGAGGGCATTGCCGCTGAACCTAATGATTGTTGGTTCATATCAAGATACCCGAAGGTTTAGTTATTTGAGAAGTAAGCCATCTAATTCCAACCATTGTAGATAGTATACATCCTTCGTTGTTGTATCACTAAGGTGATCCATCACTTAACCCTGTATATTTCATCACCGGGATGTTCTTGCACCTACAAATGAAATATTTGATGATATAAATCAATTTTTCATATCGAAGATGTCCAGAAATAGCGTTGGATATTTGAGCACATATAGCATGGCTAGAGAAGATAATTTTGATAACGGTCTCGGACATGTTTTCACCGTAAAATTTTTCAACATCATTAATTGTTCTAAATTGTCTAACCATAGAATCATACTAAAGGTTGGGTGTATGATAATGCTTCTGAGTAATATTAATCAGACTTTTGAGTCGTGCAATGGAACAAGGATCATAGTTACTAATCTTGGGGAGCATATCATCAAGGCAAAGATGATATCTTGAATCAATGCATGCCAAAAGGTTTTCATTCCGAGGATGATGATGAGTCATCCAGCGGGATGAAGATCCATATCAATTTGATTGGAGACAGCTCCCCATATTCGTCTGCTTTGTTACGACCATAAATAAGGGTAATTGACATTCTCTCTAACACGTCGGGCTCTACCCCGCTCACATGTATTCAATCATGATCAGTTAAATGTTGCTCTATCGTGAAGGGCTTGAACGTAGTAATTTGCAACGTAGAGGGTAATACATATGACACGACAACAAACGTAATTTATAAAGAAGTGTTCAACAAGTTATGAGTTAGTTTTATCTTTAAAGTGCATCTTATATATATGGTCGTGTTCAAATTCACTAGTTTACATTATGCACTTTTCTACAGATAGGGATAACTTCCGATGCAATATTCAAGCGATTAGATAATGCATTTTGTCACCTTGCAATTTTTATAATTCGACCATAAATAAGGGTAATTGACATTCTCTCTAACACGTCGGGCTCTACCCCGCTCACATGTATTCAATCATGATCAGTTAAATGTTACTCTATCGTGAACGGCATGAACGTAGTAATTTGCAACATAGAAAGTAATACATATGACACGACAACAAACGTAATTTATAAAGAAGTGTTCAACAAGTTAAGAATTAAGAAAAATTCCCAAGATTTACATGATATGACAATGACTGCATTCTCAAGATATTCATGAAAATGATAAAAAACTTTGGGAAGATAAGGCTCGATTATTCGAGATAAAGAACCTGGATCTCTTTGAAATAAGTTAATTCCTGGCACAAGTTTGTTAATAAGTTAAGCCCAAGTTTGCAGTGCATATTAGCATTTCTATATCAAATAAATATGCTGCAAGCAGGTATTAGTCTTGTGTAGTTATGTACAAAATTCACTTTCATTCTAAATCAATACAGAGAGTTTTAATAAACTACTACTGTTCAAGTCTCAATTACAGGACATTTCTTTTCAGTTCCCCTCGATTAAAAGAATTCTCAGAGTTATGCGCGACAATGCGGAACAATTCTATATATTCCGAACCTTTTCTGAACCTATCAAGAACAATATCCATGCGAGGATGAAGATTAGAGCTAAAAATCAATTACTTCTCGACTATTTATAAATCAGGAAGATCCCAGAGTTTGTTACTATTTACTAGTACTATGTTAGAGAACAGATTACAACAAATAGGGCAACACCAGATAAACACGTTGTTCTGCACGATGTTGCCATAACACCTTATTCATCATCCATCAAGAGAAGGTAAAGAAATTTAAAAAAAAAACTAACTTCACGAATGTGATGTTGATTTTTCCTAAAACATGAATTTCAAATATCAACAAAGGCTCTATGCCATCAAGTTACAACAAAATTAGAAGTTCAAAACTAATACCAGAAGTGCAGAACAACATATACCCAATAGAACTAATGTATTACTATTATGTAGGCCTGAATAGTTGCAGTCAGGACCATTAAAGGATGAAACAAATACAGCCTAAATTAAAACAGATAAGCACGAATAACTCATGAAAATAAGCTCAGAAGCCAAGCGTAACAAGAGGATTTCATTGAGGAATTCCAACACATAGTTAGACCCTCTTACGTGTTAGCAACTCATCACTGCTAGATTAAAAACAATCAATAAAATGAGATCAACATTTAGCTAGATCAAATCCGAGGAGAATCTTGAGGAACCAACTCCCTTGAATCATCATAAATAGCTTTCTATCGGCACTATGCAAAAGGTGGCTTATCATTGTAATAAGAATAAACCCCCGTGTCTGACTGGAGTGCCTAATTCCAACAGCAAATTCGAATAACTAACAGATAAACATTCATTCAAAACAGTAATCGAGTAGGAGAATAATGTGACGAGTTTATTGTGTCACGAAACAGGAAAAATTGAGTTTCGTGGGTCTTGAAAACAGGTCAAATTAGTATCGGCTCCAAGCGGCAGACGGGTTGCCATGAGAAAAAGGCACCTGCTGCTGACTCGATATGGAGCCATTTCTGGATTAAGATTGCGAGATCGATCCAGATCCGAAAGTTCAAAAATAATTGAATCGAAGCGAAATTGAGACTGATGTATCAACGAATAAATGTTACCAGAAGTTGAAACGAAAACAGAGGCTGATTGAGTGGAGGCGGGCATGGATGAGAGGCGAATAGTGAGGTTGAAGAGGGTTAGGGACCGCTTATATATAGTGTGAAAGAAGACTACTAGGGCACAAGCTTTCTTCCAAATTTGTTGTCTATTTGCATTGTGGGATGTTTCGACAAGTTTATTGTGAGCAGGGGCTTTCATAATTTTTCATTTTCTCCAAGAAAGATGCTTCTTTATTTTCTAACGGTAACTCCCCAGAGTTTTCGGATAGTTTAAAAGGATTGGAACGTCACTTGTACTGTACATTTCGTTTCGAGTGTACATTCATGAAAACTCTAAAGTTAAACGTGTGTTGCTCTAGAGCAATATTAAGATGTTCACTCACTCAGATGTTTTTCGATACGCGCACGAGTGAAGACAAAGTGTGTGGGAAAAATATATGTGTTGGTATAATTCGGGCCGTTACAATATTAACGGTCTCGTTTCTGAAAGACCCACAAAATTTATATAACCCGACCCAAGGACCCGCTAGATTACTTGAAATTGTGGATAATTCACAAATTAGTGTGTCCCTCTAGCCTAGAGAGTTGATGTGATGATAACAAGCAAGTTTAATTATACGCTAAGTATTGTACTCCACGACACTACATGTCTTGTAATTTAAATACTTTTATATATGTTATTTAAAAGGACATGTTGGAATTTTGGTCGTTGTGATGTTATTGCGTATTTTTTGAAGAAGATTTGGTAAGGAAATTTTCCTTCTTAACGTTGTAAGCTGAGAGAAAATATAGGAACTGACTTTTCAGGGTTTGCCAACGTTTTCAAATAGACGAGGAGGAATATTTGAAAGAATTTTAGTTCAATGAATCTCCTAGAAAATCTCAACAATAATTTGAAAAAAAAGTATGATGAAACTAACGTTATTCTACATACTATTTAGCGCTTTGGAGTTATAAATCAACAAGATATACATCTTCTTCAACACAACACAAGAACGAATCAAAAGTCAAGCAGACAATCAAGTGTTGAGCAATTGTTCTAAAGCAGTTTTGTTCATCTTTAAATTCTACCTTTCTTTAGTTTGATTATATCAGTTTATCTAAGTCCTAACAAGGGATTTTCTTATTCATTCAACAGGTTGTATCGTGAATTTCTAGTATTCTGTTAGCATGTGATCAAGGGGGATTGTTCTCCCTGGCATGGGTCACTTGGTATAGGTGGGATAGCTTAGACGGGAGTAAGAGGGAAGGACAAAGGTTGATGTCTATGAGTGCTTGAGGGTTGTAAGTGTCCTATCGAGGATTCTAGTGGAAGTCCCAAGAGTAGACGTAGGCACTTTCGTGGGCGAACCACTATAAATCTGATTTGATTTACTTACAGTATTGCATCGTTGTTGCACTTGAAGTTTGTGAAAAACGAAAGTCAATATTATGTTAAGTTGCAGATTTCGTCAAGAAACATTGAGCAAAACGTTGCACATAATTTTGCATCTTCCTGCCTACTTCATTCATCATTTTAGTACAAATTAAAGTCTTAAAGTATTTTTGGAAATTTTTATATTACACGTATTTCTAGGGTTCTTTTGATTCTTATATTAGTTTCTTACCGACAATAATGCATGCGTGTATTTTAAAATATTATCATAAGGTACTAAATTTAACGAACCAGCATTTGATGTTCGAAATCATTTTACTTGTAATTTTGTGTACGGTTTATTACAATTTAACTATTGAGACCAAATAATTTGTTGAGTGGGTATTACAGGTCCGTGATGGGTTGTTGAAAAAAATGACAGCGACGTTGATATTAGGCTACCCGAGAGTTTACTTATCTGATAAGTAACTAAGAAATCATATTCTCACTCTAGTCGGTAACACACATACAGTACATCGTTATTTGATCATTTAACCGGGATAATTCATAACTCAAACCACAATATTTTTCATAATCGGGTTGTTCTTCCACTACTAATGCCACTGTCTCAGACACTCGGTGAATGTACCGATTGCAACAACACGAGCAAGGCCGATGACAGTGATGATAGATTGGAAAATGTTTCCTCGTTAAAGGATCGGAGGCCCAATTTCCCTTACTGTAGGACCTTGATGAAGGCTTGATGCATCGATCATGCTTTCTCAAGGATATTGGCTAGGCTTTCTAGTTGTGCAATGACACATGTCCTATAGCACTAACAACATAAATGATATCTCAGGGTAATTTTTTTTTTTTTTTTTGGAACCGAAAGTAAACTTTATTGAATTCCAAGCCAATCAAGTACATGCGGATCCAGGCATCCATATAGCTCTAAACAACCAAGTAAAACTAAATAATCAAATTAATCTAGTTAAGCATCAAAACAACACAATACTTGCGCATTTTCCTATCCTCCCAGCACCTATTGATGACATTCTCAATCTCAGAGTAAATATTAAAAAAAGATAAAAAGACACATGGAGTGTTCAAGTCAAGGTAGTTGATTCTCCCTGGTGGAGGGGTCTATATAAGATTTTTCCGTGATTATGTAAGCATATCTCCATCCCCAATTGATTAAGATTCCATCTCGTTCAACTAACTCGTTTCTAGCTATATTACCTATTTTTTATCTCCTCTCCTCCAAATTTCTTAGGCTCTGTTTACCAATAGATTTTCAGCTCCATGAGCTTTTCTTGACCATTGACTAATAAAAAGCTCATTACATGAACGCGTAGCTTCTTTTAAATCAGCTAGCTGATTGAGAAGCTACCTAAGTTGGTTTTTTTTTAAAAATAAACTCCTTATATTTTTCATTCCGAAAATATCCCTGGCTTAAATTAGAAAAGAAGGAAAAACCACCTGTTTATTATTATTTACTCTGCCGTTTCATTATGTGTTCCATCTGCATCTCTTTAAAATGCATACATGTAGTACACAACAATTACTGATTTTTTTCCTTACTAAGTTAGAATGCTCAACGAATATTTCTTTTAACTTCTGATAATTTTTTATGATGTTATTAAATTGGCGGTGAAAAGTACATTGAATATATATTAGAATAATTAAACAAAAATGTGATGTACAATTATTTAAAAAAATATAGACTAATAATACGACGAGAAAGGTTGAAAAAATAAAAATAAGAGTAATGCCCTTTTATGTCATTTTACAAATACCAGTTAGCTTATTAGCTAATTTGCTAAACAATTACATTAAAATCAGCTAGCTTTTCAGCTAGTTCATCAGCTGCCTAATCAACTAGCTTATCAGATACCTAATCAGCTATCAGCTAGCTTTTCTCTTTGTCTGAACAAAACTGAACTGGACGGAACGGAACGGGACTGAATTGAATTATAGTATTAAAAGTATATATATATATTTTTTAATATAATAACCAAACGTTTGGCGCGTGGAGGACTTGCCAATTTGAAACCAATTTGAAAACTTCGAGTACAATATTTTCAGAAAACGTTCACACGCCCAGCCTCACTACTGAACGAGTGGGCGGGTGAGTCCCTTCATATTTATGAAATATATCATTTCCTCTTCTTCACCATCTTCTATTTTCTCCACCTAAATCTTGTTTCAATTTCAACACCCCCTAAACAAATCAACTGATGAAACAATCTGTCAAATTTTTCATCTTGCTTAGAGCTTCACAACGGTATAATTAAACCCAGAAAAATGGAGGATTGGACAGCTAACTGGAGATTTCGATTTGGGGCAAATGAATTGAGCCGATTATTGGAGATTTCGATTTGGCCGATTATTGTATACTCCACCAGAGATTCGACAGCTAGCTTGAGATTTCGATTTGGGGCAAATGAATTGAGCCGATTATTGTATCGATTCGATCTGGATTGCCTCTCTACTCCACCAGAGAGGTTCTTCTGGGGTATCTTGAAACCCAAAAACTCAATTCAGCTCAAAGAACTCAATCAAGCTCACAAAATTGGATCTTTCTTCATCCTCTCAAAGAAGAAAGAGCGGCATTTCAGCAGGTGGAACCATCGGCATAGCGAAATTGCCCTTGGAGAGTGTGGTTGAGGAGAAAAGGGGTCTATCGGTTTCTAACATTCTTGCTGGAACTTGAGGTCTGTGATGTGAAAGGAAAGGGATTTGATGGAGTTGGATTAGGAGACGTTTAGTAGCATGATATCATTCTTAATGGGTAGATATATAACCCCATATCAGTATTATTTAAATCCATATTGAAACATGTCTAGTAGACATTAGGATTCATATTAATTACAAATCTAATATATGTTTAGTAAACCATATTGCTAATACAACTCAACTAATTTTTGTTTTTGAAAATGATCCTGATCCTAGAGCTTTGTGAAAATACATTATAACAATTGCGCTGAAAGTGATTACATATCCTTAGGTAAACAGTAGGGGACTAACAAAAATGGATATGTAGACACAGGGACAAATGCCCTGAAAGTACTTAATTAAAGTGATGAACTTAGACTGTTAGACCTCTATCATGTCTTTTATTCAAAGGAAACAGGGACAAATGCAACAAGGTGCTACTGTAAATCACATTAACACCAGAATTTAAATTGAGAAACAACCAAATATGATAGAGGCACACTAAGTTAAATCGTGATTGAAACCCACTAACTTACCAGCCATACTTCAAGAGATAAGAAGCTGAAACTAGAAAACCAGTGGAAAATTATTAATCAATTCATTCAACACACACACATTGTGCCTAATCATTTTCTTCACATACAAAAAATACTTATACACTGCAAGTATCTAAGAGTGTCTAGGTGACCCACACTACAAGAGATAATTTAAGCATAAGCAGAGGTGAATCAAATGACATAACATAACACAAAAACTAACACAGTACAAAACTAAAGGTTCTTCTCCAAACCAAAAAACGAGAGTAAAAGGACATAAAGATAAGGAGCCAAACTCACTGAATCTCTCCCCCTGTGAACTTCTACTGGAGCCTTCACACCTTGACTTTCTAGTTTAGGTCTCTGCTAAAGAATGAGAAAACCTTGAATTCAGAGAAAAGACGAGCAAATGTAGGAGAAATCGAATAACTTTTGATGAAGAATTTCACTGGCATCCAGAATATTTAACAATTTACCTGTTTGAATTACTTCGTGAACTGAGAGGTTCTTTAACGGCAGGAGCTAGGGCTTTGGCCTGTATATTGAACTGGAGATTTATATACACAAATCCCATGAATTTTGCTTGAGATGGATAGAAGATCATCAAATCGCGCCAAACTTGAGGGGAAAAATCGCGCCAGATCGAAGAGATGAGGAAAGAGAGACCGAATAAAGAGGCGTATTGAGTAATACGGGTCTCAGAAGCTAGATATACAATAGTCGTTTATATGCGAGCCTGGCATATAAATAGGGATTGGCCCAAATTCTAATATGGGATACTAAACACGGATTAGACCATATTAGGTATCATTATATGGCTTAATCCAGCCTAATACATCCTAGTAAACGTCCCCTAGGTTATTGTACTAGGCTGTTTGTGCTGACTGTGGCTTCCCTGCCTTTGGATCTTGTTCGAATAAATATAATTCTAGATTCTAGGCTATAGATATTTGATTTGATGATGAGCTTTGTTGGAAGAGTTTTGTTGGAAGCTTTCAAAAATGAGGGGCAGGAATTCTGGAGAGTTCTCTGGGTTTTAGGCTTCTAGCTAGCTATAGCTTATTTGATTTGATGATGTAAGGTCAAGAATAAAGATGGTTCCAGTCTTCCAGAGATTATTAAATTGATTTATATGTACATGTAGCGGATACAAGTGAGAAATCGAAAAGAAAAATTAAGCAGATGAAAAGAGTAGTGTAGATAGAAAAATATCTTTTATTAATTGAAAATAATGTTACATAAAGGAGTAAGTCCGTGAGACTGACTATAATAAGAATTAAAAAAAAAAATCAACAAACATCAACATTATAACTAAGAAATTAAACTGTTTAGTTAAGAAACTGGTTATTTTTCATTTAAAAAAAGTTTTTTTAAAGAATATATACGTTCCGCTTAAAAACGCCGATGTTTTATTAATAACATATGTCGATTCCTTTTAAATTAACTAGAGACGGTATTACACAGTCCTAAACATTAAAATATTACAAATTTAACACGTGTAGCGTGTTACGTAATTACTAGTAAAATATAACTAAGTAAAACTGAACTGAATTGAATGGATCTGAACTGAACTGAATGAATTTGCAGACGAAGATAATAGAGCCTTAGTCCAAAAACGTGTGATAAAATTGAACATAAAATGCACCGAACCGGATGAAAAAGTCCACTATCAGGCCAGTCCGGTCCTCAATAAAAAAACGTTAGTCGAGAGATTCGAGACAATAAATTGACGGTCCATTCAAAATTTGAGTAGTGGTAATTTGTATTTCTGATTAGGGTTGAGCATCGGTTCAGAACCGAACCGAATAAAACTGAAAACCGAAATAGTATGGTTTTGTCAAACCGAGAACCGAACCGATCCCAGTTCGGTTTTGGCCCGAACCGAACTGAAAAATTCGGTTCGGTTCGGGCCAAAACCGAACTTAACCTAACTTTATAAAAAAAAAAAGAAAAAACATTAAAAAAAACCAAAACAGCATATTAGAATCTGACTATGAAACCGAAAAATGAAATCTAACAGAACTGCAAACAAGAATGGACGGCTGAAGTGAAAGAATGGCGGGGTGAATTAGGTTTAGTATAGTATAATAAAATATGATTAATTCATTTTTTTCGTTTTGGTACCGAAAACCGTCGGTTTTAAACCAAACCGAACCGAAAACCGAATAATTAAAAATCTTGGAACCGAGAACCGAACCTATTAGGTTCGGTTTAAACCGAAAATTGAATTTTTCGGTTCGGTTTCGGCAGGTTTTTCGGCTCGGTCTCGTTTCTGCTCAGTCCTATTTCTGATACTAGAAATGGCTGGTGCTTGTATCAGTTTATATGGTTCTAATTAAACTTGTTGAACGAGTCAATTTCCGGTTGTTTGGGCATTCATCTAACATATACTATCCATCTATTAAAATGTTTTGGATATTTGTTTTGTATCTTCTACATTAAAAAAATTTAACTCAATTTTTTCTCCACTAAACAATTATCATACTACCCTACTTTCACTTGATCATTACTTTTCCAATCAAACTAAGGCTCTGTTCTCTTCAACTGAAATTTCTTCGAATCGAATCGAATCAATTGAATTGAATCGAATCGTAGTATAAAATATAACTAAGGTAATCGAACTAAATGAATCGAATCGAATCGAATCGAATCGAATGAGTTTTCAGTTGAAGAGAACAGAGCCTAACAGCTTTAAACAAATCAAATAACCTTAAACATATCAAACACATCACTTTATTTTTACACACCCTATATAACAACCTTATAAATCATATAAATTTTTAACTCTATCCCAAACACCATTTTTTATAACTCACTTTTAACTCAGTTACTATTCATCAACTAAAAATTTTCCTTAACTCAATTTTTTAACTATATATCAAACCGGTGCGGATCACCTACCACATTAAATACCCCACTCTTTCTATTGATCCATCTGTCAAACATTTAACAGAGTTAATTAAGATCAAAATTTAACCATGGTTAATAACAATTTGCTAAATATAGCTTCACCTTAATAAACAATTACTGCGCCACAATCTCCTTATTTTTTTCTTCCAATTTATTTATTTATTTTTGAAACGAGAATATATTATCAAACTCCAAAACAAATACAAAGCAGGAGGCGATCAAGTGATCCAGCCCTAGAGTATACTTGACAACTTAGACTACTAAGACAGCATAAGACTCCCAACATGGGGTCGAAGCCGCGGCACTAACCAAGTTCTATAAATAACTACATCTATAATATGCTATGAAATAGAAATATGACTATCATCATACCCAAAGCATTTATTGTTTCTGTGTTTCCAGATTTCATAGACCGTTTCTATAAACGCAACTTTCAAGACTTGGCTTCGCCAATTTTTTCCTCTGATGCGGGCGTAATCCATCAGATTCGCTAGTCCAAACACGCGGTGAGTGTGTAATATTCAGCCATTGCAGCACCTCATTCTAGATCGCTTTCGTCACCCGACAATGGAATAAGAGATGTTCCAGTGTCTCCGTGCTAGGGCATAATCCACATGTAGCATTATCCACCATGCCAAATCGGAGTAATCGGTCCTTCGTAGCTAGTCTACCATGACACGCCAACCAAGTGATAAACCGTGCTCGGGGTCTAGCAATTGTACCAAACATGAGGCCTTTCCAGTCGACTTTTGCTCGAATACCCTGCAATTCTCTATACATCTTCCCCGTCTTGAATTTTGGTGCAGCCAATAGCAAATCCCAAATTCCATTCTGGCTTACCAGTCCTCTACATTTTAAAATCCCCTTCATAATCCATGAACAATTTGCAGGGACCTGGTGTGTGAGAATCCTATCCTGAGGTATATAATAAGCATGGACCCACTTTACCCATAGATTGTCCTGTTTCCCGCATAAGTTCCATAGCAACTTTATCATGCAAGCCTTGCTCCACATATGTAAGTCTATTATCTGCAGACCACCTTGTTTCTTTGGAGCACAAACCTGTTCCCACGCAACCGGTGCTTTCCTGGTGATAGCATCCGTATTGGACCATAAAAATGATCGACATATAGATTCAATCGTTCTTAGAACACGCTTAGGTAGGGGAAAACACTGAAGCCAATAATTTGTCACCGCAAAGAGTACACTCTGTATAAGCTGAACTCGCCCTCCATAGCTCAAAAGCCTAGCACTCCAGTGTTGAATCCTAGCAACAATCTTATCGATTAGGGGTTGGCATTGTAGAACCGTGAGTTTCCTACTGGTAAGTGGCACCCCAAGGTAGCGGAACGGTAAAGTTCCCTCCCCAAAAACCGTGCTCTCCTTCACAGCCTGCTTTGCCGCATCCTCCATCACTCCAAAATACACACAGCATTTTGTCGGATTCACCGCAAGGCCGGTCGAGTCCGAGAAAGAGTTGAAACGGCTCAACAGCAGATCAACTGAAATCACATCACCCCTTGAGAAAAGCAGCAGGTCATCTGCAAAACAAAGGTTTACCAGTCGCAGTCTCTCACACTTCGAATGATAATTAAAATCCGGTACTTGCTGTAAACCTTGCATCAATCTATGAAAATACTCCATGACTAGAACAAACAACAGGGGTGATAAAGGGTCACCCTGTCGTAGTCCTCGCCGTGCCTGTACGTACCGAGTAGGTTTACCATTGACCATATAGCGATATGATACTGTCGTAACACAAATCATGACCCATCGGATAAACTGCGGTGGGAAACTCAGCTCAAACAAGATACCTTCCAATGCAGACCATTCCACCGTATCATAAGCCTTTGGAGGTCCATCTGTAGCATGCAACAGGGAGTTCCGCCCTTCCTACTATATCCGCAAATCAGCTCATATATAGGCAAGCAGAATATGGTTATGAATTTGTTGACCAAGTACGAATGCAACTTGACTTTCATTAACCACTGTCCTCAATACTTTACTCAGCCGATTCGTGAGCCCTTTGGAAATTATCTTATACAAAATGGTGCAACACGAGATAGGGCGAAAATCTTTTACCTGCTTTGCTTCTGCCATCTTCGGGATCAGAGTAACCAGTCATAGCCATCACTTTATGTAATCTCCCATGAGTAAAGAATTCCCTCACAGTTCGAATAACCTCATTACCAATAATGCTCCAGGCAGCTTTGAAAAATTTTGCATTATATCCATCGATTCATGGTGCCTTAATATCCCCAATATCCTGCAGTGCATCTAGAATTTCTTTGTCCATAACCGGGCAGATTAATGACATAGCGTCATCTTGAGCGAGCTGCGGCCCTGCACGAAGTGCAGGAACATCCAAGCCGCGTAGCCAATGCGCAGCTACCCCTACCAATCTGCTATAGAATCCATGCACCTCATATTACGGTTCTTTGCCTTCAAAGAGGCATGAAAATAGGCATTGTTGCCATCCCCAAGTCGTATCCAATCAATCTTCGATTTTTGTTGCAAAAGATTTTCATCGACTGTGTTCCAATGCAATAGTGCATTAGTACACTCTTTAACCTGTTCAATCAATGAACCATTCATCCTATCAGCACTTAGAGCTTCCTGTGCAACCTCCAAATTATAGCGAGCATCTTCAATCTTCTGCTGAAGTCCAGAAAATTGTTTTTGCATTCTCCTAATCGTCGGTTGCAACCGCCGAAGTTTTTGCCATACAATCACCATGCTCTCACCCTCAATCGGAGCCCTCCAACTTCGAGCCACCATATCCAGGAAATCAGGTATCTCCACAACCCCGTTGATGAATCTGAATTGGGGCCGTATTCTAGTTGGCGGATCCCAGATGCGAATAACCAACATAGAATGATCAGAGATAGTCGGTGCAAGAATCTCAACTTGAATATAACCAAATGTATTAAACCAACACATGTTGTCCAAGACTCGATCAATACGAGAACAGATTGGATCCTAAGTGTGCTTGTTGTGCCAAGTAAAATGGTCACCCATACTATCAACTTCATGCAAACCCACAGTAGTCATCATGTTAGCTAGGTCACAATATTCCGATGGGTGTACCAAGGTGCCACCTATACAGTCCTGTGCTGTAAGCACATTGTTAAAATCCCCCATAAGTATCCAATTGCCTTGAATCTGTTGGCTAATGCGCTCACAATCCTTCCATAATTGGCGCCTATCCTCAAGGTGATTAAGAGCGTAAACTCCAGTCAACCATAAAAGTCGGGTACCTGTCAAGTCATAAATCCCACAATGTAAATATTGTGAACTACTCTCTACAAATCGTAGCTCTACCTGTGTGGGGTCCCATAAAATCCAAATACGCCCATTGGGATGATGTACATAATTATCCATGTACTTCCACCGAGTGCCCAATTTTCCTCTAATGTTTTTGCTTTTACTTTCTTTCACTCTTGTTTCTACTATAATAGCCACTGCACATTGTATACTGTTGAGACGGGAGTTAATCTCACGGATTTTGGCTATGTTGTTGCACCCCCTCACATTCCAAGATGTGATCATGGACCCGGATCATCGGCCAGAGTTGGATCATCCGAAATCCGCAATGGCTCAAATCCGTTTTGACATTCCAAATCCCTCGACGTATTATACATATGTTCTGCACTCATGGGTTCTTTTCCCAAACTCCTATCCCTCGATGTGCCAGGAACAGTACGCCACTCCGCTTCTACCCTGGCCGCGCCTGGTGACGCTGCCCTTCTTCTATCCGCAAGTTGACTTTGGGAAGCCTGTTCTCGAACAATTGCATTGTTGTCGTCATCAGTCGAACTAGATGGTATTGTCTTATCCAAGTTACCTCCTTGTGCCGCAACTGCTCCAGGTCTATTATCTCGTTGGATTCTCCATTGTCGACTTCCTTTTTGCTGAACCACTTGTCGAGTTGGTGGAGGTGGTGGTCGTGTGGGGCAAGCATGACCAACCTTTTGACATTTATTACAAAACATCGGCTTCCATTCATATTCCACTGGTTGCTTGAATTTCTTGTCTTTTAAATCCTTGATCATGACATAATCCTTGAGTTCTCTAGTAATATCAACCTCCACAAGTAATCTCACATACGATACTCTCAATTTTTTTGTGGTACATTCATCAGAGAACATCGGCTTGCCTATAGCGCTTCCAATCTTTCCCAGACTTTTAGGACCCCATAGGTGCAACGGCAATTGTGGTAATTTAATCCACATTGGTACGGCACGTAGCATATCATCTTTTAAAGAGAATCCCGTTACCCATTCTCGCAAAAACATAGTCATATTGTAAATCGTGTAAGGTCCCTGTTTCATCACCTCATCTCTATCAGCCAAGGATTTAAATTTCAGGATAAAGTAACCTTCCTCGTTATAGTACATCTCCGGTAAACTCACAAAGTTCCAGTATTTGGTCATATACTGCTTTACAACAGTCATAGTTAAATCACCTCCCAAGACGTACATGATGAGGGCTGTATGCCAAAAATCAATTTCCGAAACCACATCCTCGTTTTCAATTTCTACCTTGATTTCACCATCCACCATGGTAGGGGCTGTAAATTCAATTGATAGACCCCGAGCTGGTTCGCGATTACCCTTTATCACGTCAGTCCATAACATCACCGGAGCTTGGGTGTTAATAATTCTGGAATCTGGTGCCGGAGACTCACGTCTCGGTGATTCCGTGCCATTCCGCCTAACCTCAGCTTCCCTCTGTCGAAGATCCGGGATCAGATTGGGTTCTATTCGTTCAGTTCGTTCAGCCTCAGGATGTTCCCCTCCACCGGAACTTCCCGTTCTTGCCCGTGCGCATTAACCAAAATTGTTGGAGACACATCATTATCCACCGAACGATCACCCCCAAATTTGCTCAGAATTTCCGAAACCCTAACCTCTTGTTCAACCTGCTCCAATTGACGATCACCCATACCCGACGAAGGGCTGGATCTTGGAGGAGAAGGATTGGCCACCTTTTTTCTTGGCCGGCCGCGCCCCTTTTTCATCCTGGTAGTCGCCGATCAGTCTTCTCGGCGGTTTTTGCAGGAGGACGTTTTTTCTCTTTTTCTTCCAATTTATTAAATACACAGTACTTCACAAATCATCTATCAGCAATATGAAATCTTATCTAAAATTCTGAATTCTTTGAAGTTAGAAATCCATTGCTTCAATTGTTCAAGATAGCTGTCAAGATAAATGCAAAGATGAAAGATCAAACACTGTCGAGTGATGAATGTGGTTGTACAGTAAATACATGTTAATGTTACGTTTATGTTAAGCATATAGGCGTTTTGTACTCACTGTATTATAAGCTCTGTTATCTTTAACTGCAATTTTCTGAACTGAACTGAACTGATCTAAACTGAATGAGTTTTCAGTTGAAGAGAACATAGACTTATTAGCATTAGATTTTATACCCTTTCAATTACTAATTGGGTTATGTGACTATGTCCTCTGTACAAGCTTATATAAGCTTTCTTCTTCCCAACACTGTACATTCACAAAATCAATCAAGACTACAAACATTTTCTCTGCAAATGAACTTTGTTCATCTTCACTCCGTTTGAGAACAGTAACAATAACACTGCCACTTTTAACAAAGGATATTGACTATGAAGCTTCAGTCTTCCTTTTAGAAAAATAAAATTAATCTGATAATCCGAGAGTTTATCATTGTCTTTTCTCATTAGATTTGGTTTATCAGTGAACCTGCATAATGATGCAATCTAAAATACTGAAATTAATTTTTACTAGTTTATTTAGTAGTCTATATTTAGTAAAGAAAAATGTTTGAGAGTAAGTGAATTAGAATGAATTGTAAAAATAGACTTCCACCAAAAAATATATCAAAACTAGCCTTCTTTAAATTATAAATCACTTTATAACCTCTACTTTTACACATGGCATGCCTACTTAGGCTCTGTTCTTTTCAACTGAAAACTCATTCGGCTTCATTTCATTGCCTTCGCTCAAATTTCTTCAAATTTTCTTCCAAATTTCTTAAGTTCATTAAATTCATATTATTATTATTATTATTATTATTATTATTATTATTATTATTTTATCATTTATTTACACAACCCATCTTTTGTACGAGGAAAATAAGAAAATTTATCCAATTGAGATATTTTCAACCTTTTTCTTTCTTTCTTTTTAACACGACTTTTAGTAGATCAATGAAATAAAAAGTATAGTTACGATTCGAATTACCCTTCTTTTCTACCGTAAAAGTTGAGTTAAGATAAGAAACTACAGGAACCTGAGAGTACCATTCAAACTGGTTCACATACTTTGTACGTACATTTCTAACAAAAAATCGACATGTTCTTTTATTGGAAGATATTAGAACAATAGAAGTAAACTCAGAAGTATACGTTGAGTTTTTTCTCAAACTTAATAAATAAAAAACAAGTTATACCAAACTAAAGTCAAACCAAACTCTACAAGTCTTTCAAATGACTCCCAAAAACTCCAAAACAAGTTAAACCAAACTAAAGTCGAACCAAAACGACATTATCACAAATATTGAGAAATGGCATTTATTCCTCCGTATTAGTTTCCATGTTATCTTCCTCGGACGCTATATTACACTAACAATCGATTTTTCTAAGGAGAATTTTTTTCTCGAACTTAAATCGTAAATTACTTGCAAATTACGCACAAAAAAGTATAAAACAAAGTTATGTTAGTCAAATATACTTAATTATTTTTATAATATAATTTTATTATATTATTTTCTAAGTAATTTTGAAGTATTACGATCAACGCCCGTAAAAAGTCTCCTTACGAATTTATTAATGGACCGGATGTAGTATTCATTATTATTAAAAATGGGACAAATGTAATTTCTTGATTCGTTTGATTATTCGTTTGATTTTAGCTCGTTTGATTTGATTCGATTGATTCGAAGAATTTCAAATTGAAAAACGAGCCTTAATTCTTTTTTTTTTTTTTTGCTTTATGTTTCATATATTCAACTTCCCCATTATTTATGCGTAGCATTGTGCATTATTTTCTATTTGTTCATCTTGAATTCTTTCACGCATAAATTAGAAAAAAGTACAATTTTCATATATATATATATATTACTACTTCATCCTCTCCAAATTAAACTTTCTTTTTGTTATATACCGAGAGAAATGTTCATTTATTAAAACACTTTTTTCCATTCTTTTATACATTATGAAAATTACTAAATCTTATTTTATAGTGGTTTTTAATTTATTTGAACTTTATAATAGTTTTTATGAAATTAAGAAACCCCGCATGAAATCCCCTTTTGTTCATTAGTTACTAATGGTGGAATAAAGTAACCAACTAATAGTTACTAATTGTCAAAATAGCAGTTCATTAACCGGTGATTTGTTATAGTAGAACTATATTTAGTAAATAATTATTGACCATGGTTAAATCTTTATCCAATTTACTTGGTTAAATGTTGATAGATGGACCAATAGGAAGAGTGGGGTAATTTAGGGAGTATTTAATGGGGTAGTGGATCTGCTCCGATGCCAAACATCCTGTTTAATTTGAAGAAGATTGATTCGATAGCAATTGAAATCATGGTGCTATTGTTCGACACTTCGACTCAATATTGAGTTGAGATTACTCTCACAAACACATGTTGACTAAATAATTTGGTTGACCTAAGATAGACACATGTCATCATTTCGTTGTTGGGACAGGAAGGATACATGGGAATTTTAACCTATCATCCTTTTAAAATGGTCACGAACGTTTATGCTCCTAATGTTAAAAATATTATATTGAAGGACAACTTTTGATTTTTGGTTGACTTTTATTAAAAAAGTTTTATTTACCCATTCTTTCTTATTTAAACCATTTATTTTGAAATGCTACTTTCATTTAATTACATATTTGACTTAGACCTTTCAAAATCTATTAATTAACCCCAAAGCTTTTATCTACCTAAATCGTATATTTTTCTTTCTTTATTAAACTAATAATTTTTTAAAAAATAATAAGGAGCTTCCATAGATTCCATTGGAGCTCCGGTAATTGAGCTCCAGGGAGCTGTAAAACCGAAGCTTCCATATAATATGTAGTTTTTATTGTAACGATGAATTTAAATCTTTTATTTTAGGGTTTAGTTAAGCACGAAAAAAGTTACAAATATGAAAAAAGAAAATTTTAGTGGTTCATACTTCATATATTAAAATTTAAAATTGTAATAAGATGAACTAACATATAGAAAATAAAATGAGAAATGAAAGGGTAAAATTATATTATTAATAATGAGGGTTGACTTTTGTCCTTCATTGTAATTATTTTTATTTCATAAGTTACATTTTATCCTTCAATGTAATTTTTAAAACATTAGGGATTTAAGCGTTTTCTTGAAAGGATGTAAAAAAATCGCCCTAAAATCTACTATTATGCAGCGCTGAAAGAGGATGGAAAGGCGTTTAACAAAGTTGTTAACGCTTTTGTATTTGGATGGTGCAATACAAACTGAGATTTTAATAATGTCCTTGTCCACCTAAATCAAAAGTTGAAAACAGTGAAACACCAAGTGAGATCAGATCAGATTGACATCCCATCCCCAAACGGAACCGTAGAGCCACTAATCGGACTCCGCCATTCCACCCAGTGACCTCGCAGTTTCTGCTCTTTCAATTTTTTCTTCTCTCTTTTTCTGTTTCTCCACCAGGCAGCAGCTACTCTAATATAATATGTATTCCTATGGTTACTCGAGAATTCGCAATTTGGGGGGCGAATTAGACGACTTAGGTTCTAGAGCAAATTAAGTGCAGTGAACACCGATTCTGAACGAACCATCCTCCATCAAACACGTACGTCCATTTGACCAATTCCCTTTTCTTTATTCAACAAACCACACTACACACCTACCTTCTAACCATTCCATTCATTTCATTTCCATTTCCATTTTCTCTTCGCCTTCCTTCCAATTTCAGTCAGCTAAGCTTTCTCTTCTCTTCTACCAAATCCCTAATACCTTTATTCTCGTTTACATTTCTCCATTTTTTCCGATCATACCATTTTCCTCTTCTCTGTATTCGTTTTAGCAGAAGATCGGTTACTCACTCATGGAAGCAGCAGCCACCTCTCGATTTCTCCCCCAACTCAATCTCAATCAGAAGAATTCTGCGTAAGTCACCATTCATTACATTCTTCTTGCTATGTATGCTTACTTTCATTTCCACTTGATCGTTATTCTCTAAATTTCTGTAATTTCAATTGATTATAGTTTACTCCTGCTATTCCGTTGAATAATTATAATTAAATTAACGCCTATTTTGTAAGCTGGCTGACAAAGAAAGAGTTAGATACAGCTGAAATGTTTTTTGGTTTGCTTTGTTTATGCTATTGTATATAATTTAGAATTGGTGTCATATCGGGGAACATTAATGCATGACGATGAGATTTTTCAGCAATCTGAAGATTTATGTAGTAGTTCACTCATGGTTTGAATTCCTTGTGTTTCTCCTAGCTAGCTTATGCCTGATCTTCAATACATGGTTGTTGTGTAATTTTGTTGGATCGAGCGAATTGCATTGATTGAGGTGATCGCCGTTGAAATTTTATTTTTTGATGGGTGCTGTAAGAATTGCCAGAATATAAATGGAACTTCATGCTTGGGAGAAATTTCTGCATATTGCTTGAAGAAGAAGAAATTTACAAGGAGACAGATTATGAAATGCTAGCTGCTCTACTGCTATTTATACTAAGTATGTAAGAATGACAACATAATTCATGCTCTCCTAACAGCTGTACGAAGAGAATAATCTAATCTATCCAATGAGCTTAAATCTGTACAGAAAAGATGTCGAACTTAATCCAAGAGCTAGAGAAATAAGCTGTATTTGTCAGGTTCTCGCTGCTTTTGTTTGTTGTTGCATATTCGGTTCTCACTGAACTCGGTTCATGCCTTGACTCCGGTTTATATCTATTTGCAGCTGGTTCATTACTTTTACAGGAATGATTATGATTATATTATTTAGGTTGATAATTAGATTAATGAATGTTATGTGAGCTGGTTAATGAAGAAAGAGTTTAAAATAGCTGAGAAGTTTTTAGATTTAGGTTGATAATTAGATTAATGAATGTAATGTGAGCTGGTTAATGAAGAAAGAGTTTAAAATAGCTGAGAAGTTTTTAGATTTCCTTTGCTTATATTGTGATATAAATTAGGCTCGATATGAAAATGGGGGACATCTGTGTTTGATGATCGAATTGTGCATCTGCAGATTGCACCCTAAGGCTATATCACTACCAGTTCTCTCTGATACATCTAGGGTTTCACTGTCATTGCATTCCAATTCAAGTGATGGCAAAAGTAGTGCTGGGGGATTATCTCTTCGCTGCCCAACACAGAGGAATGAATTTGTTGGAAGAATATCTTGTGCGGCTGAGGCAGGCACTTATACAGGGCCTGCAATAGAATCACGATCCATCATGACTGAAGAAAAGATAGGAGTGATGCTTTTAAATCTGGGAGGTCCGGAGACTCTAAATGATGTTCAGCCTTTCTTGTTCAACCTGTTTGCTGATCCCGTATGTTTACATGTCGATATTGTAAATGTTTCTTTTTTCTTTTAGTTTTAAATTTGATAATTTACAGATTTGTGATTGGTGGATCTCATGTTTCAGGACATCATTCGCCTTCCGAGGTTGTTTAAATTCCTTCAACGCCCTTTGGCACAGTTGATTTCGATGCTGCGAGCACCCAAAAGTAAAGAAGCGTATGCTTCCATTGGAGGTGGTTCGCCGTTACGTAAAATAACTGATGAGCAGGTATAAGATCGTGAGTGACTTTTTATTTTTCAATATATCTTTAATGCCTGAAAAACACACTTACGCTTTTATAGTTTTCCTTCTTGATGTTAATTATCTGTTGGTCCTTTATATATTATCTATGATTTTATTCAGGCAACCGCAATAAAGTTAGCTCTTGAAGCTAAGAAAGTTCCTGCTAATGTGTATGTGGCAATGCGATACTGGCACCCATTTACTGAAGAAGCAGTTCATCAGGTACAGATACAGAAGCTCCATTTTAGATGCTAAAGCCGGATTCATATAATCGAGTCTACTTCTTTACTATTGTTTTATCATGTATTGCTTATTTCGAGTGTTGCATTTGTAGCAAATGTTAAAAATACAAACAGCATACTGTCTCGATAAACTTGCTGATTATAGACCATTCATTTCTTCCTTACTAGATTAAGAGAGACAGGATAAGCAGGCTTGTTGTATTACCGCTCTACCCTCAATATTCTATCTCAACTACTGGTTCAAGCGTTCGTGTTCTCCACGACATGTTTAGGTAAATCCCATTGCAGTTTCTCAAATGTACTAGTCTACTTTATATATGATTATTTTCTTATGATTGCTTCTATAGTTCAATTATTCTGTTTTTCAAAATTTTCCTATCAATAATCTGAGGCGTTTATCAGGAACGATACATTTTTGTCAAGACTACCTGTTGCCATCATACAGTCTTGGTATCAACGAAAAGGTTATGTAGAGTCTATGGCCGACTTAATTGAGAAAGAGCTGCATGTATTCCCAGACCCTGAAGAGGTGCGTTGATGCTATCTACTACTACATTTTTTAAATTAAGATTTAAAATCCGGCGATTTAATTGCTACAAGCAATAGCTACTGGTCCAAGCAATAAAAAGTAAGCAATTTGTGGTTTTTTGTGTGTATAGGCCATGATATTCTTCAGTGCCCATGGGGTTCCAGTCAGTTATGTTGAGGATGCAGGTGATCCATATAGGGATCAGATGGAAGAGTGCATCTCCTTGATAATGAAAGAACTCAAATTCAGAGGAATAAAAAACAGTCATACATTAGCTTATCAGGTAGCTGAATGTTATGAGCTTTCCTTTGCACTTCCTTTGTTTTATATTAATGATCTAAGTGACTCTTTATCCTGTGATTCTATATTATTTTGTAAATGTTACCTATCTAACATATGCAAACACGTTTATATTGTCGGAACTGAAGTTATGGGGCTGTCTCGTATTTGTTGACATGGTTGTTTAATTTCTGTTTTGCAGAGTAGAGTAGGACCTGTGCAGTGGTTAAAGCCATACACTGATGAAGTTCTTGTTGATCTTGGAAAGCAGGGCATTAAGTCTCTCCTGGCTGTTCCAGTGAGGTATCTAAACATATTCCCTGCCCCTTCCCTCTGTTCATCAGCTTTGTTGAGTTAATTCGTAGTGTTGCTATCCTGTTCTGTTATTTCTTGATTTGTGTACTTCCATACTGTTTTCACACTTCTTATGAAACTTTGATCAGAATCCTGCTGATTCTGTTTCAGCTTATATTTACTTTGGTGGTCATGATTTTTCATGGACCGTGCTGGTTTAGACTCCCTTGGGTCCCTGATGTTAGACTATATTCCAGCTTTTTAAATTCCAATATAATAAATTAACTTAGATGGAACCTATGCTTGTTAAAACTGGGTGACTTAGATTTTGTGAAAGCCACATATTTAGTTTTAACATCTTGTAGTTATGCATGTGTATTCAATTACTGTTAAAAGTACATGAAATTTCAATGATAATTAGGTATTGTTATCTGAGGATTCCATGATGGTTCAATCAGTTATATTTTAGAAATTTCAAGTCTGACCAATATAATACATGATTATTGACTTCAACTGGCAGCTTTGTGAGTGAGCACATAGAAACCCTTGAAGAAATTGACATGGAGTACAAGGAACTGGCTCTTGAATCGGGCATCGTGAACTGGGGTCGGGTTCCTGCTCTTAACTGCAAGGAGTCGTTTATTACAGATCTGGCAGATGCTGTAATAGAAGCACTTCCTTCAGCTATGGCTATCTCAACATCTGATGCTATATCCAGAGATGAAGAAACTGATGTTGCTGGATATGCTATCAAGATGTTCTTTGGTTCATTCCTGGCTTTCATCTTGCTTCTATCACCAAGATTTTTGTCTGCGTTCAGGAACATTCTATAGAGCTACAGAAACCTTTTGAGTTATGTATACGGAATTGTAATATTCGTCTGAGCTAGTTGATTCTCCAATATCTTCATTATAGCTTTGCAGGCACAGAAAACAGCACATAGTGTTTGTTCTACACCGGACCATTATAGTTGAGGTCTTGAAGAGATTGGATTATAGATAAGCCTACTGGCACGATAACGTTTGACTTGAGATGTTGTGAAAGCCGCAAACCTAGTTTATGAATCTTTTTGTAAGCAGGGGATGGCTTTAATTTCATCAAGAATCAGTATTTTAACTAGCTGTATTGAAATCAATATGAAATGTTTACCTCTTTTGAAACACTTCAAACTTGTTATTTGCGAAATGTTTATATAAAAACCAAGGTTTCATTGAAGCATGTCACTTCTGCTATTGCGCCATCATTTGTTCCAACTCTCTCTTTCGCTTCTTCATGTTCTGTAAAAAAACTCATCTATTCAGGCTTCCCTTGGTTGTTGGCGAGTGTTAGTGCGTATCTCCTTTCATTGTTTCTCCATCTAGACCCTAAATTCAATTCTATGCAGGTGTAAAGTTTTGGAAGGGTTTCGTCTTGATTTCATGATTTGTGTGTAGTTTTTAGGCAAGTTCTTCATTATTTATATTTAGTTTTGTGAATTTATATTTCGTTTTGGATCCATTGGATGAACTCGGGAATCCGTAGCTAATATATTCGGGTGCGCATTGGGTAAACTTCACGAACTCATATAATAGTCTGTAAACTAAAGTCAAGTTAAACTGTAACAAGATGCGACATGCTTCTACTTGGAAGACATAAATCTCATGTAAATTCGCTCTCCGTGAGGTTTGAAAATGTGGGCAACACTCAAGAGAAAGTTACTCCCTTTTAAATAACTCTACCTAAGTAACTTTATTTACGGAAAGCATCCACAATTATGAATGCAAGCATGAATAATCACACATAACATACCGAAAAATACATGTGTTGGTCTTGTGGACTAATATATCATACGTAGATAAGTGAGTCACCCTTGGTGGTAAAAAATATTAATATAATGTTGTAGTAGGTAGGATTCAAACATGTGATCATATGGATGTAGAGTATGAACTTATATTGTTTATGGAATTTGGTGATAGTAAATGGATGGAGAACTAAATGTATGAATGCACACTATTCTTTCCGCTTGTTATTTTTCCATGGACAGTGGTCAATGATAACATATAGCCGTAGGTACTTGTCAAAAGTCGACTGTAGAGTATGAACCTATATTGTTTATGGAATTTGGTTATAGTAAATGGATGGAGAACTAAATGTATGAATGCACACTATTCTTTCCGCTTGTTATTTTTTCATGGATAGTGGTCAACGATAACATATAGCCGTAGTTACTTGTCAAAAGTCATAGACTCATAGAGTCATAGGCGTTCAAGTAGCAAAATGCCGTTCCCTATCTATCCATTCCAGTAGCCAATATTAATGTGTAAATTCTTCAAACTTTTCAAGTCTTTCCCTACACTACTAGAGTTCCGGTTCATAAATTCTCATAGTCATGAATCCATATACTACCTCGATAAATAATATCGATCTACTATAACTAGGGCTGCTCATATGATCTGTATCCGTGGATCCGGTCCGTTTATCCGCATTTACGAATCGGATCGATCCGATCCGTTAGCTAACGGATCGGATAACGGATACGATTTTTTTCTATCCGTGAAAAATGTATAAAACGGATAAATCCGTCGGATATCCGCGGATATCCGTTATCCGTTTTATTTTTTTCTGCTCCTGTTTTTCTGCATTTATGCATTTCTCTTCTTTTTTTCTTCTTTCTGCAGACTGCTCCTGTTCTGCTGTGTTGTTCTTCATTTCTGCATTTTTGTTCTTCATTTCTGCATTTCTGTTCTCTTCTTTTTGCCTTCTTTCTGCTCCTATTCTTTGTCTTTGCAGTGATTCTCGCAACATCTTCTTGAGCATTTTTTTTCCTTGTGTTGCAAATTTTTTCCTAAAGTATCTATTTGTACTTTGCAGACTTTCGTGGATTTGTCGTTGATGAAGTTGAACAAGACTACAAGAGACTTGAAGGCTTGAAGCTGTTTTATTTACTTTTCGTCCTGCATTTAATTTGGACATTTGAATCATGTGTAATGTATTATGGATTTATGGTACTATGGAGTATGTAATATGGATATTTGAATCGCGCAGGTTTGTTTTTGAACTTTTGATATGTAATTCGATTATTCGAACCTATGTTGTTTGGTGTTCTTCGTTTTTTCGTCATTTTATCGTCCAATAATGTTAAAAAAAAAGTTTTTTTTTTTTTTTAAAATTATATTTGGTGGATAACGGATATCCGGCGGATTTATCCGTTATCCGATCCGCTCTGAACGGATCGGATAACGGATAGTGTTAGATATTTTGTTAGAAATATCTGTTTAGATTTTGATTAGCAACATGATGACTTATCTTAGTCTCAGAAAGGTGATTAGTACTCTTGGTTCACTTGAACATTGTAAAAGAGGAAACCCACTAAGTATGATAGTCTAGCTAATCTTGTATAGGATGTTAGGTCTCAAAATGTAATTTTTATTTTATGAAGAGAAGACCAAGAAGAAGACATCCAAGCAGAAAGCTCAACGACATTGAAGACTTGAGGAAAACTGCACAAGATTGCTGAATCTGATTGTTCAGATATCTTAGCCAGATATCTTAAAGACACGAATAGTTTCAAACAAACTGTGTCACAAGAGATATCTGAGAAATAAGATACATATCTGAAAACAAGGAAAGTGTCCACAGATATCTATTCTCAGATACCTTGAGCTTTAACCACGTTTCTGAAAGAGAAATATATATTGCAAACAAAGTTGTTTCAATAAATACAAGTGATATCTGAAGAATGAAGATAAGGACGTGCAAAGAATCGCATAACACTAGTGTCCGATATAAAGCATAGTTCCGTTGACACTACAGACAAAAGTATAGTACAATGCATTTAATGCAGACGGAGATGTCTCAATAAAAGCGACAACTTCGAGAAGAAGACAAAACTCACATGATTATACACAGATATCGATAGTTTGAATTTGAGCCTAACGGATACTATTCAAACGGCACTCAAATTCATCTATAAATATCAACACTTAGACTGATTGAGAAGACACCTTAGACACACGACATAACTTGAAAACGCTGAACGTCTTACTCTCTCAAAGCAACTTACTTACTCACAAAGCTTTCTGTTGCGACCAAAGCTTTTGATCTCGAGTAAACATGAAGTTCTAAGTGTCACGATCCTAAACAAGCAAAGCTATTCTGAAGGAGTTGAATCAAAAGATCAACTATCCGAGATTCATTCTCTTGAGCAGATATCATAAGACTGGGTCAAGAAATCGAACAAGATACCATACGCTGTAAAGTGTATTAAGTAACTTAGGTCACAGAGCTATCTGATTAACTGAAAAGTTATTAAGACGCTCATCTGACAACTCAAACCAAAACCAACACCATAATCAAGTGGAGTATGTGAAGTACTTAGTTTGAAAAATCGGGAATAACTCAAGGTTACGGAGTATAGGAAGTACTTGATTTGGGAAACTAAGGAATAACTCCAAGGTTATTGAGTATAGGAAGTACTTAGCTTGGGAAGCTAGGAATAACTCAAAGGTTTCGAGTATAGGAAGTACTTGCAATGGAAAGCCGGGAACAACTCAGGGGAACATTTGGTTGGGAACCAATTGTTAAGAATCTTAGAATATGATTATTGTAAGGAGAACTCAATTATCTGTTCTTGTGAATTCTAGGTCTCTCGATAGACCAAGTGGATTAGTTGGAGGATTACGCCACCTCCGGATACCACTATACTTGTGTCATTTACGTTTCAGATTTACATTTCAAAGAACACACACACACATTAACTGCTTCGCACTTATCTTTATTAAGTCTTCCGTTTCTGATTCTAAGTATCGATATCTATTCGGATATCCGAGAAATAGTTGTTATCGACAAAAGTTTTAAAAGACTATTCACCCCCCTAGTCTTTTACTTTGCCGTTATCCGACCAACAAGTGGTATCAGAGCAGAGGTTCACCACCTTCAGACCGAACCTAGATCCCCGAGATAGGTGAAGGAACTTTGTCCACTTTGAGGACTATTTAATTTGTGTGTTAAGTGTGCGGTATGTCTCTCGAGTGATGCACCCGTTCTCAAACCGTAGAACTACGAGAAATGGAAAAATAACATGATGCTCCACCTTGAAGCCATAAGTGATGAGATGATCAAGTAATAAAGAATGGCCCAATAGTCATTCAACAACTTAAGCAAGTCATGGAGGTTTCAGTGGAAGAGAGAGATCAAAGCGAAGGATTTTCACAACAGATCGTCGACTAGTGGAAGATCTCTTGGTCAAGTTATTTACGAACAAAGCCCAGAGAACTCTGGACATCGGAAGATGCCAAGAGGAATCGTCTGGATGGTCAAGCTCGTAACATCATCATCGATCGACACTGAGCACATACAGATAAAGCGTAGGGTGCTAAACGCAAAGTTGCCTCATGGCGATTGAAGAAATCTGCGGGCGAGAAAACCAAGGAAAACAAGTTCGAAGTTCTAAAGTTGAAATTTCAAAATTTCAAACAAGGTCCCACTGAAACTCTGGAAGAACTTGATTTCAGGTTTACCACTCTCATGAGTGATATGGCGACGCAGGAAAGCAATAGATACTCTCGATGAGAAGATTAAGACTATTGTCGTAAGTCTTAACCACAACCGGGAGCATACTAAATTCTTTTATTTTAACCAAGGTATGCCAAATATCACTCGATGGAACTTTTCTCTCATCTTACTCTTATTGACTATGAGACAACTCGAGAGAACAAACAACCTGAAAAGTTGCAGAATGTTGCTCTAGTTACTCAAGGAACTTCTGAAAAGAAGAAAAGCAAGGAGGAGACTGAGGATGCTCTTGCTGCAAAGCAAATGAGTAAATTTGTCAGTCGAGAAATTGAGAGAAGAAAAGCCAAAGAGAAGCTGAAAAAGCATCTAGGCTCAAACTATCACCAGTACAAAAATATGCAAAGCTCGCTGAACAAGCCAGCTCAGAAAGCATCATGTACTGAGGAAGCAGAAATTGGAAACGATATCTGTTTCTATTGTCGAAACACAGCCACTTCAAGAAGGATTTTCCGCCTCAACAAACTAAGGACAAAGCGACAAGAAAGATAGAAGAATCTTCGAAGAAGCGAGCTTTGTTAATCGAAGAAAGAAAGAAAATCCAAATTCAATGGATGCTCTAGGCGTTGAGACAGTTAAAGATGACAATTCAGATGATTCAACCTACCATCACCGAATTATGTGGAGTTACTCATGATATAATCGACTTGACCTCAAGAAGAATGAAATGTGGAGTTCTTTGAAATTGGACCGGACATCTCCAACATAGAAAAGCATCTTATGGTGATGAGGTAACACATACTTCTTGCTACACTTATGAAAGTGATGAAGAGGAAATAAAAAATCTAGAAAATCTCAGGAAAGAACTTGACATCTATGAAAGAGAATTTCTAATGATCCGAGCTAGAGCCGAAAACCTTGAAGAAGAAAAGAATTCTCTTGAAAAGGAAAATTCTCAATTAGTTAAAGAATCTGAGAGAAAGGATGCTGAAAATGCATTTCTCAAAGCTCAGATATCTGAGACTGAAAAGTCACATGATGAAGCGATAAATTTGATTCTGAAAGAATTATGAAAACCTTCTTTCTGAAAACAAGGAACTCAAGAAGAAAGAACTATCTTTTCAATCTTATGCCAAAGCTAGTGACACTCTTACTGAAGTACAATCTTACTTAAGAGATCCTTCAGAAAAGAAAGGACTTGGGCTGAATACACAGACAGATTGTTCTATCACTCTGAATAAGAGTAAGGAGAGAAGAACATTTGTAAGTACTCAGCAAGACGGTTCCCAAGCAATCTATAGTATCGGTGAAAAGACAAAGATTGTTGACAAAGGAAAGGCAGTTGCGACTAAACCTTTGTGGAAAAAATAAGTCCAAAACAAAACTGTTGGGTACGTTTCTGAAAAGAAACACAACACTGAAAAGTGTAAACACCCACGTCTCTCAAAAAGGTAGAATTGCAGGAGCTGGCAAATTCTCCCATGTCACTTTTTCTGGAAAGAAATTGGATCAACCAGAGACTAGCAAAGCTACTGAGAAAAGATCTCAGATAGCTTCATGTGCTCGAAACGGTATTGGCTACAAAGGCATCGGAAAACAACTTGCTCATGAGTACAAGCAGGAGCAAGAACGATGGCTGAAAGCTAGAATTGCTCAAAGCAATTATCAGAAGTGGAAGTTAAATCAAGCCACTGAAAATCAATGCAGGCTAGAAGAAATCTGGCAAGGAAGGCTAAGTTTGCTGAAAAGCAAACTCAGAAACCTGACAGGTATCTGAAAGCATCATATGGAGCGCCTAGGAACACACCAAGGAAGAAAATAATTCTTACTAATGATAACATTCATTCAAATAGAATTCCTCCTTACGTTCCTGTCAGACAAAAGCATATTTCAAAGAAATTCACTCAAAAATGGATTCCTACTGGAAGAACTTTTAATTCTGACGGTTCCATCAAAGATATGAGAACTAATCTCACTTTCTGTTGTGTGCGAATGCCTCCTGGACCAAGCACAATGGCTATTTGATAGTGGATGCGGAAAGCACATGACAGGAGACAAAGCAAATCTGGTTGATTACAAAGCTTGCAACACAGGACCAGATATCAGATTTGCTGGAGGAGAATTAAATCCCTCTCTGGGATTTGGCAATGTCAAATTGGGGACTTTAACAATCACTGACGTATTACATGTCAAGGATTTGAAATATAATCTATTTAGCATGAGCGGTTTGCGAATGAGGTTTTACTATAAAATTCAAAGCTAAATCGCAAACTAATTGACAATGAGTCAAAGCGGTCTTAGTTGGTCGGCGGAAAGGCAGTCTTTATGTTGTCGATTGGGCATCTGCCACAACTGAAGAATGTCTCATGGTGAGTCAATCTGGTCACACAGAAGAGCACTGGTTATGGCACAAAAGAATGAGTCACTTGAACTTCAAAACTCTGAATAGACTTGCCAAGAAAGAGTTAGTGGTTGGTCTTCCCAGAATATCTTTCAGAAAGGATGGTATCATTACGCTTTGTCGGATGGGGAAACAATCTAAGATCTCTTTCAAGTCCAAAATCGACACTCTAGTGTTAGACCAACGCAACTTTTACACATGGATCTATTTGAATCATCTGTAACTAGTTATGCGGAAAGAAGTATGGTCGTTGTTGTAGATGACTTCTCAAGATTCACTTGGGTTGTCTTTACGAAACACAATCGATGCGTGGTGGAGATACCAAACCTTCTGAAAAAGCTTGAAGTCATGAAAAATGACAAGGTATCTGCAATCAGAACAGACCATGGTACTGAGTTTGTCAACCAGTACATAAAGGAGTTTTGTACCTGCAAAGGTATACAACACCAACTTTCCTCTGTAAGAACACCTCAATAAAATGGTGTTGCAGAAAGGAAAAAACAGAACCCTTAAAGAAGCTGCAAGGACAATGCTAGGCGACCGAAATAAGTGAAATTTATTGGGTTGAAGTCATAAACACTTGCTACACTCGGAAACGGATGTTTGATAAACAAACACCATGACAGACCCCTATGAAATCTTGGTTGGTAGACCCCAATATCAAACATCAGAGTATTTGGTTGTAGATGTTTTGTTCTAAACAATGGGAAAGATTATCCGAGAACATTTCAACCAAAGGCGATGAAGGTGTTTTCTTGGCTATTCCACAACAAGAAAGCTTACGAGTTTACAACAAAAGAACAAAGAAAATTGAAGAATCGATTCATGTTGTATTCTATGAAGGAAATAAGAAAACACCTCCTATTGATGAACTCTCGAGAAAGGTTCAAAGAACTATTCTTGAGGATCCTAAAGAAGAATCCTCGAAAGGAAAAACATCACTATGGAAAGTGAGGATGACTCGGCGTGAAAAGCTTGAAAAGCCTAGTAACAACAAGATGACTCACAAACATGATGAGGAATTTCCTATGAGTTTTCGAGAAATGGAGCAGTTCTTGAGAACCTTCATCATGAAGAGGTATCGAAAATAAGAATCTTTGAAATGCATGTCTCAGATATCTCTAACACTGAAAAAGTGTCAGATATCCATGACATCTCCCATATGTCAGATATCTCAGATACTGAAAAAGTATCAAATCAAAATCTTAGTGATTCACATTCAGATCACCTGGATATTGATCCTACTAGCACTAAACCTATGATGAAATGGATCAAAGATCATCCTACAAAGGATATAATTGGACCGATTAATCGTGGTGTTAGGACTAGAGCAATAGATGAAAATGCTAACTCTCTCTTTGGATGTTTCATCTCGAATATTGAACCTAAAAATATTGAAGAAGCATTAGGAGACCAAGACTGGATCTCTGCAATGCAAGAAGAGTTGGATCAATTTGAGAGAAACAAAGTCTGGAAACTAGTTCCATTTATAGAAGGAATATCTGTGATTGGAACTAAATGGGTTTTCAGAAACAAGATGAATGAATCTGGTGAAATAACCAGAAACAAAGCAAGATTGGTTGCGAGGATTTACTCGGTGAAGGCTTAGATTTTGACGAGTCATATGCACCGTTGCAGTTGGATGCAATAAGACTCTTTCGCCTTTGACTCATAAAGATTTCAAAGTTTATCAGATGGATGTCAAAAGTGCATTCCTAAACGGTGAACTTGCAGAAGAAGTTTATGTTGAGCAACCACCTGGCTTTGAAGTTTCCTCAGAAAGTAGAATGGTCTATAAACTACAGAAAGCTCTATATGGACTGAAACAGGCTCCAAGAGCATGGTATGACACTTTGGCCAAGTACCTGAAAAGTGGTTTCAAGAAAGGTGAAGTTGATAAAACTTTATTTACCTTAAATCATGATGGGAAACTACTCTTAGTTCAAGTATATGTTGATGACATCATATTTGGATCTAAGGACAAGCAACTTGTAATGACTTTACAAATCTCATGAAAAGCAAGTTTGAGATGAGCATGATGGGAGAAATGAATTATTTCCTAGGATTGCAAGTCAAGCAAATCAATGATGGAATATTCATTAGTCAAACAAAGTACGCAAAAGATATGCTCACAAAATTCAATCTTAAGCTTTCTGAAAAGAATGCTAAGATACCTATGAGCATTGGAACCAAAATGACCTATACTGAATCAGATAAGAGTGTTGAAGAACATAAGTATAGGAAATTGATAGGTTCACTACTTTACCTCACTGCAAGTAGACCTGATATTCAATATGCCGTTGGAGTATGTGCTAGATTTCAGACAAATCCAATGCAAACACACTACAACATTGCTATGAAAATATTAAGGTATGTAAAGGGTACAGTAGATGTAGGATTGTGGTATCCTAAAGAAAGTGGATTGAGTTTAGCTGGGTACTCGAATGATTATCTTTGGATCATTGCTTGATAGGAAAAGCACCTCAGGAACTTGTCAATTTCTGGGAACTAGACTTATCTCATGGTTTAGCAAGAAGCAAAACTCAATTGCAACTTCTACCACAGAGGCTGAATATATTGCTGCTGGTTGTTGTGCAACACAAATTCTGTGGATACAACAACTTAAAGACTATGGGCTCGATGAGAAGAAAACTCCCATTTTCAGTGACAATACAAGTGCTATTGCGATTACACAGAATCCTAAATTTCATGCCAGAACAAAGCACATTGATGTTAGACATCACTTCATCAGAGACCATGTTGAAAAAGGCAATATAGAGATACTCAAGATTGGCACTGAAGACCAACTTGCAGATATCTTCACTAAGCCACTACAAGAAAGTAGATTCTTAGCCTTAAGACATAGTCTTGGACTAATGGAACTACCAATGAACTGAAAGAGTTCAGGTATCTGAAACGGGAAACCAGAGAAGAGGTATCTGGAACGGGCATCCAGAGAAGAGGTATCTGGAACGGGTATCCGAGAAAGAGAAAGAGAAATGCAGGCAGGTATCCGAAGTCAAAAGGCTAAAGAGCAAAAGATAGCTTAAGATCTACGAGGGCGAACTCAGATATCTGAATCACTCTATAAACAGGGAACACAAAAGAGAATAGTATAACTATCTGCAGTAAACTACTCTCTTGAAACTCGCATTATGTCTAAGTATAAGACAGATTAAGATGCGAACAGTGTCCTTGGTCATACAGAATTGTGATTCAGATAGCAAGTCGCCAAAACTCATTAAATGGGCACAATTACACTTGCTGATTGTGATCATTGCTGGAAAAGCAATGGTGACCCTTGATGAAGTTAAGCGATTGATCATGCAGTGGAAATTAATTCACGATAAATAGTGGAATTTGTTGAAATTGAGACATGGCCCACTAAGCATTTAATGCCGAACTAGCTTTTGCTCACGCTGTTTGCAAATCACGGAATCGTACACAAAATCAATTTGTATGTATTTGTCTGTTGGGATTCAACTGCTATATATATAGGATTTTGGCAAATGAAATCACTTTTGCCTAATCCGAAATTTCATCTTGCATAAGAATAGCAAACCCTTCTCTTGATTCTCTGCAAACCCTCTACAATCTCTGCAAATCAAGATTAAGTTTTTCTGAAAAGAATCACTGAATCAAATCTCTTTCAAACACCAATTTCAAATCCCTACACTATATAAAGAGATGGCCTCCAAGAACACTTCAACACAGAAATCCCAATCCTCCTTTGATGCTGGCAAAAGCAAGCACCAGAGTTGGTTATTGTTAACAATCGACTGGTAGGAGTCTTTAATCCTGACCATTGGACTTCAAGTCACAGAATTATTTGGGGTGGTGCCATGGTTGAGGAATACCTCACTGCTGCAATAGAAAACCAAACTGACAGAAAATTGATTCTTGACATGCTTGAAAATGCACAAATCAAGGGTTTTCTATCTGCTCGCCCAAGTGGAATTTCATCACTCGATGTGTTGGAATTTTACAATAACTCCAGGATTATTTCCTGTGTTTCTGAAGGCACTAAAATAGTGTCTATCAAAACCTCGATCGAGGAAAGGAAATCATACGGACTTAACAACTTTCTGTAAGTTGTTTGAGGTTCAAAATCTTGGAAATGATTTTGAAATAAACACCAAGGATGATGAACTCCTTGAAGGTGTTAAAGAACTTTACAGTGACGTGTGTGATCTTGAAAAATCAGATACACCCACTGAGTTCAAGCTTGCTGATATCCGAACCAGACATCTGTTGGTTCACTGGGATGTACTAGCTTGCATTCTTCACAGATGCTTTGATGGTCTACAAGGAGGTGCTGACCAGATAAGCCAAGAACGATGGATCATGATGTTCTTGCTGAATCAACAAGACAAAAGGCTGGAAAACCCTTTTAAGCTGGGAAATGCGCCTTCATGAAATTCGTGAAGAAGATTCAAGGCTTGAGCCTAAGATAGTCAAAGGACTAGTGAGCCAAAGGCCATGATGGGTTATGGTGCGAAGATATGCTACTTTGGAAAAGCTTGGCATTGAGCTCGGAGAGGCGGTGAAATAGCCAATAACTTACTCTACAAGTATGAGTATACAAATCGATGAAAAGGTTCTGGGTCTCGGAAAGGTCCTAAGAAGCGAAAATCAAAAGATATCTCAAGAAAAGGTTGCGACCAAGAAGCCCGAACTTCAAGAAAGAAGTCTGGCAAATCGGAAGACACACCCAAAGAGGTTGTCAATTCTCGGATATCTGCGATTGCCGATGGGCGATAATGGCGGATGAACTCATCAATCTTTGCAAAAAGTTATCAACTCTTGAACAAGTAGACTCGAAGAGAAAGTGCTTTCGGAGATGTTGCGACTAATGCAAAAAGCCTGGCGATGAACTCATAAATCTTTGCCAAGAGTGGTGAAAAGCACCAAGCCCCATGCGAGAAACCGGGGAGTTATGGACCAATCAGTTCCTAATACTGATGAGAGCTCTGACGATGAAGATGATGAACTAGTCATCTCTCAAGTCCTAGAAAGAACAAAGAGGGCTAAGGTTACTAAAAAAGTAACTGGTGATAAGGTATCTGAAGAAGGACCTACACCACAGGTTGCTGAACCTATAACAAAGGTTGTTGGTGCAAACACATCATCAGGGAATGATTCTCTTGAACAACTTCACAAAGCCCTCATGAGTGGAATTTTAGTGCTGGCAGATGCTGATGGAAATGCCACATCTAAAAATCTGGAAGAACTTTCTACTGATCAATCTTCTGCTTCCAGACAACCACAACAACCACAAACACAACAACCACAACAGCCACAAGTGGTTGATGAAATGGTAAATGAACTCCATTTTGAATTACCAAAGAATACAAGATATCTTTGAAGAAAATCCGAAATTGAGTAGGTTCCCCTGACTCGATGAGAGGATCAAGCGAGACATCTACTCATAATGATCAACCGGGGAAGCGGAGTTGCACACTCAGGAAAGGTGTGAAGTACCAGAAACTTCAAACAAAGAAACTGCACTAGGACAAGACGACCAATGTATAGAAAGGTCACAAGTTCCAGAGACCAATCAACCTGAAACTGCTCGGGTAAATGACTGGTTTAACTCTTACCTTGTGAAAAATTTTATACTTATAAATCTTGTTACCTTATAAGAATTTCTTTGTTACAGGCTGAGTTAGAAACGCAGAAACAAGAGGAAGCTGAGAAGCTTACCTCAGATACTGAAAAAGAGGTTCCTTCAACCTCAACTCTTGAGAAATCTGAGCCTGTGCCATAGGTAAATGATTCTTAAAGAGAACTAATTTTTCAGTAAAAATGTTTGTATGCTCATTCATGATAAATGTTTCTAACAAGCTCCAACTGAGATGGAAGAAGATAAGGCAGAAATGCCATAGACAAACCCAGAAACCAACAAGGTTTCTGAAGAACACATCACTGAGCCTTCAAACTTGAAGGTATATGACAATCAAGTGACAGGTATTCTTCATCCTGGGTTATCTTTTATCTCTTCTAATATTCAATACTTTCTACTTACAGGCTATTTCAGAAGTAGAAATGCAAGGGGATAAAGTTGCGACTTCCCCTGCATCAATGGAAATCGATGAAGCCCCTAAGGCTACATCACTCGAAAGAACACCAGAAACTGCACAAGTTTCTGAGAAAAATGAATTTGAGCTTCCTGTTGAGGAAGTAAGTAGCTCAAATCAGAATTCATTAAAAGCATATTTATGCATAAGTTCTTTCAAACTATTTCCTAAGTATTGTATTTTTCTCAGGTTCAAGAAAGAAAGGTTGATGAGGACCAGACTTCCAAGTCTCCACCTCACAACAAGATATCTGAGACACCAATTGTCTCAGTAGAACAAGTATCTGAGCCTGATGTTCTTACTCAGGTAACTCAGAAACTAAACTACACTTCTACTCAGATATCTACAAAAGTTTTGAAACTCACTCAAAACTCTTTCTTTCAGGCTCAAACAGATGCAAAGTAGGTTCCCATTGAAGAAACAAGGGACCTACTTCACTTCTTCAAAGCTCACACCCTGCTAAAGCATATTCAATGCTTCAAGAAATGGCAGAAGTTAAGGTGCTCTGATCTCTCTAAAATATTGAGAATCACTGATCAACCAACCAGACGAGCACGAGCTCTTGACCTGGAAACATATGTCCAAGCAATGTTCCCTACAGAACAATATCTGATTCGACTACTACATAAGGACTTTTCCAGAGAATTGGCGCATAGTTTGATACATGCCTTTGAACAGGCAGATGGTCAGACAAGATTACAGATGGCATTCAAGCCAGTCCTGCCCCAAACTCTGCAGTTTATACCTTCTGAACAAGAAGAAGTTAATGGGCAGAAGATCACTATCCCGGAAGTGATCAATCTTGTATCTGAAGATGATGAGGAGGAAGAAATGAATGAAAATTACTTTGATGAACCTCCCACTGACCATCACCAAAAGGATGATAATGAGAAAAAGGATGATGATGATGCCCCTGCACCAGGGACCGGAGGAATTTCACAGAGAAACAATGCCTCAGCTGCTGAAAAGCAAACTGAGAAGACTTCACAGAAATCTCCGTCTTCATCACCTCAGAAATCTACTCATCCATCTTCTAACAAACACGCGATTACTCTTGAGCAAGTAGTTGAGCTTTACAAGAAACCAATCGAAACTCTTAAACACTCAAACCGGATCTGCTCAACTCGGACAAGCTGTTGGAAGAAGAACAACGACTCCATCTTCAAATGGAAGATCAAATAGCTAAATCGGAGATAAGATTGATCAACTACAATATCTATACTTAGAAGAAATGATTGCTTACTCGAGGTTAAAGAGCTACGGGATGATGCAAGAGATCACAAAGAACTCGATCTTGAAGAAGTATACGAAATCAAGCATGATGCTAAGGTCGCATCATCTTGAAAGAAGTACCATCCTCCTCCCAAGGAAAGAAACCAATCTACGAGATGGTTCTTTGGACTCGTCTGATCGATGAAAATGTCGAGGATGAAGATCACGGGCTAATCACTCGGATGATGAAGAAGACAAGACTTTGGCGAACACCGCAATGAACATTTGGCGGTTTCTCACTTGAAAAGGAAGTTGATTGCTCCTACAATATTCAGACGCCAAACGTCCACTCCATGAATACATGAGCAGTACGCAATCTTGGCTACTCTGAACAAGGAGATGTCTTCACAAAACAAGGAAGTAATTGCCTCCGTCCCCTCTAAAATGAGAAAGTTCACTGAGCTCATCACTCAGAGAACAATTAGCATGGTCATTGCTCAGAAAGATCTGGGAATGATAAGGGACGACGATGCGTCTTTAGCTGAAAAAGCTTTTCAAGAGGCAAGTTACCTCTTTGGAAGCAGATGCCATCCTAGGCCCATTAAGCGGAGCTCACCGATAAGGACAATGGACTTATCAAGCAAAATCGAGAGCTTAAAGCGAACTTGAAGTTGGTCCGCCTATAATTATCTACAAGGGCACTTTGACTCTCTCTCAGATTCCTTTATGAGACTGAGTCAGCCAACAATGACTAAGGGGGAAAGAAAGTACAAATCTGGACCTCAAAGTCAGGGGGAATGGGAAGAAGGAGATGAAAACAAGAAGAAATCTGGTGTGCGGCTCAGAAAGGAAGAAGAAAAACTTCCCAGCCACCACTCAGAATCAATGAACCCTCCTCAAGCCAAGCTGCTTTGCAAATAGTAGCTGCTTCCCAGAAACCCATTGAAGGAACCAAAATGGTAACAAGGGCCATGGCACAGAAACCTCCAAGGAGTACCAAGGCTCCAAGGAGAAGACAAGTTAGAGGGATTGATGAATCTTCTAAAGAAGAAGAAGAAGGTCAAATCAAGTCCCTGGGCAATGAAGAAGGCTGTGAAACTCTCACAAGATCTAATCTTGATGATGATGAAGAGACTGATGAAGATGAAGCTCCTCTTCACAGAAAAAGGAAAATTGAAAGCTAATCGAGCCCACAGTACCAAAGCCTTTGGCGACTAAAACTCCCTCGAAATACCAAGTCTATCCGGTGGTGGTTCTTCAAGCAACAACCCCAAAGAGAATTCAAGGCAGAAAAAACGGTGAGTGAGCAAAGACAAAGTCAACTTCCACTCGGGCGGAAGAAGCCAAAATAGAGTATGTGAAGTATGACAATGATTCCTCTGTCTACAGGTGCATCAATCAAAAGAATGGCTATTGGATTCTGGAACTGAAGCATCTATTGGTAAATTCAAGATTTCCAGAACCAATCCATAAACAACTCATGGCATGGAGAAAGAATAAACCTACCTTGATCAACACCAATCACATCAAAGCATGGTTGGATTTTGAAGTTGTCAAGAGAACTGAAGCCATGAAGAAGGACCTCTCTGATGAATGTCCATATGGAAAGCCAGATGATGTGCACAGAATTCTGAATATCACAGGAACAGGCACAAGAGCAAGACTCACTGTGGAACCCTAGGAGTCGTTCTATCTGACAGAAGATCAATGCAAGGGTGACATCAGATATCTGAAGATTATCTACGAATACTTCAAGCTTTCAGATATCAGAATAGAGCATGCCTGGAAGTGGGGAAAGTACCTATGGGTCAAGCATTTTTCCAGGAAAAATCCTACCAAAACCTACAAAGAGGTCTGTGGATTTGCCAGAGACACAGAGATGCTTGTCAGAACTCTTCTCTATGATTATTCTGATGACATCAAAAGGTTTGGAGATAGGAAATTTGCAAACTGATCCATATAAATACTGTTGAAGACTTGAAGATTGAAGACTAGTTCTTTAGGATGTTTACTTGGAGCTTGGTTACTCCTGTTGTCCTAATTTACTATGTAGTTTTTGTATTTTTGCTGACTGAGCTTAACTGTATCATGTATTAAAGTTATCTGTAATCTTTAGTTGCGACTTATCTGAGGAACTTACTCTCAGATAGTATTCTATAAAAGATAACTTGTCAGCAAAGATCACACCTTGTGATTTGGTTGATGTCTACTTTCTGCACTTAATTATATGAATTGAAAGATCTTAAGAAATGATTAAGTGGTGGATTGTTTCCTCATCAGTTGTAATAGGGAAGATAGTCATCGTTGACTGATCAAAATGGGGGAAATTTGTTAGATATTTTGTTAGAAATATCTGTTTAGATTTTGATTAGCAACATGATGACTTATCTTAGTCTTAGAAAGGTGATTAGTACTCTTGGTTCACTTGAACATTGTAAAAGAGGAAACCCACTAAGTATGATAGTCTAGCTAATCTTGTATAGGATGTTAGGTCTTAAAATGTAATTTTTATTTTATGAAGAGAAGACCAAGAAGAAGACATCCAAGCAGAAAGCTCAACGACATTGAAGACTTGAGGAAAACTGCACAAGATTGCTGAATCTGATTGTTCAGATATCTTAGCCAGATATCTTAAAGACACGAATAGTTTCAAACAAACTGTGTCACAAGAAATATCTGAGAAATAAGATACATATCTGAAAACAAGGAAAGTGTCCACAGATATCTATTCTCAGATACCTTGAGCTTTAACCACGTTTCTGAAAGAGAAATATATATTGCAAACAAAGTTGTTTCAATAAATACAAGTGATATCTGAAGAATGAAGATAAGGACGTGCAAAGAATCAGACAACACTAGTCTCTGATACAAAGCATAGTTCCGTTGGCACTCTGAGACAAAAGTATAGTACAATGCATTTAATGCAGACGAGAGATGTCGAATAAAAGCAACGGCAACTTCGAGAAGAAGACAAAACCTCTGATTACTATACACGATATCGATAGTTTGAATTTGAGCTAACGGATACTATTCAAACGGCACTCAAATTCATCTATAAATATCAACACTTAGCGATTGAGAAGACACCTTAGACACACGACATAACTTGAAAGCGGTGAGCGTCTTACTCTCTCAAAGCAACTTACTTACTCCAAAGCTTTACATTGCGACCAAAGCTTTTGATCTTGAGTAAACCTTTGAAGTTCTAAGTGTCACGATCCTAAACAAGCAAAGCTATCGTGAAGGAGTTGAATCAAAAGATCAACTATCAGATTCATTCTCTTGAGCAGATATCATAAGACTTAGGTCGATAAAATCGAACAAGATACCATCTGTGTAAAGTGTATTAAGTAACTTAGTTCACGAGCTATCGATTAAGCGAAAAGTTATTAAGGCGCTCATCCGACAACTCGAACCAAAACCAACACCATAAGCGTGGATGCAGAAGTACTTAGTTTGAAAAATCGGGAATAACTCAAGGTTACCGAGTATAGGAAGTACTTGATTTGGGAAACTAAGGAATAACTCGAGGTTATTGAGTATAGGAAGTACTTGGGAAGCTAGGAATAACTCAAAGGTTTCGAGTATAGGAAGTACTTGTTTGTGAAAGGGGAACAACTTCGGGGGAACATTTGGTTGGGAACCAATTGTTAAGAATCTTAGAATAGGATTATTGTAAGGAGAACTCAATTATCTGTTCTAGTGAATTCTAGGTCTCTGATAGACCGAAGTGGATTAGTTGGAGGATTACGCCACCTCCAGATACCACTATACTTGCTGTGTCATTTACGTTTCTGTATTTACATTTCAGCAACACACACATATTAACTGTTTATGCACTTATCTTTATTAAGTCTTCCGTGACTCGATTAAGTATCGATATCTATTGATATCGAGAAATAGTTTTTATCGACAAAAGTTTTACAAGACTTTTCCCCCCCCCCCCCCCCTAGTCTTTTACTTTGCCGTTATCTGGACCAACAGATAGACCTTTTAGTCATCCGGTCAAACGGATCGGATATGATCCGTATCTGTCCGTTGCGCAGGCCTAACTATAACCGTTTACAAAAACTGAATCTGAAAAAAAAATGTAGTAAAGTGTAATAAAAAATGAATTTCACGTATAATGAATAATGTTTAGATATTTTTCATGCATACAAAGATTTTTTTCACTTCCGTAATTACTTAGGGACCATCATGATTCAGGACCACGATGTTATTACGAAATTTGTTGAAGGTATTATAAATAATCATTTCAAGTTGCGATCTTAGGTCTTGGGTTCAAAAAAATTGGAGACCCATGCCGCATACGGGCACATAGTCAACCTGCTACTAATAATGCTAATGCGTAATGTCGAGCTTGTCAAATTTACAATTTCACAACATAATCTATTTTATTTTTCTAAAATGAAGTAAAAATTTAGTACTAGCATACGTAATATTTAACTTATGAAATTCTGTAGATCGGATCTATGAGTAAAATGTAGACCTTGTTATTGAAAATGAACTATACTCCATTACTTGTGAAATTAATTTAAATGAATTAAAAATAATTCTTCTAAGACGCATGGCTTATTTTCGGCCACAATATTTAATATTTCCGGTGTATTGAATATTTTTTTCCTGGTTAATGATTTCCTCAAAGTGTATATGAATTGGATGACTATTTAAGTTTCAAGTTCCACAACCAAATGGAAATTTGTGACGAATTGATTATCTTAAGCCACTTCAATTCATGGGACGAATAAAGCAATCAAATTCAAAAAAAACAAACCGTTGCACAATCGTAATTCCCAAATATTCCCTCCCTGTTCATTATCAGGGTTTCAACTTTCAACATTCAAACAAACCATCACCTTATTTCTTCTTTAAACCCTAAACCCCTTTTCAATTTTCCTACCAATTCATCCCATTTCCTTCACCAATTCCTCTCAATTTCACTTGAACATGAACCTCCAAGCAGAAAATCAAGTATCCATGCTTCGAGAATCCATCAAACACTTCCTAATTTCCTACCACGATGGCAGCTCCGATTTCACCTCCTTCGAGTCCATTTTCTTCCGGCTAATCCAAACAATGCTTGATCCGCCTCTCGAGATCACTTGGTTTTACTCCGCTGTCACCTACCACGCCGCCAAATCGAGCCCACAGAGCAACCAAAGCTCTGCCAGAGTGCTCGTGGCGAAAGACTTGCTCAATTTACTAACTTCCTGTTCTAATTTAAGTGGTACGTCGAAGAAGATTGCGCTGCTAGCTCCTGTTGTGTATGAGCTGTGTAATATAGTCTCTGACTGTAGGAAAAGGTTAGTGTGTGTAGGAGATCAAGTAGAGGGTTTGGTGGAGAATGTGATGGGTTATATCATGATGTGTCCGGGGCTTTATGATTGTGGGGTCGGGGCGGGTGAGTTTGACAATAAGCTGGTGTGTTTTGAGGATTTGGTGAGGGTTTGGACTGCAGATCGAGGTGGTGGGAGATGTAGTGTTGGAGAGAATTTGAGGGCGTTTTTTCCTTTGTTGACTGATGGGGTTTGGGATTGGATGAGTGACAAGGGGGGAGTGCGAGAGTTGAGTGGGATGGTTTTGTGTCAAGTTTTCTTTCTAAGGGTGTATTTGAGTTTTCTATCCAGGTTGTCTGCGGAGGAGTTGGTGAAAGATGCAGCTGTTCGGATGATTAAAGGGTTCCGGAATGTGTATTTTCTAGGTGAAGTTTCTTGCTCTTCTTAGAGTTCTTTCCACTGTGATTTTATTGAAATGCATATGCAAAGTTTCCTTGTTCTACAGAATTGATATTTGGGTGATAGATTAACCCCTTCGGTTGGAATAATTGCACAAAATTAGTCATGGTTTAGCTAAAGAGAAATTGAAGTATATGTGATTCGTAAATGCACTGACCTCCCCAAGTGGCACCATGTTTGTTTAGGGGTTTTTTTGCACCTATTTACTTTCTAAGTACTAACGTATAGAACTTCTTAATGCAAAATAAGTAGATAAAATTACATATAATTGGGATTAGTTTCTCGTTCTTAGTAATGAAAGTTTTTTGCCCACCTTCCCACTTTCAACCCTGCAATTCATTTATCAAGAGTTGTGTTCGAAGTGAAGTCGTAAGTTGAGAAGGTCATTTCTAGTTTGCTGTACTTGTGGTGCAGTTAAATATAAACTATTGACAAGATGACACTGAATGCATTGGTTTCTGCACCCTAAACCTGAATGCGTGTACAAAAATGAAAGATGACAAATTGTAAGGAGATGGTTCATACGAACTAAAAGTCAGGTGCTCTTAATGGATAGGTACATCACATACAAATAAATTATTTGCTTAGGACAAAGAACATTTACCCAGGATTCCAGAACTATATGCTTTGACAGCTTTGTCACGATATATGCACTCCAATTTTTAGATTTATGTGGTGATTTGCTCAAGTTATCTCTGTCCAGTGGTCAGCGGAAACCTGACCGCGTCTAAATCATTGTTGTTGATGATGTCTTCATTATCGTCATAACCATCATCTTGGGGTTTTTACATAATAACCATTTGCTCAGTACTCTATTTAAAGAGCCAAATTGTGTGTTTGATAAGGAATTGTATATCTCTATTTCCTGCAACCTTGAACGATATGTACTCGAGCAGCTATAGTTTGTATATAGCATCTTAAATCTGATTGATTTGGTCCTTCCCAGAGATTCTCCTCAAGATGCTGCTAGAGCCAAGTCTGCCCACTGCTGCCTTGTTGGTATGTGTATATATTGTAGGATTAGTTAATTGGACTTATATTCTCTGTCAACTCTAAGGCTAGAATTATTTACGAGAGCTTATGATAGTACTTATCTTTAGATCTCGGCGTAACTTTACATTGAGAATGTGGAATCAATAAATGTTTCAGAACTTATGTATCTCCAAGTAAACTGTAAACTGATTTGGTAATTTCAGAGCCCTGAAGATGACAATTCTGTACGACAAGCATTATATGATGCCATAATGGTCGAATACTCATTTTATTCTGGGAGATGTAATCAGTTAGCTGACAGTCAATCAAAAAGACTCGCCCTGTTATGGGTGTCAGTGGCCAATCGTGCCATTCAGTTTGCCAGGTATGAGTGCTACTGCTTCAGGCCCTCTGTTTATATTATTATACATCTTACTGTGACTCTGTCAGATTGGTGAAGTTTGTTTGTTTGCAGGGCAACTGATGATCAATCCAGAGTCATTTCATATCTTCATTCTTTCCATGCATCTCAATTTGTACCAGCATTAGTTAACTGCGCAAGCAATCATGGTGGAATGATGGATCAAAACATCAAACCAGACATTCCCAATCCCAATGCTTTAATTAGTGAGTTGATACATTAGTACCTTTACCCTGTTCTTGTCTGAAAAATTAATTTTTCTTCCATATTGAAAATGAGGAGCTTGCGTCGTTAATTTATGTCCAGAAATTCTATTTATCATAAGACTGCCACATCTGTGTTGCCAATCTTTCGCTACTAGATGTGTTAAAGTTTAGCTGCAATTTATTGTTTACAGAGTGGCTTTTAGACCTCGAAGACCGAGGTCACAGAGTATTTGAGAAAAGTGCCTCAATGATGCATCTTAAAGCATTGATGTCCGAGTCAGTGGGGACAGGGATTCCTCAGTGTAAGCTCGATTTCAAGAATCTCAATCCGGGTATCTTTGTCTGCAATGGAACTGTTGAAACCAAGGACCATAAAATGATCTCTTGAACAATGGATTTTCAGGTAAGAAGCGTAAAGATGGATTGAGGGATGTGCAGGAATCTAGAATGAAGCTTCAGAAGATTGACTTGTTTGGAAGTGCTGTCCATGGGAGGTTCTCACCTTTCTCTACTGATGCTGGATTGCTTCACGGGGTCGACTTTAACAACATTGCATCTGAGGATCTTATGGAGACATAGGCCTGTCACTGACAGATCACTAACCATGAAGATGACAATGTCGTAATTTCTAGCCCTTCTTTATAACAATATGATTTACAAAATCTGTCATTGCAACAAGTATATCTGTTGATGCACTGCACAAACAATATGTAATTCAAAACTGAGATCATGACTTTCTGGTGCAGCAGTGATTTATGCTTTTGTATTTTGGGATTAATTATTTTTTTACTATAGTTTTTTAACGAAGAAAGTGATTTTTAGGATCCATCTACTTTTGATCTAGCTAGTCACTTCATATTATGAGTTTTTTTTTTTGACTAGTATTGTTCACTTTACTCACTCTAAAATTAAAAAAAATTAATTTGTCCTTTCTCACATTCTCATGTACAAAAAAAAAAAAAAAAAAAAAGTGACATCTAACAAATATTAAAAAATACTTCTCACTAAAATTATGTGTCAATCTTAATATATAAAGTTCTCCGGGATAAAGGGGAGTGATCTTTAAAATTGAGTTTTGACACGACTTGGGAGCAAAATTTGATATATGCGTGTATTTTGCTTGGGCCTTGGAGCACTCTTTGGCAGCAATTGGCCATATTCTGGTGGTTGGAATCAACAGACCACTTGTTGGGTCAGATGACTCGGCCCAAAAGAGACAATGGTTATTCGTTGGTGTAAACTTATCTTAATAGTGCAAGGCTGTAAGCTTACACCAGTTTCTAATTCCGGTATTAATATTTTTTTTCTTCATCGATCAGATGATTTAAATCTCACCGAAACGTAACAAAAAATATGGAAACGTCTCTTCTTTCTTGTTCAACGATATGAAATAATCGTGAACTTTGAAACTGCTTAAAACATATATGATTCATAAATTTTAATTTTATTTTTAAAACATTACTACGGTCCGTCGATAATTCTGAATTTATCACTCTTTTAAAAATCCAAAACACATTGCAGCACCTCTTCCCTCATTATTTTGTACAACTAACTCTGCTGATTGGGCATGAAGAATTATGACACCAAGATTTTGGATCCAACTGTTCCATGCTATTTCAATTCAAGACATAACCTTTGTATGTGTTGGCATCAATAACCTGTGAATGAGTGGGTGTGTGATACATCATACATGGCAATTGATTTATGAGCCAGTTAATATCAATTGATCATCATATGGTCCAGTTCATGCACGAGAAAGATCAAGATGATGTGAATCAATTGAAGTAATTGGTTTCAACTTCGTAATAATATATACTGTATTTTACAATATTCAACCGTTCATATGGTGAGAATTTGGTTAAATGCCATTAACATGCATTTCAGCATTAATTATTGTTTTATGTATGTTCATGCCAAACTCAAACCCCATTTTCTAGATTCATCGATTTTGGATATGTCGAAGCACTTACTATAACACATGTTCTATTTCTTTAAAGTCCCCGGCCGAGTTATATCACCAAAGGTTGATTTTTCATTTATAGATATGATTAAGGTAACACCTCCGAATCTGGCGCAATGGCAACAAACAAATGCTTCTGGAGCTGCCATATAAAGCTTAGCTCCGTAGTATTACAGAGCGAGTCAACTTTGAAGAAGCATAATTTGATTAATTTCTCTTCTTCTTACTTAGACTTACTACGTTTCATATTCGACATATATTTTCACTAATCAAACTACGAAATAGTTGAAACCAATCATAACTACTAGTATCACAATTCGAGTGTCCACCCACAAGATAAACAACTCCACAACTATGCAATTGTGCATTTAATTACAATTAACACCTCACTATCGCAAACCACAATCATATATTTCATGTTAAAATGTGCTTATACAAATGTCTTGCATTTATTTTCAGACACATTCTACATCCATGTTCACACTAAATTTTACACTACACAATAATTTTCTTACTCAAAATCAAATTAGACACTCAATTAATATTGGGGACTGGGGAGTTTAGATATCTTACCACTAACAATCTAACATCGTAAAGATGAAGCCAATAAAAGGGAGGTGATTTAATTAATTAAAGTGATGATCTGAGAATTAAATGGTAACCGTGCGGATTGACATTTGAAAATTGTAATTTCCCTGAATTCGTAAAACAGCTAGCGAAAGTTGTACGTTCACGTGATTGAGTGCCAAATCCACTAATGTTGGATGTGAGAAACGGAATTATTTCTAGTATTTAATTTGTATACTTTTACTTGCTACTGAACTCACTGGATCTGAATTAATTAACAAAAAATTAATCTCTCATGTCAAAAAGAATTTGAAGCTTAATTAGAAACTTCTGAGGTCAACTCACACAAAAACTTAATTAATCGGGCAGTACTATGGAACGTGCTTCGATCAAATATACTATTGGTACGTAAATACTAGTAGGATTAATGCAACTCCATAGTACCACTAAATTATTTAAGTATATATACTTATGTGCCAAGTGCCAACCAACCTGCAAGTTCTTTGCTCCTTGGCATTGGCAATGGCATGGAAAGTGTGAGTTTTAAGTTGGTAGGTCTTGTTGATTTTTGTAGCATTTCTGATGCTGTAGCTCGTATATCATTCGTTCAAAGATTTATTTCAATTTGATTTTGGTGATCATTGTCTTGTTTTTATTTGAATTACTGTTAAACCGTAATAGTAAATAATTTAATAAAATCATATAATGAAAATTTAAGAATTAAATTTTGAATATACGATTTAATTGAAATATTTACAATTATAGTTTAAGAGTAATTAAATCAATCAACAATGAGTCAATCAAATAAAAAAAAAATTATGGAATAGTGAAATATAAAATTTGTGAGAGAGAGAGAGATAGTTGGAGTTTTACTATTTAATCCGACTGTGCTCCTATTAAAGGAAGGAGGGTCCCATGCCATTTGGAGTAGTTCTCATGTATTTGCTAAACGAACCTTAGCAGTAACCACACAAATCAATGATGTGCCAATATTACACTTGGATTAGAAATGAGATCAAGAGTAAAACCATATCACATGTAATTTTTGAACTATTTAGACGCTAGAAACTCATTTGTAAATTTTAGATCTAAATACATAAAGAGGACCAAATCGTATATCAATTATGCCTAAAAATGCTAGTATATATTAATCATACTATTAATAGTATTGTAAGGGTGAAAATGTACTCCATTCAATATGGTGAAATAATCCGCTCTCATTATAAAGAGGACCAAATCGTATATCTAAAAATCTAAATATACCAATTAGTACCCATGTCCAGCAAGACAGTGACGACATTCATTAACTTGGCTCAAGTCCATTAATATTAGGCACGTACCAAATGACTATATATGTACATCATCACACTTAAACCTTAAGGTACGCGATATTTGTCATGAGTTTATATTATCTCTCCGCGTATGTTAATTAGATTCAACACTAGCATGATTAAAGACTCTGATAAACTAAATCCCATCATAGATACTATTCCTACGGACTGTCATTGTGCGTCAAAACTGGCTAGATGAATCCTAAATTCGAGGAAGACGTTTATTTTTATTAGCATCATACAGTTGTAGGAGGAGTATTTGTGAATTTACATGGCGATCGATCCAGGTAGGCAGCTGATTGAATCAGCGACACTCTTGTCGGCTCAGAAGCTAAATAAGATCCAGGAAATCAATGATCCATTTTCTAAATCTAGCCTTAATCAACTGTCGGCAAATCAGGTCCAAACCTTAATAACCATAGATTAATTTAAGTACTGAGCACAATTAATTAGATTCGATCTGTACAGTAGTTATACTTATACCACGAGTTTACTCCTTATAACACGGAGTAATGTCTTATAATGCTTGAATGCATTGTACATTGTAACATAAAAGATGTATCTTGGCGTGCCAATTTTCTAGTTGTAACATAAAAGATGTATCTTGTACGATCATGATACAATATTTAAAGGATCAGAGAGTCAGTATCGGAGTAGGATTGGAAAAAAAATCCTCCGCTACTGTACGAACTAATTAAAGATGAAAGAACTGAATTGGAAGTAGTCCCACGTTAACTCAATTTGTTTTATGAAAGCTAAGTACCATTAGGTTTCTTTGTTTTCTGTGGTTACTTTAGTCCAAGCACTTGCGATACCAAGAAAAAGAAGATTAAAAGTGTGAATCAATGAGCAACCAATAATGGTTTGTTACTCGAAAGTAGTTTGTCATCACTTTTCTTGATTACCTAGTAGGAGTACCGGCTTTAATTCATTGTGGTCCTGGGATTTTACAATAACGACCTTATGTTATCAACATTCCCTTTCAAAATCTTATGACTACTCAAATTTGTCAGAGATTTTAAGGATCAGAGGCTTTACAATGCCTATTACGTTAGATTTTGGTTTCATATTCAAGTACGTCTTCATTTATTTGTTTAACTTTTAGATAAATGAACATTGGGGAAGGGAAGACGATTATACACCGTACAAAAATAAACTATAATTCAAAATCTCGTTCATTTTACAAAATTCCGCTGAGATCAAAGATCCGTTAATTTTAAAGAAGTACTAATTATTGACGGATATTGAGGAAATTAAAACATCTGACTGTATTCAATAACCAAAACTAATCGTAAAAACGTCTTACATCATGAAATGCTGCATACATAACAAAAGCCTTATGTTCTCGACATATAATAAAAAATGATGCATGAAAAATAGTTAGTAAACACGAATTTGAACCTTTGATGAAGGAATTTGCCTAAAATTCGCCATTTCTCATGGCAAAGCAATGATTATTTCTCATAAAACGATTTATGCATTAATAAACTTTAGGCTTTCATCAAAATCACTAGAACGAAACGTTCAAAATCTAACTAAAGTCTTCGTATATTCCAATTTTATATATAATGCAATTCCATTTGCTCTGCGTAAAAACTTGTTCAACATATGATATGGAACGAGTGGCGTCAAATTATTTTAGTTTACTGTTTTTTTGTTATATTTTTCTAGTTTTTCTATTTTTGGATTATTTTTTTTATTTCCTTATTTGTAGTTGATTAGGAGTTGGTAATTTACTTTTAGTTTGTTAGGAGTTTTACTATATAAGTGGTTGTTCATTATTTTATCAGACAGTTTTGAGATATTATATGAAAAAATCAAGGTTAACCTCATATCTGTTAATTTTCGGTATTTCTGTGAAATCAACAAATCTTGGTTCATCAATTTTCGGTATCCCATTGAATTAACGAGTTTTGAGTTATTGTTCCTTATTATCATTCGCCACGCACGTTGCATCAACATATGAAACTCATCTGTGATATGAATTTAAAATAGATAATTACGTGAGTTTGAGGTTTATTATGTACTTACTTAAAATTACTTAAAATTATAACGATTACGATTGCGGATTTTCAATCCTCTAACATCTTCAAATTCACGATTTTCACGTGACACATGCATTTGCCATTTGACGCTACTACTCGCTAGTAGTACTCTTTGTTACGAGTTGTACACCCTTACCTTATGTTTAGGCTTTTGATTAAAAGGTGATTGCTACATTAATACTCCCTCCAAAATAAATGTATATATAACGGTACACAATTAGTCATTGTCACAACATTGTTGTCCAACATAAAAGTGATAACTTTACTACACCTACTTATTTTTAATTAACAATTGCTTGGTAGCACAAGCTTAAAAATGTTTTGGAGCTAGCTAGTAGTGTTAATTAAAAAAATTCAGATTTGTATAGCAATAGTAGTAAAATGGACTAATTAAGTTAGGTTGGCAGGTAACTGAGTGGACGTTTGAACTTACGATGTACAGTAGCAACTAAAGTCTAGTGATAGTCAAAGATTCTATCTTTATCAAACCATCAAACCATAGATATGTATAGTCACAAATTTAACACGTACTATAGCAGTAACAAAGAACAAGTATTCGTCTGTGTTTTGTAGTGACAGGAGACCATCTGTAAATAGAATGTTAACGGTTCGAGTTTGATTAACTTTCTAGAAAATAAAATCACGGTAGTTGATAAGTTGATTGGTTTTTAATTAGATTACACGAACATGTTTGACGCAATCACTTCCGAACAAAAACATCATCTAGTGTGTTACAATCTTACTAATATTCAATCACAAGTTATTCTATTTGTTGAATATGTCATACATCAATGTTATGGCGTACTAGCAAAAGTTCCAATTGTTTATATTTCTAATTGGTTTTCTAATTTATCAAGGAAAGAAATGTGAACTTTTTTCTAACAGGAAACATTAGAGATGTCATTGCTAAGATGGTGACTTGTAGAAATAGATTCCTATTATTATAAATTAAACTTATAATATATCTGTATGAACACATACTACATATCAAATTAAATGCAAAAGGACGGAAAGGACCATGTTTTAAGGATTAGTTTTCATAATTCAAAATGTGTATTTTATGGTCGAAACCTAGTCTATTAAAAATCCATATAATGTATATAATTTATGTCATCTTTCCACACATCAATATTGTAGTAAAAGAATCAATTTTTTTTTTAACTTCAACTAATAAGATTACATTTATTAATTTCATCATAATTTACTCAATAAAAAAGTTCGCAAGTTTGATATGAAATTAACTATGAAGCTTCAACGTGTTAAACATAGTTTTGACTTGCAGTAACCACGAATAATAGTAACACTACAAGAAAACCTGTTCCTAGCCACGCCAAATTAGCGACGGATAAAATCCGTCGCTAGTTCTAAGCTTATCCGTCATTATATAATGACGAATAGTCTTATCCGTCGTTAAATCTAGCGACGGATAATCTATCCGTCGCTAGATTCGTTGACCAAAATTGGAAAAGAAATTAAAAAATGGAAAAATAAATTTAAAAAAAATCGAAAAATGAAAATCTAGCGACGGATAGGACTATCCGTCGCTAGACTTTCAGGTTTTTACGGGAAGCAGAACGCTTCCCTCTCCATTTTTCTTCTTCCTCATTCTTCTTCCTTTCTTCTCCCCATTTCGACCAAAGCAAATCCCGTCCAAATCTCAACCATTTCGGCCATTCTTCGTGTACATTCGAAGCTCGTGAATCAAGGAGGTCAATTCTGCCGTCAATCTCAAATTTCATCCGCTCATTTCTCCGGATTCGAAGGTAAACCCTAATTTTTTATATTTGGGAATTTTGTTACTTTGGACTAATTTGAGCAATTGAATGTAAATGGAGAGTATATAGTACTTATTTTAGTTGTAATTAGGTAATGTTTTACCTTTGAGATGTGCAATTGATATATATTGATTGTGAATTTGAATTTTTAGTATAATGTTAGGATGTTTGTAAGTATGTAGGGCTTTTAATTAATTTGATATTGGTGTATATTTAGTAAAATTATGAAGATTTAGTACCTCGTTTTGAAACCCTAACTTTTTGACATATTTGGAAAATTAATTAATTTAGACTAATTTAAGCAATTGTATGTTTACTAGCTAGTTAATTAACTTTGAGATGTGCAATTGTTTGAATTGTTAATTAGTATAATGTTAAGTATGTCGTAGTTTTGATTTAAGTATGTTAAGTATGTTAATTAAGATGTGCAATTGTTTCATTTGATAAATTTATACATGTACTAGATTATAAATTATGAGAATTTAATTAATGAAGTGTGTTGATATAATTTGGTGATTACATTCGTAAAATGCATGTAATTTATAATTTATAATTTCGTATTAAAGGGTTGGAATGCTTTATTTGTAATGGAAATTTTGGTAAGAGACAAAAACTTTATAACATGCAAGAAATTGGGAAATGGGAATCGAGTTGAAAAAATACGAGCTAATCAATTCAAAACGTGTTAGGTTATATAATCATCCAATGAACACCGATCGTTCATGGATGTATCAAAGGATAGTTAATGGCAGAGTTTTACCTAGTTTTGTGGAAGGGGTTGATGCCTTGTTACATTTGCAGACGTACTAATTGTTTGAGTGGGGGGATGATGAAGTGCCCTTGCACCCAGTATAAATGTAGAAATTAGCAATTTTTAACGGTAGTGGAACACTTGAAACGTAAGGGGTTTGTAGCTGAGTATGAGGTATGGACTTCTCATGGTGAGACATACAAGCCGTTCATGGATTATGAGAATTTGGGAAGCGTAAAGAAAATAGGAAGCTGTGATGGGAAGTACTCAAAATACTTCTACATCGATGCTAATAATGATCATGAGCAGGTTGAGCAAATGGTATATGATATTGCGGGTCCGAGTTCATGGACACCGAGAGCCGATGTAGGGGGATGCGGAGGAGCCTCCGAATCTCGAGGATCGGTCTTCTTCGACTTGATGGAATCCATGAAGAAGCCGTATATCCGGTGTAAGCACGAATTGTCATTGTTGGCTCGGCTAATGAGTTGTAAGGCTAATGGCCGACAATCGAATCGAGCTTCAATGAATGGGTACAAATAATGTCGGAGCTTTGTCGAGAACGAACCTAGTTCCCTGACTTTTACCAGGAAGAAAAAGATGCGAGGATGGGGTTGCCCATGGAAACCATAGATTGTTGTGAGGGTATGTGCATGATTTATTGGGAGGAGGATAAAGATCTCTTGAAGTGCAAATTACGTGGTAAGGACGGTACAAGCGTTACAAGGAGGCGCCTCGAAACGTCAGAAGAAAAATCTCCCACATAAGAAAATGTGGTATTTCTCTCTAGCACCTCGTTTGAAGAGGTTGTACACTTCAAGTGCTTGTGCTGATAAAATGCGGTGGCACCAGGAGAGAGTAATCCTGGTAGAGGGTAGAATGGAGCATCCATCAGACTCACCTGCATGAAAACACTTCGACGAGAGCTATCCGGAGTTTGCGTGAACTAGAAATGTCTGATTGGGCCTTTATGCGGATGGTTTTAACCCTTTGAAAGTGACCGGAAGTACTCTTGTTGGCCAGTTATGCTGACACCGTACAACCTGCCCCCCGGTGAGTGCATGAAGGAACCGTTCATGTTCTTGACTGCTTTGGTGCCCGGTCCATATGATCCAGGACAGAAGGTGGATGTGTTCTTGCAGCCCCTAATCAAGGAGCCGATCGAGTTGCGGAAAAAGGTATCCCAACATATGATGTGTCAACGAAGAAGAACTTCAACTTGAGAGCGCACTCATGGACCGTGAGTGATTTCTGACTTACTTCATCTATCTGGAAGGAAAATCGCGGGCTTTAATGATTGTCCACATTGTTTGGATGACAGTAGTGCATTTAGACTGAAGGAGAGGAATGTTGGTCTGATCATCGTAGGTTTCTACCAAAAGATCATAAGTTCATGAAGAACAAGACTCAATTCTTGAAGGGTCGAGTAGAAATGAAAGGGCCCCCGACAAAACTTACTGGTGCACAGATACTTGCAGAGATAGAAAGGCTGGGTCTTGTGAAAGTAACTGAACTTGGGTCGGAGAAGCATAACGATAAAATTAGCAAAAATTGTGGATGGAAGAAGAGAAGCATTATCTGGGACTTGCCTTATTGGAGCACTCTTCTTATCCGTCACAACTTGGATTTCATGCACATTGAGAAGAACGTGTTTGAAAACTGCTTCAACACGATTTGCAACATTACAGGGAAAATAAAGGATACAGTTAAATATAGATCTGAGTTGGATACATTTTGTAATAGGCCTGAGTTGACAAAGCGGATTGATAAGGGACTGTGGCCCAAGGCAGCCTACACAATTGACATTGAAGCTAGGAACAAGCTGTTTGATTGGGTGAGGGGATTGAAGTTCCCCGACGGTTATGCATCGAACTTGGGAGGGTGTGTGGATTTGAAGAAGACAAAGATGTATGGGATGAAGAGCCACGATTGCCATGTGTTCATGGAGAGGCTTCTCCCTATTGCATTTCGAGAACTACTACCTAAGCCTATATGGAGCGCTCTCGCCGATCTGAGCTTATTTTTCAAGAATTTATGCTCAAGGGTGCTTGAGGATGAAGTGTTAGCAAATCTTGAAAGCAACATACCATTGATTCTATGCAAGCTCGAGTGTATCTTTCCACCGAGCTTCTTTGATTCTATGGAGCACTTGCCGGTTCACCTCCCACATGAAGCGAGACTTGCTGGACCGGTTCAGTATCGATGGATGTATCCATTCGAGAGGTGTGTAATAAAGGCATCCATTTACTTAAAATGTTCTTTTTTCCGAAGGAACATTATCTTACCTAAATATATATACAACTTACAGGTATTTGGGAAAATTGAAGAAGTACGTCAGCAACAAAGGTAAGCCTGAGGGGTCGATGGCCAATGCATCGTGATGTGAAGCTGCCATCTTCTGCAGCTATTACTTTGGAGACCACGTGCTCACTAAGGCATCTAGGCCGGCCAGAAATGCAGACACGTATGAAGTTCAAGAGGATGATAAAGTTACACTTTCAATATTTAGGATCTCAGGTAGACCTATGGGCGAAAGGAATACAGAATGACTGACAGATAAGGAGGTGAAGGCAGCCCACTATTATGTCCTCTCGAACTGTGCTGAAGTTGATAAATTTATGAAGATCTTTGCTAGGTGAGCAGCTTACTTACTATAACACATAAATTTGAACTTCTAACTACTATCTAATCATGTCATCATGTCCACAACGTTTTCAAAAGCGTTGTTTGAAGATGGATCCAAATATGGCAGATGACACAGTTGAAGAACTGCTTGAAGAGAAGTTGCCAATTGAATTTCCTGATTGGTTCGGGGACTATGTCCGAGATCCTGTAAACTAAGTCACATGTCCTTACTTAGAGACTTTAGCAGAGGGACCATTTAGTCGAGTATCTGTTTTTCCATCGTATATAGTAAATGGTCTTAGATTTCACACAATGGATTCTGACACGTCCAAGTCTACTAGCAATTGTGGGGTGTGTGTGAAAGGGGCTGATCAAAATGGAGGTGATGATTTGTTTGATTTCTATGGAAAACTTAAACGAATTGTGAGGCTTAAATATGCCGGTGTGCCTCTGAAAAGAACCGTTCTGTTTGATGTCGACTGGTATGATCCCGGTCAAAATGGTACGAGGGTGCACGATCAATATCAAATGGTTGAGATTAACCATAGGAGGAGGTACCGTACTAAGTACGAACCTTTTATCTTGGCAGCTCAGGCACGTCAAGTGATGTTCATTGAATATCCAAGCCTAAAACGCGATAAAGTGATGGTTGGCGATACACATACAAGCCCGCTCGAGTTGAAATGCGTTCATAAGGACAAATCAGCTACCAACTCGTACCAAGAAGAGGTTGTCGATGAAACAGCGAGAAATCCTGTAGATGCTCGTGATGAGTACATTGACCTACACGAAGACATATATGTAGACTTAACCATTGGTGACGAGGATCAGATTATGTGTGTAGTGTAGATTATATGTATCTTAATTGTTATATGCTTGCTTTTCCCATTACATGCCAATTCATGTCTTAATTTATACTAATACAATTTGTTTGTGTTTGTCATGTGCTTTTTGCTGATGCCCCGGCAAAGAAAGTGCAGTTACCAGATTCCCAGGTCTAGTGGGACCCAGGGTTCACCACAGAGTGCTGAGAGTAGCCTTGGTGGATCGGGCAACTACTCTCATGTTAGTCAGACTCCCAGTCGATCGAGCATGGGGACGTCTGGTGGTGGTTATGGACCAGGACAGTACCCGCCTGACGGGTGTCCATATACCGAGATCGTCGATGGTGCTACGTGGGAGGGGAAGTTGGTGTTGTTCCCTAATGGTAGGAGGAAGTAAGTATTATATATACATTTGTAGAACATAACTTAAGATAAGTGTTTATATATATGTCACATGAATTGTCTAATAAATATATGTACTCTTCTATATGTCATTCATAACTGCAGGTTGTGGCCTCAGCATGCAATCTTCAAACGACCTGCATGAGATATTCAAGCTTAGGAGGGAGTTGCCGGGCCAGGGAGGCAAAAAGTGGAGCACACTCAAGGCTGAGACGAAGCACTTCTACTTTGATGAGCTTTGGGTAAGCTTAAATGTTACAATTTATTGTGGTAAATGTTACAATGCTTTATTTGTACAGAGAATCGATTAATGAACTAGTTTACTAATTTGTGTGGTATGTTAGCCACTTAATTGGGTGGTATGTTAGCACCACTGTGTTAGTAAATTCTAGGACAATTTGTGTGGTATGTTAGCCACTTACTTGGGTGATATGTTAGTCACCATTGTGTTAGTAAATTGACTAAATTCTAGGACAATTTGTGTGGTATGTTAGCCACTTACTTGGATGATATGTTAGTCACCATTGTGTTAGTAAATTCTAGGACAATTTGTGTGGTATTTTAGCCACTTAATTGGGTGATATGTTAGTCACCATTGTGTTAGTAAATTCTAGGACAATTTGTGTGGTATGTTAGCCACTTAATTGGGTGATATGTTAGTCACCATTTTGTTAGTAAATTCTAGGACAATTTGTGTGGTATGTTAGCCACTTGGGTGATATGTTAGTCACCATTGTGTTAGTAAATTCTAGGACTGTGTGGTATGTTAGCCACTTGGGTGAAATGCACTATTGTTTATCTTGAAATTGTGACCTTGGGGCATTAATTTTTACTTTGAATGGAATTGGAATGTAGAAAAAAAATACTACATTCCGACTGGCCTTATTCCCCAGATGTCTTTGTTTTCGAGTTTGGGCTCGACAGTATAGGCATATGGTGGCTGACATAAAAAAATACCGAGACAAAGGAAAGCCTCCACAGTATAGGCATATTGGGGACGAAGAGTGGGCTATGTGGCATGAGTATTGGAGCATTAATCACGTCGAGGATCAGTCCTACAAGAACAGGCAGAACCAGCTGACTGAGCCGCGAGATGGTAAGGGCTCTGCTAAGCATCACTACGGGTCACGAGCTGTTGTCACTGATCGCCAGATGTCGGTAAGTATATATATGTGTGTTACAGTTATATATGCATGTGTATTATAAATTAAATATGAAATTGTAGCTCATTTCGTATACACTTGACTATTACAGAGTGAGGTGGAGCGGATCATTGCGGAGAGGTCGCCGAGGTGAGGAGTTGTCCGTGGAAGAACAAGATCGGATCTATCTACATTGACCCCGACAACAAGGGTCGGGTTTATGGTCTTGGTAGTTATGGCGAGACACTGACGCAGAGCTTCTCCGTGTCCCAGCAGCAATCTCAGGGACATGGTGGTGTTTACACACAGGTGCAGGTCGAGCATATGGTGAATCAAGCAGTGACTCCTCTCCAGACTGAGATTGGAAATCTCAGGGATGAGCAGGCTCGTATGAATCAGAGGATGGAAGAGCTCTGCCGCTTGTATATGAGCCAGAATACCCCCGGCCCCTCGTCTTAGTGATGTTGTGATGTTTTGGATACTATGCTACTTTTTACTTTGTTGGATATTTGGATTTATATTCGGATATGTAGACTTTATTTTGGATAATTTATTTTTTGGACGAATCGTTGTTGTTAATTAATGCAATTTCCCCTTTGTGACATATCACTATTATATTTGTTGAAAAAACAGGTGAAAATTATAAAATAATTTTAAAAAAAAAACAGTAGTTTAGCGACGGATAATTATCCGTCGCTAAACTACGAATTAGGGAAAGAACGCCCTAATTCGTTGTTTATCGACGGATAGTTATCCGGTTCTAACTATGAATAATGGTATCACTCACAAATTCGGTATTTAGTGACCGATAATTATCCGTCGCTAAACAACGAATTAGGGCGTTCTAGCCCTAATTAGATTAGAGACGGATAATTATCCGTCTCTAATGGCGACGGAGCGTCAACGCCCTATCCGTCGCCACGGATAACAATCCGTCGCTAATTCGCCTTAGAGACGCCCGTCATTAAGACGGGTGTCTATCCGTCGCTAAGGCCTTAGCGACGGATCAGCAGGGGGCTTAGCGACGGATAATTCCGTCGCTAAACCCCTGATTTCTTGTAGTGTAACGTGTCTGCCGCTAACTGATCGATGCCGAACTTTTAATGATGACATGTGTACCAATACACATTCTCCTCCGGCAACCATTCAGTTTTGTTGTTGACTATGTCTATTTAATTCTTTTCCTCCAAAGTTGGATACTATGGCTTTGTTTAGCAAAACTAGCTGAAAAAGCTAGCTGATATATGGTGAGCTAGTGGTGATTAACTAATTTGGTAGTGCTTAGGTAGTGATAAATAGTGATTAACTAGCTGAGAAGCTATCTAATTTTAAATGTAGGTGTTTAGCAAATTAGTGATAAATAAATTTGGTATTTTTGTAAAATGACATAAAAGGCATTACTCTTATTTTATTTTCTTTAACCTTTCTCATCGTATTATTAGTCATAGTTTTTAAATAATAGTACATCACATTTTGTCAAATTATTCTAATATATATTCAATGTACTTTTTACATCGCCACTTTAATAACATCATCAAAATTATCGAAGTTGAAAGAAATATTTGTTGAGCATTTTAACTTAGTAATGAAAAAATCGAGAATTGATGTGTACTACATGTATGCATTTTAAAGAGATGCGGATGCATTAATCCTTATGCTAGTTGCAAACAAGTACACAAAATTTATAACAAATGATCCAACAATATAAAATATAAGTCGAGAATAATAAATAATAAAAACGGGTAGTTTTTCCTTCTTTTTTTTTTTTTTTCTAATTTAGGTCAGGGATATTTTCGGAATGAAAAAGATAAGAAGTAGCTTCTTTTTAAAAAAAGCTAACTTGGGTAACATTAAATTAGGTGATTTAAGAAATTTCGCGTTTTTAATCGATGGTAAAAAAAAGTTTCTGAAATTGAAAAATTAGAAATGTAACCATCTCCATAGACAAGCACATGTCGTTTCCTTTTACAACACACTTTCACTTTCTTCGTACACATCGCTAAACTTTTCATAAGCACACATCACAAGATTTGTCGGCTACACTTACTATCTAGGAAGCACACTTAAATTGGAGTTTTATGACAGTATTCTAAAAAGATAGTCACATTTGTGTTGGTATTGCTATCAATTTTTGTAAATTTTGAAACTTTGGATAGTTATTACATTGCAATATTGGGAAAAAGGAAAACAAAATAATAGGCCCATAATAACTCCACAAGGCAATTCACCTAATTCTACCTTATGAGGAAAGAGGAAGAGAAAATGAGTAGTTTGGAGAAGTGAGAAGGGTATTCATGCCATTTCACGGAAATGTCGGCCTGTATGTGTAAATCCACAATGGGCCCAATTAAAGTTGGCCCACTCGATTCACTTCACGAAGCCCAAACCCAAATCGTCGGTGGCAAACTGGCTACAGACGAAAATAAAACAAAACAAGAAATCGTCGGTGACCCAGTGAACGTAGCGAGTCAACTCGTCCCTTTCTCCTTCTCGATTCATATATAAACTCCATCTTACGCATTTCTCTCAACTTAGTGTAAAAAAGGAAAATAAAATTTATTTAATATTACAATACCTTACAAACTTATATATACACAAAATTTATTCCAAATATAAAGAGACATAAATTGATACAGAAGCTATGGATGCTTCCAAATCCAATGCGTCTCTCTGAGAGCCAATTCTAGAGAGAGAGAGAGAGAGAGCTAGCTAGAGAGAGAGAGAAACAATGGCGGACTCCAGCAGCGATTCTGTCTCTGTCGATATGGAGTCCATCCCTCTCTCCGGCAAGGTCTTGCTCGTATCCTTCTCCATTTGCATTTGCGTTTTTTTTAGTTAATTTTTATGAGAAATGGATTATTGTTGCTTCGTTTTCGTTCCTTCTGCAATGAAGCTTCTTAATCGATTGTATGTGTCTCATTTCGTATTGGTCGTGCTAGTTTGAGGAATGATTTAATGAATTGAAGGAGTTTTTGCGAATTTCTGTCAATCTCCTGCTTTTTTTCGTAGCTTGTTAGTTATTTAGGGAATTATGAGTTTGTTCCGTTCGATTTTATGGCTAATTTTGCTTTCGAGGATTGGAGGTAGTAGTAGCTTGTTATTGTTAAACTCAGGTGAAGTAATTGAATGTTAGCTTGAGATTTGTGGAAGAATTTTTTTTTGACTTTCAGATTTGATTCTTATTGGCATAATTTGAGTACTTCACATTGGACGTTATCAGCAGAAAAAGGAAAGGGGAAATAGAGTTTACATTGGACGTCACTAAGGAAAAGGGCATTGTAGAATGTTGACCTTTGATCACTATGGGAACCTGGATATTTGATGTATGCTAGCTGGACATGATAGTCATAGAGGATCATTGCACATGGGAAATTCTATTGCGAATAGTGTGATGCTCTTTTTTTCAAGTGTCATGAATAAATTGTTCCTCATCATTAAGCATGTGGAATCAGTTGCTTTGTTCGGTTTACTTTGCACATGTAATATTTGGCTCTTGATTTGATTGCTATGTTTACGTTTTGTTGTGTTCTTTTTTTTTTTGGTTGCGTTGGCGTACTCGTGTGGGTTTGTATTTTGTTATGCCTCTTTTTTTTTTTTTTTTTTTTTTTTCTAGTGTCATGAATAAATTGTTCCTCATCATTAAGCATGGTAAATCAGTTGTTTTGTTCGTTTTACTATGCTGATGTAATATTTGGCTCTTGATTTGATTGCTATGTTTACGTTTTGTTGTGCGTTGGCGCGCACGCGTGTGGATTTGTATTTGTTATGCCTCTTTTAATTTTTTTTCTTTCATTTGACTCTATTGTTGTTTTGACTGATAGTAGTTTTCGTTGTGGAATACAGGAGCATATTGTGAAAACTTCCCTTGGCCCTGTCTCAGTTTCTGTATTTGGAGACCAGGACAAACCTGCTCTAATTACTTATCCTGATTTGGCTTTAAATCGTAAGGAAATGACACTGGCATGATCTGCGTGCATATACTATTAATTCTTTTACATGCTTTCGCCTACTTTTTCAATATGTGATGGGAGCTTCTCACTGTTCTCGTTGATTTAGCAGTTGCCCTTCGAGCTTTATAATCCTGCAAGCTCGTGTGTATTTATATTATAATTTGTCGAATTGCATTTTGCACGTAACTCCAAATGGGATGTAAGGTCTTCTTTTTGGCCCTTCCCCACCCCCTTTACCATCATAAATTTTTCTGGAGATTGTTAATTATCTTCTTTTGATTTCTAGAACTTCAAACCCACAAATTTACCAAATTCTGTCTGTTTCAAATGTTTTCTGGAGATACTAATTATCTCCTTTTGAGTTCTAGAACTTCAAATCCACAAATTACAAAATTCTGTCTGTTTCCATATAGCCAAACACTGTTGCTTTAAAGTGGTGCAATGTTACTTCTTATTACTAACTTTTTCGAGATTCTAACTTCTCTTTTTTCTCCATCTACTGCCAAATAGATATGTCCTGTTTCCAAGGATTGTTTTATTGTCCGGAAGCATTTTCTCTTCTTCTCCACAACTTCTGTGTCTATCATATAAGTCCTCCTGGTCATGAGGTTCGTACCTTGATTGCTTGATTACCATTAATAGTTTTAAATTGCTTTATGCATTTGCTTCCAGATGCTTTCATTCAACTGTTCAGTTATCTGATAATTTTATTGTCACAGTTAGGAGCTGTTATACCCGGCCCTGATGAACCATCCTTGTGTGTTGATGATTTGGCTGATCAAATTGCGGAAGTCCTCAACTATTTTCGGTAATAATTCTAGTTTTAGTAATATTGAAGTACCTTTCTGCTTTTTTAAATTTGCTTGCTGTTTGTGTATCTTTACATTTAATGATCTTAAAACTCCTTTCCGCTTGGTGATTTATTAGTTTTGTCGGGGTACGTAACATGCATGCACGAACGTAATATATAATAATCATTGCTCAGACCATTCCCCTTATCTGCAGACTTGGTGCAGTGATGTGCCTTAGCGTTACTGCTGGAGCTTATATTCTTACATTGTTTGTTGTAAGTTTCTTGTCAGACACATTATCTATATCATTCTATCAATGTGACTAACATGGTTCTACTTACACTGCAGCTAAAGTATTCTCAACGTGTTTTGGGCCTGATTCTCATTTCGCCTGTTTGCAAGGCACCTTCTTGGACTGAGTGGTTATGCAATAAGGTTAATACTATTTCTTAAAAAATTCCCTCTGTTCCAGAATTCTGGTTACTTGACACTCTCCTGGGAGCGAAATTTTGATTTTCTTTAACTCCGTAACTACTTTCTTCAGGTTTTGTCAAACTTGTTATACATATGTGGCATGTGCAATTTAGTGAAGGAGTTATTGCTCATGCGATACTTCAGTAAGGTGTGTTGATTTACCATTTCAGTGATAATGTATCACTATTTGCGAAATAATATCTCATTGGTTCTTATTGTTTCACAGTATGTCCGTGGAAGTGTAGATATACCTGAATCAAATGTTGTTCAATCGTGCAGAAGAGTTAGTACTATGCCTTCTTTTACAGCAGTTTCCTGTGGTGCATTCTATCTTAGTGCCATATGAACCTTTGATTTTGTTTGCAGTTTCTGGGAGAGAGGCAGAGTCCAAATGTGCTACGGTTTCTGGAAGCTATCAACGGGTATGTGCTTCATTTGCTCTTACTACGACACCATTATAAAAAAGGGTCAGGTTCATGGCACATACCAATGAGACCCTTGTGCAATTTCTTAACATTCATAACTTGATTCTCAGAATGAGACATCAAGACAACCCGAGTTATTAGTTTAGTCTTGCATGGTCTTACCTCAGCTTGCAAGCTCTTTTAAAAAGTTTAGCCCTTTAGCTTATTCTCCCTGAAACATGATTTATTTATTAAAGCTGCATTATTGCCTTGTTACAAAGTACCAACTTTCAAGGGAACAAGTAACTGCCTGACTCTCCAGGGAGTATATATGTATATAATCCATAATCAGTTGCTGACTAGGCTATGTTGAACTGGTGACGGAAGCATTTTAAGTCTCTAGTCTTGAACCTTATGTTCTGCTCTCTGACAGGAGACCAGACATATCCGATGGCTTGAGGAAACTAAAGTGTCGGTCTTTGATCTTCGTGGGAGAAAATTCTCCATTCCATTATGAGGCTCTTCATATGACATCAAAGCTAGACAGGAGATATACCGCTTTGGTTGAGGTAATGCAACTACTATCCCGTCGCCAATCCTGTTTGAATTTGAATTATTTAAATAAAACAAAACGTCAAGTTTATGTTTTGGTTTTGTTGCACAGGTTCAAGCGTGTGGGTCAATTGTTACTGAAGAGCAACCAGATGCAATGTTAATACCGCTCGAATACTTTCTCATGGGTTATGGCTTCTACAGGCCATCACAGCCCAGTGTAAGCCCAAGAAGTCCCTTGAGCCCGACTTGCATTTCACCTGAGCTATTCTCGCCAGAAAGCATGGGGTTGAAGTTAAAGCCAATCAAAACAAGAATTCCAGCTGAAGTGTGAGTTTGAGAAGAGTAGGGCAAGTTCTTGTAAGCTATGTAACAAGAGAATATACATGTGGTTAGAAGAAAATAGTAGGTTGGAAAGTTACAGGACCAGTGTAGATAAAAATATAGAGGACAAATAAGTTAGCTATATTTAAGTTGGAGGGTGAGAAGCTAGAAAAGCGTATACTATACAAGGGTTTTTCTTTCTCTCTTTTTTTTTTTTTTTTTTTTTTTAAATCTTTTCCCCATTTATCGTCATAATCTTTAGTTGGGTGCGGTATGTACATCTTTGTAACGGTGAAATAAGTTATGACGGTACAGCATGCAAGATGAATAAAAGGCGGGCGAAGAATTTTAATTTACAGTTTCTGAGTTCAGTTTTGTATTGGCTAAAATTCGTACTTGACACTTATCAAATTACTACCAATCCATGGTCCATTAAAGTCCATTTTGGCTTTATACGAATTGGATTCCAAAGGTCTAACCCACCAAGCTAAGTCACTCACCTAACCATGTAGTCCATGTGCTACTTAACTCGATCTCACGACCTTCCAAATTGGTACGAGATAGCTAGCTTTCTGGCTCAATGACTAACCAAATAACGTGTTAGAAGGCTAGTCAACCAATCGACTAGATAGGAGGCTAGCTCAACGAACAAGTGGGATGGCAGACGACTCTCCCAACTGGCCAAGACGTGGTCCAACCCACTAAGAGATTCCAGCTACCTCACCCGAAATATAGGAGAGGTGGGTAGGATGGACTCTAACGGGTGGAGAGTCTATATAGGAAGGCAGTGGAAGAAGGAACGATCTCATTCACACTACGAGAAACCCTAGCTATCACCGAACGCCTCCATCTCTCTCAAGCTATCCGATCAACGCCTCAACCACCCACCATCCTCCACTATTAGCTATCACCGCTCATCATCTTCCACCATCATCCATCATTATCCGACGACCACGGTTAGCTTCCTCCAACAAGTTCAAATAGCCTCGCCAGATCCATCCATTAACATCCGAGGACCGCCACCAGCCTCTTCCAACAAGTTCACCGCCTCTCGCCGATCCATCCATACTCGAACCGTGAATGTGATAAGTCGACCTTCACCATCTCTCACTCTATCTCACATTTATTCACCTTCTACCAAAGATACTAACTCGAAGGCTTGAGTCCATACGGTCAGCACCACACCGGTGTCACCTTGGAACCTTACGTCTCGTTTGATGTTGTTGCCTTGCAGGTTGCTGGTGCCCCCCAATTTCTAACCCTAATTTGATTGTAGATTTCTGAGCGTCTACAATTTGGCGTCCACCGTGGGGCCCGACTATAAAAAGGCAATCCAGTAGAAACAGCCGCGACACGCTAAGCAATCCGTCATGACGCACTCAGACGAATATGTCCTCGAAGAGGTAGAGGACATGAACGTTGCCGCTTGATCGTAGCCTTGATGGCTCAGATGCAGGAGAACGCCAAGAAGATCAGACTCCTTGAGGATGAGAACCGTGCCGTCCATCAGGAGAACTCGGTCTTGAAGGAAAAGGTGGAATCCTTTGTCCACCAGGAAACTCCAGCACCGGATGCGACCTCATCTCGCCGACTGACTCAAGTCACTGGGGTGGAGAACCCACTACGCAACACGATTGAGGCTCGCCACCTAACTTTCTAAGAGACGGAGGGGGTGATTCCCACAACCCCAGTCTCTCAAGTGGCGAATGTTCCGCCAAGACCAGGCCTTGAGGTCACTCCGCACAGCAGGAGGGTCTCATTCGAGGGGGTTAACCCGAGGATGCCTGACGAATCAACACAACAACACCATCAAAACATAAGTCAGGTAGATAACTTGCTAACCCTCTATGTAGGTCAAGTGAGTAGTAATGAGGAATTAGCTTCCAAACTAGTGAGCTTGGAGGAGATGATCCAAAGGATCCCTGGAGTTCCAGCGTCGATCAAGAAGAGCTTACCCAACAGCTTTGCTGATTCTCCCTTCGCCGATGCTATAGCATTGGTGGAGATGCCAACCAAGTTCACCTTCCCAAGCATGAAGCTCTATGATGGAACGGCAGACCCAGATGACCATGTCTCACAGTACAAGCAGAGGATGTTCACCATAGCCATCCCTAGGGATCTCCGTGAGGCATGTGCAAAGGGTTTGGTTCCACCGATCGACCAACCTACAATGGTATACCAACTTACCCAACAATTTCATTTCTTCTTTTGCACAACTAGTCGACTGCTTTGTGGAACAATTCGCAAGTAGTCGCAAGCTTTTGAAACTGTCGGACGACTTGTATAGCGTCCGGCAAAGACCTAACGAATCTCTCATGGAGTACGTCGCAAGATTTAACAAGGAGAAAATGTCAATGTCCAACTGCAACAAGGACACTGCTGTCAATGCCTTCTGTAAAGAGTTGCCACCAACCTCGGGATTGTACAAGGAGCTGACCATGTACCCCTGCAGAACAATGGAAGACGTGCTTGCCAAAGCATGGGCCCAGATCAAATGGGAGGAGGATAATGCAAACAGACCTTACATGTCAAGCCAAAGTGGTCGTAGGGAGCCCAAACCTGACATACTAGTTGAACGAAGGACTCCAGACTACCGTGCTAGGCCATACCCAACTGAGAGAAGGCATGGACCTATTGTGAATCCACCTTGCCCTCCAGTCCAACAAAGAAGGACAGAAGACCATGGGCATGCAACTGCAGAGTGCATCTCTCTCCGATTGGAGGTAGCCGAGCTTCTGAAGAGAGGACACTTGACGGAGGACCTCTCTGACAAAGGTAAGAAGACCCTAGCCAGTCGGCAGGGCACTGATCCACCTGAGCCCCCTCAGACCAATAAGGGATTCAACGTCATCTCTGGGGGGTCAGAGATCAATGGTGTCTCATACTCTGCGACAAAAAGCCACAATAGGTAAATGGTAAAGCCTGAGTTTAATGCTCGTAGAGCATTAGACACCGCTTCGTCTGACTTGAATATTAGCTTCTCAGACCAAGAGTCTAAGCAACTAATCAGTCCTCATGATGATGCTTTAGATATTTCTATTCTTATTGCAAACTGTTTTACGAAGAGAGATCTCATTGACAATGGGAGCTCTGCTAACATCATTTTCCCAGATGCTCTGACAGAAATGGGCATAGATGAGACTACCATCCTTCGCCAGCCGACAACTCTATATGGCTTCAGTGGAGAAAGGAAGTAAACAGTTGGTAGTGTTACCCTTCCTGTCTATGCAGAAGGCGTCAACCTACCAATGAAGTTCCTGATTGTAGACAGTCCGTCAAGCTACAATGCCATCCTTGGTAGGCCATGGATTCATGAGATGAAAGCAGTACCGTCAACCTACCATCAGGTGATTCGCTTCCTTACCAAGTGGGGGTGAAGGAAATTTTTGGCCAGCAGCGTGATGCGAGGACATGTTACATGGAAGCCTTGAAGCCGAAGGCAGTCGACTTATAGAAATCACAACAACTCAACCCCCTAGTCAACCCAGACCAGCCAGGGATGAAAGAGCTCGATGAAGTTCAGATTCACCCAGACCATCCAGACCACAAAGTTCAGATTTGGGCAAGGTTGAGACCAGAGCTAAGGGAGCAACTAATCACATTTCTCAAAGTTCACCATGACTGCTTTGCTTGGTCGCACGCAAACATGACAGGAGTCGACCCGGAAGTGATCACTCACAGGCTTGAAGTGGACCCAGACTACCCACCAGTCAGACTGAAACGTAGGAAGTTCGCTCCAGAGTGAAACAAGGTTATCAATGAAGAAGTCCAGAAGCTGTTGGACATCGGGTCAGTCCGCGAAGTACACTACCCAGACTGGTTAGCCAAAGTTGTGGTAGTAAAGAAGAAGAATGACAAGTGGCGAGTGTGCATCGACTTCACTAACCTTAACAAAGTATGCCCATAAAGGATTCTTTCCCACTTCCACACATAGACCCTACGTTTATGTAGTGGATGCTACAACATGACATGAGCTTCTAAGCTTTATGGATACCTTCTCAGGATACAACCAGATACTAATGCACCCTGAAGATCAAGAGAAAACAGCCTTCGTCACAGAAAGGGGGGACATTTTGTTATAAGGCCATGCCCTTTGGACTCAAGAATGTAGGAGCCACTTACCAGCGCTTGGTCAACCGCATGTTCGCCAGCATGCTGGGGGACACCATGGAGGTGTACATCGACGACATGCTGGTCAAGTCATTGGTCGCCGACCAACACCTAGACCACCTCCGCCAAGCCTTCTCAGTTCTCCGCAGGTACAACATGAAGCCGAATCCAACCAAGTGCTCATTTGGAGTCTCCTCTGGGAAATTCCTTGGGAACTTGGTCACACAGAGAGGGAGGCTAGCAGCCCTCAACAAATTCATACCCAAGTCTTTCGAGAAGTGTAGACCATTCTTTGACACTCTACGGAAGAGCAAAGACTTCCAGTGGACAGACGAGTGTGAGGACGCCTTGCAACAAATCAAGCGTTACGTCACCACATCTCCAGTACTCTCGAATCCCAAGGTTGGAGAGACTCTATTCATTTACCTTAGTCTCCGACACAGCATTGAGCGGCATCCTAGTCAGAGAAGAAGATGGAAACCAGCTCCCAGTCTACTATGTGAGCAAGTCCCTCTTGGACGCAGAGACTCGGTAGAGCCAGCTGGAGAAGCTAGCCCTTGCACTGGTAACTGCAGCAAGGAAGATACTCCCTTACTTTCAATGCCACTCAATCAAAGTTCTCACCAGCTTTCCACTCCGCAATGTCTTACACAAGCCCGAGGTCTCTGGTAGAATTTCAAAATGGGCGGTTGAACTCAGCGAGTATGATGTTTCCTTCCAACCCCACACGGCCATCAAGTCACAAGCACTTGCAGACTTCATAGCGGACTTCACTCCAACTGAATTAGGTCAAGCAGAAAAGGAATTGTTTTGTTTGCAGGAGAAGGACAACTTTGCAGTGGAAGCTTTCAGTCGATGGCTCCAGTAACACCAAAGGAAGTGAACTTGGCATAGTCCTTACCTCACTAGAAGGAGACACAATCCAAAGAGCCATCCGATGTGGATTCAAAGTAACCAACAATGAGTCTGAATATGAGGCGCTTATAGCTGGCCTCAACCTGGCTCGTGACATGGGCATAAAAAATCTTCAGGTTCAGTCGGACTCACAATTAGTAGTTAACCAATTGCATGGCGCATATCAAACCAGGGATACCAAGATGGCTGCTTATCTTAAGCTAGACAAAGAGTTGCAGTCCTCCTTCGAGGGGTTTTCTATTTCGCAAGTACCAAGGATGGACAACAGCCACGCAGACGCCCTTGCCAACCTAGGAGCAGCCATCCATACCACGGTGCCAATGACTATTCATGTGGTGTATGTACAATGGCCTGCAACATGGAAGGGTGAACCCACTGACCAGACGGTGGCTGAAATCACAACTGAACCAGATTGGACGACTCCAATAGCATTATACTTGTCGAACGAAGAACTTCCAGAAGACAAAAGCAAGGCAAGGAGGGTGAAGGCAAAGTCAGCCCGCTTCACGCTCCTCGACGGACTACTCTATAGGAGATCCTATTCAGGACCCCTACTCAGGTGCGTAACTAATAATGAAGCCAGACAAGTTCTGACTGAGTTGCATGCAGGAGAATGTGGCAACCACTTTGGAGCCAGAAGCCTTGCCCACCGAGCACTCACAACAGGGTACTACTGGCCAACTATGAGGGCTGATGCCATAAACTTTGTGAGAAGATGTGACACATGCCAAAGACACTCACAAATCAACCATTTCCCACTAGAAAAGCTACACGCATCCATTGCTCCCTGGCCTTTTATGAAATGGGGGATGGACATAGTAGGAAAACTACCTACTGAACGGGCCAACGAGTATACATGCTGGCAGTCACCGACTACTTCACCAAGTGGGTGGAAGCAGAAGCCTTCAAGCAAGTCCGTGACACAGAGGTAAAAAATTTAATTTGGAAACATGTGATTTGCAAGTACGGAGTCCCCTACGAAATCGTGACAGACAATGGTTCCCAGTTCATAAGCTATGAGTTTCAAGATTTCTGCAAGGAATGGGGAATCAAGCTTACATTCTCAACTCCACGCTATCCTCAAGCAAACAGACAAGCGGAGTTTACCAACAAGACCATCATGAACACTCTCAAAAAACGGTTGAAACAAGCAAAAGGAGCATGGGCCAACGAACTCCCAGGCGTCATTTGGTCTTACCGAACCACACCACAAACTCTAACTAGAGAAACACCGTTCAGCATGGTCTATGGGACCGAAGAAGTCATACCTATAGAAGTGGGACTACCCACAACAAGATACAAAATGGCTAACGAGCAGACCAACGATGCATAATTGGCACACGAGTTTGACTTGGTTGACGAACTCAAGGAAAGATCCATGATCATGAGCGCCGCCTACCAACAGAAGGCTGCACAACACTTCGGCAAGAACATACGCATACTGTAGACGCTCAGAAATCTACAATTGAAATTAAGGTTAGAGATTGGGGGCACCGACAACCTGCAAGGCAACAATAGCAAATAGAGACGTGAGATTCCGAGGTGACACAGGTGTGGTGCCGACCGAAGGGACTCCGACGCTCAAGTTAGATGACTGATAGAAGGAGTAATCAAATGAAAGAGATAGAGAGGGAGAGATGGTGGCAAGCGTCGACTTATCCTGTTGGTTGAGTCAGTTCGGCTACGTGGTGGACAAACCTGCAGTGGACTAGCCGACCTTACGGAAGGAGCTAGTCAGACATTGTCCGGCTGAGATGGATGATGGCGGATGGTCAAGGTTGATGATGGATGGTAATGAGCGATGGTGGATGATGGTAGGTGACGGCCGATGTTGATCGAGAGCTCGAGAGATGGAGGCGTGAGAGACCCATTGCTGTGGTTTTCGCCGTTAGAATGCAATGGTCTCTCCATCTCCTCAGCCTTCTCTATATAACCCACCCATCGTTGGAGTCTGCCCGCAAATCTCGGGTAGGTCGTTGGAACGGATTAGACCGTGTCTCAAGTAGTTAGGAGAGTGGACGTAAGTCGGTTGCTTACTGATGGACTAAGTCAGTCAAGCTATTGGAGTTGGTTAGTCTGTTAGTCGTGTCAATCGATGAGTTAGTCATGCAAGGTCAAGGGCTAAGCTAGCTAGCTAGCTTGTCAACCACCGAGGGAGGTTGCAAGTGTGAGCTAGTCGTGGCATGCGGCCGATTGTCGCATGGATGACTCAAATGTGGGCTTGCTAATCGCCTTTGAGTCCAACTCACGATGAAGTCAAGGCGGACTCATTAATGGATAATGGGTTGGGCCGTAGCCTTGATGGATCGATCTGTTAGTCTAGTTGACAAGAGCGAATTTTGGCCAATGCAGTTTGTCCCCCACTCTTCGAGTCGAATGTTTCGAGTCGGAGAGTAGAAATTTTATGCCTAAAAGAGTGATGCGCGCCAGATCGTAGGCCAATGATATTTTGCTCCATCAAAGGTATCAGTTTCCCCGTAAGTATATCGGGATAACAAATGATGACCTCATTGATAGGGAGAGCGATTGGATAGAGGTGTGGATGTCACTCGTAGTGATCTAGTGGTTAGTCAAGAGCAAGTCATCAAACTTGCAATGCGTAAGCCATCGACAGTGTTCTCGGTTGTAAAAATCCAACCTAGCATGATGGGCGTTTATGGATTGAAATTTTCGAGATGGGCAGTTTAGTCTATCTAGCAAGATGGAAATTTGCTGACAGAAAATTTCAAGGTGAGCAACTTAGTCCATCTAGCAAGATGAAAATTTGCTGACAGAAAATTTCAAGGTGAGCAACTTAGTCCATCTAGCAAAATGGAAATTTGCTGACAGAAAATTTCGAAGTGGGCAACTTAATCCATCTAGCAAGATGGAAACTTGCTGACAGAAAATTTCAAGGTGGGCAATTTAGTCCATCTAGCAAGATGGAAATTTGCTGACAGAAAATTTTGAGGTGGACAACTTAGTCCATCTAGCAAGATGGAAACTTGCTGCTAGAAATTTTCAAGGTGGACAACTTAGTCCGTCTGGCAAGATGGAAATTTGCTGGCAGAAAATTTCAAGGTGGACAACTTAGTCCGTCTGGCAAAATGGAAATTTGCTGACAGAAAATTTTGAAGTGGGCAACTTAATCCATTTAGCAAGATGGAAACTTGCTGACAGAAAATTTCAAGGTGGACAACTTAGTCCGTCTAAGCAAGATGGAAATTTGCTGACAGAAAATTTCAAGGTGGACAACTTAGTCCGTCTGGCAAGATGGAAATTTGCTGACAGAAAATTTCAAGGTGGACAACTTAGTCCATCTAGCAAGATGGAAACTTGCTGACAGAAAATTTTGAAGTGGGCAACTTAATCCATCTAGCAAGATGGAAACTTCGACGTAAAAATTTTGAAGTGGGCAACTTAATCCATCTAACAAGATGGAAACTTGCTGACAGAAAATTTCAAGGTGGGCAACTTAGTCTATCTAGCGAGATGGAAACTTGCTGACAGAAAATAGACGACTTGCCCGAAATGAAGTATGGCTTGCCCGAAATGAAGTATGGCTTGCCCGAATTGGAGTGGTGTATGCCTTGCCCGAATTAATGTCTACCTTGCCCGAATTGGAGGATGACTTGCCCGGAGCACCTATGCTTTGTCTTAATTGGAGTAATTTTGAGTCGAGTTTGGGATCACAAACACGCACTCCATTTTCTTCTTCTCCATCATCGTCTTCTTCTTCTTTTCTAAATCACTATTTTCTTCTTCTTCTTCTTCTTCTTCTTCTTCTTCTTCTTCTCTCCATCACCATTTCTTCTTCTTCATCTCTTCATCACCATTTTTTTCATTTTTCACATTCCTAACACGTCAATCATCTTATCCCCTCAATCCGAAAGAGAAATTAGCATATCTCCTTCTCATTATTTTCATCAGGGAGACGCGACGGGCGCGAGAGAGTGACGGGACGGAGAGGAGTCAGGTGGATCCGCGAGTTGAAGACAAGAAATTCAACTGAGTTCGAAGTTCCCGTAGGTAAAATGTAGCGGGAAGAAGACGGCGATACTAATCGCTTCATCTTCCCGCTTTTACGCTCACCGATTTTTTTTTTTTTTTAGGATGCTGGATCTCTAGGAGAGACCATTTCTTGTTGGATTTTATTTTGTATGTCTCGCTTATTATTATTTTTTGTTTGGAGATAAGTCATTATGCTAATTCGATATGCTAATTGGATGAATTATAATGATTGAAGGGCCAAAGCCATAGTAGAGGAATAAATAGTTCCGTTTCTATTCCAGTCAGCATTTTTAGAAAGCATATGGTATACTTTGGCTACGACATTTTTGACCTATGTCAATTCCTTGAATTGTGGACAAGTTGTATAAGAAATATATTATACAGTGAGCCATGTATTTGGAATTGAGACCCGCACTTTCGATAGACGGTTCATGTAGGTTAATTTTGTCAAGGTGGTTCGCATGAAATTTTTGAGTCTATGTTCGGTTTTGTGCTCAGAGGATTTGATTTGTTGTAATTCATTGTGGATCCTGCTTGCTTTGAAGTGGTGTCGAGAGACATATGCATGTCGCTTTTGTATCGACCAAAGGTTCGTGAAATCGATTCGATATAGAATTTTGTGATGTTATACTATTTTGTGAATGGATATGTCTATGGATATTTTAGTCTTGCTCTTTGGAAATACTCATGTTGTAATGCTTTGATTGCAAATGGATATGTTGATAGATTGTTGTAGAACTAGCTAGGTTGATAGCTTACTTGGCATGTATATTGATGACGTTGGACTGGATTTAGTTGATGGATAATGTGTTTTACATGCTAGGAATCAATTCTAGCTGGAAGTGTGCTGATTGAGGTCTGCCGCGTCTGTCGGCTTGTATTTTTTATGTTACACCGAGTTGATGCTTTTCATGGATTTTTGGGTGAGGCTTTCTTGTTTGAACTTGACACGGGTGGATCATGGAAGGGCACCCGAGCAAGTTGATTGTATTCTCACGACGGGGTCGACGGCAGACTTACACGGCGGGTCTTTGTCCGCCATGGGTCAGCCTACTGGCATCCTATCCGGTGACGTGGCCTCAGTTCTTAGTGAGGCGAACTTGTCACACATGAGGGATCTCTATGGGATCCCAGAGAGTCCTGGGTCTCGACTCCCCTCGACGGGCCAAGCAGACCGACATCCCGGATGGTCTTGTATGAAGTTTTTCAAGATAGGACTCCACTCCCCCAAGTTTGTGGTCGACGATTAGCTATCTCCAAAGTTGCACTGGTCACCGATGCCCAATGCTCATGGGTTATTCTGGAATGCAAGTGCCGAGGAGGTCATGAATGTTCGATGTCTCACAACACCTTTTGCCACTTTTACACAAAGGAAGGAAGTCTCATCGATAAAGGTCGGTTCGCACTAACTCGAGGCTGTGTCGATGTACTGCTCAGATTGGCAACGCGTCCGATAAGTCAACTTGGAAGGAAAGGTATTTCCGGTGAGCAAAGTGAGCACGGTTCGAGCCGCAGACTTGGTAAGGGTTCCGATATCGTGGAAGCCTTTTGGTAAGTTCAACTCTTTGCTATTTAGTGTGATTGTTTTACCTCTTCTTTGCACTTTTCATATCGATCGAACTTTGAACACTCTTTTCTTACAGTACCATGTAAGGAAGGATATGCTAGATGACGGGACGGTGGTTCAAGCAATAAGAAATGCTTCTAGTATGACCAGATCGATCGACCACCTCTTCGCTGAAGGCATGTAGCATGTGGCGGCCGTTATCCAATCATTTGAGGTAATGACATCCTTAGATTAGTCATGTCGATAGGATACGCTTTGAGATAACTAGTTCGATAATGCTTTTCTTTCATCTCGTACGGACAGAAATGGAGATGAGTATGTCAGTCGTAGCGAGGGCGATGAAAATGATGAAGTCGGTCATGGCTCCATGGAGAAAGTGGACGACTTGTCACGGTATGCAAAGAAGCCGAGGTTTGAACTCTGGAGTCGAGGCGATCTTCCTAATGACCCACCTAATAACTCGTCGAATGTCAGGAGGGATGCCTTCCAAGTACTCAGCACCGACACGCCGGTGTTCCGCCAGCATCCCGTTGAGCTTCAGATAGTCTTGCCAGACTACTGCTTCCTCCGTCAAGGTGGTGTGAGCTCACCATCTATGGCGTGCGTGGAGAAGGGTGACAATTCTTCATCGACCGTCACTTTGAGGTTGATGGAGCTACTCTCTTGTGAATTTGGCAATAACTTTGAATTCGAAGGGTGTTAACGATGGCAACCTTGATCATTGGTGAGAGACGAGTGACTCCTTTGACGGATTATGCTCTCGATTAAATTGTCAAGGTAGTCTCCACCCTCTAGCATTTCTCTTTATCGCTTATGTGCTTAGATCAAAGTATGAATAATTGATGTTTGCCTTGTAGGCCTTGAGCGCCATAGGTACATGGGCAAGGCCGCAAATGGAGGCGGAGTTAGCTTCTATTACGAGGAAGCATCGGATCAAGGAGCACTCTATTGCGGTACTTAGGAGGAGAAGGTTCGACTTGAGGCTGTTGCTACGCTATTGCCAAGGCAAGAATGAAGCACTTGAAGAGTTAGCTAAGGTCAAGGGGAGTCGGCTTGTCGAGATTGAGGCTAAAGCCGCTAAGCTTGAGATGGAACCGCTTCCGCTATTAAGGAGAATGAAAAGTCAAGGCGTAATCGCATGCGTTGCGTAATGAAGATCATCAATTGATTTTGAATGAGCGGCATTCTGCTTCAAGGCCATAGGGGGAGCTCGGAAGTTACTATCAAGAGAGGTCACGATGTGAAATGTATCCGATCGAGCATGGGGTGAAGTTCTCGTCACCGATGGTTGCTCGAGGAGTATGTTGATGGAGCCGGTACCATTTAGTAGTTTCATGTCAGGTGAAACTCGAAATGTTGTCTTATGAGCGCTTTTTGTCGCTTATGTCAGATGTCACTCCCGGCCGGATTCGACTTCCTAATACTTTCACCATTCGTATTAACCTTGTTGTTCACATTACCCTTGTAGGTCGATAGATTATGTATGTTTATTGTGGCTTTGGATTTTATTTTGGGTTGTTCCTGGATGTCTCGAAATGCAGAGGCTATGGAATGTTTATGTCTTGTATTTGGACTCGCATGATAGTTGCAATAAATATACTCTCAAATACATAAGCATTCACTAAAATTAACATACGTGAGCGAGGCATCTCGAGTAGTGAGTAACACATGAAGTTAAAATGCATTGTTCTTAGATTTTATACTAAAACGTAATTCATGATGGAGAATCAGACATATTCATAAATCATGCATCATGCTCGTCTTAGAAGTTTAATTTGAGTGAAACATAGCAAGCTAACCTCTAAACGACGTGCTTGACAATCCGGACTCGTTTACTAGTTTGTCCCCGCTTAAGCGCCAGTCCGTAGGGTAGTGCTTGAACTATTATCGTGTCCGTCCGCCTACTTCGTCGAATTAGTGCCATGCCGGGTCGGTCGGAGATCTATGTACGTCAGCTTGTTGTTGTGTGCCATGCTACGGATGGTCGTGTCCACCAGAATCGGGCTCGCAACGCCACCGGACGGTCGGCCGGTCACCAGTAATCGACGCCACGCCACGCCGGATGGTCAGGTTCACCAGAATCGACGCCATGCTACGCCAATGGATGGTCGTTGGCCACCAGAATCGGCTCCTCGCTACGCCAAATGGATGGTCACAGAGTTGGTAATCACGCCATGCCCGCCTCACGACGGGCTTTGTGGAGTTCACCGTGTCCTAACGGTAGAATTCAAGGATGGACCCTCTTGGAGAGGGGAGGCCTTTAACCGCCCCGCTTAGTCGGGTTAGTCAATCGACTAGCCTCGTCGTCAAGTTGTGATAGAGAGAAATCAATCTCAAAATGGCGACTTTAGTTCATACCTTGGAATACAATGGCGGCAAAGATGTCATGCTTGTTTGTTTACTTTTGTTGGCAACTAAGTTCGATAAATCGATTGAGACTGTTGGAATAAGTAGAGAGCTCTTGTCTGCTTGTTAACAAGTGGATGGAGCTGACATTCTTTGTATGGTAGTGATCATCAATTTTGAAAGGCTTGCACTTGTCTAAACCATGGAGCTGTTTTTGGCGCATTTCACGGATTAAGCAAATGCAAGCCAATCAAAGTAGATGTGAACCCACGTGTTTTGTTGCTCAGCCTGATGGATCTTCGCTTTGTTGAGCAAAGATGTTTTGGATGATCACTTGAAGTAAGATACGCGTGGCGCTTTCTTTAGTTGTAACCATGATACGCTGCTCAGCATGAGTGGAATCGATCCCGCTGGAAAGGTTGGGGGTGACCGATCACCCGCATAGTCAAGTTAGGTGACCACCAGCCCCTTGTCGTGTCGGCGGATTGTAGTGAGAAATCAATCTCATGGATATATGTAGTCAGACCTTCACCGAGGATGTATGCCCATGCTTCTACGGATCGGTGAACATCAAAGAGTGGAGACTAGGTGTCTCTCATGCTCCCCGCAGGACGCTTATGGGGGTGGGGTGGTGGGCGTTCGAATCGCCACAAGTTAGATAACCGACTTGCCTAGTCGGCCTGGGTGTTTTCAACAAAAGATCAACCTCGAAAGAACAAGTGTATCAAAAAGTACCTCTTTAGTGGATGGCGTTCGCTACATGTCATTCGTCCTTCCTTGGTTTCGAGCTTGTAGGCCTGCTGTTTACTACCTTTGTGATTTTGTAAGGACCTTCCCAATTTGGTCCAAGCTTTCACTCCTGCCTCCTTTCAGGTTCGAATACCTCGCGAAACCCAATCGCCTTGCTTGAAAGTTCAGACGAATGTTCTTGTTGAAGTGTCAATTTTCAACAGTAGGCGGCCCAGATCATGGCTTTTCTTTCCGAGCTCATCGACCAAGTCGAGCTCGTAGCCAACTCAGGCCGCTGGTCCGCTTGCTAGCCATTTTGTATCTTGTCAGGTAATCCCACATCTATGGGTATGACTGCTTCAGCCCATATGTCATGTCAATGGTGTTTCTCCATTGAGTCCTCGTGGTTCGGTACACCATAGACGCCTGGGAGTTCATCCACCCATGCTCCTTTTGCTTGTTTCACCGCTTTTTGAGACTATTCATGATAGTCTTGTTGGTCGACTCGCTTGTCCATTCATTGGGATAGCGTGGAGTGGAAAATGTAAGCTTGATTCCCCATTTTTGCGTAAGTCTTGAAATTCATAGCTTATGAATCGGGAGCCATTGTCATTTATTTCGTAGGGACTCGCACTGCAGATCACATGTTTCCAAATGAATTTTTACCTGTGTCATGGACTTGCTTGAAGGCTTCGCCCACCCACTTGGTGAAGTAATCTACATCGCGAGCATGTACACTCGCTGGTGCGCAAGAGGGTTTCCTACTATGTCCATCCCCATTTCATAAAAGGCCATGGAGCAAAGGATGGTGTAGCCTCTCCGTGGGAGGTGTGTGAGTGTCTTTCGCATGAGTCACATCTTCTCACAAAGTATAGAGCATCACCATGGTCGCCAATAGTAACCCAGTTAGTGCTCGTGGGCAAGACTTCCGCCCTAATGGTCACGATTCTCCTGCATGCAATTCAGTCAGAACATGTCTGGCTTCATTATTAGTTATGCACCTGAGTAGGGGTCCTGAATAGGATCTCCTATAGAGTTGTCCATCGAGGAGCGTGAAGCAGGCTGCCTTTGCCTTTACCCTCCTTGCCTCGCTTTTGACTTATGGAAGTTCTCCGTTGGACAAGTACAATATTAATGGAGTCATCCAATTTGACTCGCTTGTTATATCACCATCGTCTGTCAAGGGCTCACCCTTCCATGTTGCGTGCCATTGTACATACACCATGTGAATAGTCATTGGTGTCAGGTTTCGATGGTCAGCCTAAGTCGGGCAAGGGCGCCCACGTGGTTGTTATCCGCCCTGGTACGAATGATTTTATGCCCCGTCTCCGAGCTAAGTTGAGGCCAGCTATAAGTGCCTCATACTCGGACTCGTTGTTGGTTGCTTTGAATCCACATCGAATGGCTCTTTGGATTGTGTCACCGTCTGGCGAGGTAAGGACTATGCCGAGCCCAATTCCTTTGGTATTGCTGGAGCCATCGACTGAGGCTTCCACTGCAAGTTGTCCTTCTCATGTAAGCAAAATAACTCCTTTTCCGCTTGACCTAATTCAGTTGGGGTGAAGTCTGCTATGAAGTCTGCAAGTGCTTGAGATTTGATGGTTGTGCGGGGTTGGAAGGAGACGTCAGATCACGAGCTCGACCCCATTTGGAGAGCCTACCAGAGACTTCGGCTTGCAAGATGTTGCGAGTGGAAAGTCGGTGAGGACTACAATTGGATGACATTGAAGTAAGGGCGAGCTTCCTCCGAGGTGACTAGTGCAAGGGCTAGCTTCCAAATTGGCCGCATGAAGTTTCTCGATCTAGTAAGGACTTGCTCACGAGTAGACCGGGAGTTGGTTTCCATCCTCTTCCCCGACTAGGACGCCTTAGTGCCGAGCCTGAGACCGAGGTAAACAAACAGTCTCCCCTTGGGCTTTGATAACACCGAGGTGTGGTAAGGTAACGCTTGATTTGTTGTAGGGCGCCCTCACACTGGGTCCCACTGAAGCCTGCCTTCCGTAGGTGTCAAAAATGGTCGACACCTCCTAAGACTTGGGTATGAACTCGCCGAGGGTTGCTAGCCTCCCACCAATTCGCACATCTTTAACGACTTGGGGGAGGGAATGTTATAAATTGAACGAATTTGATCAGGGTTAGCCTCAATACCTCTTCGCGTGACCAAATACCCAAGGAATTTCCCAGAGGAGACTCCAAGCGAGCATTTGGCTGGGTTCAACTTCATATTATACCAAGGAGGATTGAGAAGGTCATGAGGTGGTCGAGGTGCCGATCAAGAACCAAGGACTTGACCAAAGATGTCGTCGATGTACACCTCCATGGTGTCCCCAAAGATGCTAGCGAACATACGGTTGACCGCCGGTAAGTGGCTACCGATTCTCGAGTCCGAATGGCATGACCTTATAATGTAGGTTCCTCTCTCGTGACGGCGATGTCTTCTTGATCTTCGTGGTGCATCAAGATCCCGTTGTATCCGAGAATGCGCCCATAAAGCTTAATGTACCATGTCCCACGGTGGCATCCACTAGCATGTCTATGTGGGAAGTGGAAAGGAATCCTTCGCATGCTTTGTCGAGGTCGGTGAAGTCGATGCACACTCGCCATTTGCCATTCTTCTTCTTCACTACCACAACATCACAACCAAATCCGGTAATGTACTTCGTGGATCAATGATATCAAGCAACTTTTGACTTCTTCATTGATAACCTTGTTCCGCCTCGAGCGAACTTCCTCCGCTTCGACCGAGGGTAGTCCGGTCGACTTCAAGTCCGTGGGTGATTACCGTCAACTCTCATATGTCTGTGATGTGACCAAGCAAAGCAATGTGGTGAACTTTGAGAAATGTGATCGCTGTTTCTCCTAGCTCGTCTCAACCTTGCCCTAATCAACTTTGTGATCCGGATGGTCCGGTGAATCAACTTCATCGAGCTCTTCCATCCCCGGTTGGTTTGGGTCAATTGGGGCGAAGGTTGAGAATTGCTATAATTCGCCGCTTGGGCTTCGTGGCTTCCATGTAACACGCCCTCGCATCCCGCCGCTCTAGAATCTCCTTCACCCCCACTTGGTAGGGAAGCGAATCACCGTGGTAGGTCGACGGATCGCTTTCATATCGTGAATCCACCTGATCGCTCACGATCAAGAACTTTGTTGGTAGGTTGATGCCTTCCGCAGACAGAAGGGTAACACTCCCAACCGTACTTCTTTTCTCCACAAGCTATACAAAGTTGTCGGTCAAGGAGGATGGCGGTCTCATTTATTCCCATTTCGTGAGAGCATCTAGAAAATGATGTTAGCAGAGCTCCCATTATCAATGAGAACTCTTCGTAAGACAATTGGCAATAAGAATGGAAATTACTAAAGCCGCCATGAGGACTAATTAGTTGCTTAGACTCTTGGTCCGAGAAGCCAATTGTCAAGTCGACGAAGAGGTGTCTGATGCTCGCGAGCATCGAGCTGGCCTTACCGCTTTGCCACCGTGGCGCTTTGCACAGAGTATGAGACACCACCGATCTCGATCCCCGCAGATCACGCTGATTACCTTGTTGGTCCGAGGGGGTTCAGTAGATCGGCCCCTACCGACCGGCGAGGGTCTTTTACCTTTGTCGAGAGGAACTCCGCCAGTGTCCTCTCTTCAAGCTCACCACCTCCAATCGCAGTGAGATGCACTCATGCGGTTGTATGTCCGTGGTCTCCGTGGAACTCACACCACTTGTTGGAGTTTCTCCGATCCGAGGTGTTCTAAGTTTTCCGCCACCGACTGCCGCCCATGCTCTTCATGACCGCTACACACTCCGGGTTCAATGCCGAGGGAGTAACTCGGAGGCGGTGCTCGTTTCGCCTCCTCCTCTGGATCGAGGGCGAGGTGGATTCGCACAGACCATGTCTTCTCTCGGTACGGCTAGCACGATAGTCTGAACCCTTCGCTCAACTCTGGCTCCGCTTGCGTAACACTTTCGCTTGACACGTAAGGTCCGCTGGCATCATCCTCCTCCCATTTTATCTCGAGCCCATGCTTTGGCGAGCACGCCTTCCATTGTTCGACAGGGTACATGGTCGCCTTCAGAACCCCCGAAGTTGGGTGGCAACCTTCGGAAGGCGCTGACAAGAGGTCCTTGTTGCAATTGGGGATTGACACCTTCTCCTTGTCAATCTTGCAACGCACTCTCGAGAGATTCGTTAGTCTTGCCGACGCTATACAAGTCGTCCGATAGTTTTAAAGCTTGATCGCTATGTAATTGTTCCACAAAGCAACGACTAGTTGGGCAAAAGAGGAAATGAAATTGTTGGGTAAGTTGGTATACCATTGTAGGGCTGGTCCGATCGACCGAACCAAAACCCTTTGCACATGCATGCCTCATGGAGATCCCCGGGATGGCTATGGTGAACATCCTCGCTTGTATTGTGAGACATGGTCGTCCGGTCCGCTGCTCCATCATAGAGCTTCATGCTTGGGAAGGTGAACTTGGTCAGCATCTCCACCAAGGCTATAACATCGACGAAGGGAGAGTCGCAGCCGCTGGGTAAGCTCTTCTTGATCGTGCCGCACTCTGTGGATTCTTTCGATCATCTCCTCCGTGCTCACCAGCTTGGAGGCTAGCTCTCGTTGCTACTTCCGTGACTGCAGAGAGGGTTAGCAAGTGATCTACCCGACTTGGCGCTTTGGTTGCGTTGTTATGGTGATTCATCGCTCATCCTCGGGTTAGCACCTTCGAACGAAACCTCCCCGGGCGGTACTCGAAAGTGATCTCAAGGATGGCCTTGGGAGCGCCACCACTTGAGAGACTAGAGTTACGGAATCACCCTTCCGCCTCTTCAAAGGTTAGCCGGCAAGCCTCAATCGTGTCAAGGTGGGTTCTCCACCCCAAATGACATGAGTCACGGCGAGACGAGGCTGCGCCAATGTTGGAGCCTCCGGTGGATGATGACTCAACCCTTTCCTTCAAGAGCGAAGTTTTCCGGCGATGTCGCGTTCTCATCCTCAAGGAGCTTGATCTTCGCGCGTTCGCATCCGGGCCGCCAAGGTTTTGATTCGAGTGACGACGCCCACGCCTCTACCTCTTCCGTAACGTATTCGTTCGAAAAGGCCATGACGATTGCTTAGCGACGCAGCTTGTTGCTATCGATTGTCTTGTTTGATAGCCGGGCCCCACGGTGGGCGCCAAATTGTAGACGCCGTAAATCTACAATCGAAATTAGGTTAGATATCGGGGCACCGACAACCCGCAAGACAACAATAGCAAATAGAGACGGAGATTCCGAGGTGACACCGTATGGTGCCAATCAAGGGACTCACGCCAAGTTAGATGACCGATAGAAGGAGTAATCAAATGAAAGAGATAGAGAGGAGAGATGGTGGCAAGCGCCGACTTATCCTGGGTTGAAGTCGGTTCGCTACGTGGTGGACAAACACCGCAAAGGACTAGCCGACCTTACGGAAGGAGCTAGTGGGCAAATTGTCCGAGTAGATGGATGATGGCGGATGGTCAAGGTTGATGATGGATGGTAATGAGCGATGGTGGATGATGGTAGGTGACGGCTGATGTTGATCAGAGAGCTCGAGAGAGATGGAGGCGTGAGAGACTGATTGCTAGGGTTTTTCGCCGTTAGAATGCGATGGTCTCTCCATCTCCTCAGCCTTCTCTATATAACCCACCCATCGTTGGAGTCTGCCCGCGAATTTCGGGGAGGTCGTTGGAACGGATTAGACCGTGTCTCAAGTAGTTAGGAGAGTGGACGTAAGTCGGTTGCTTACTGATGGACTAAGTCAGTCAAGCTATTGGAGTTGGTTAGTCTGTTAGTTAGGTGCTGACTGACAGAGTTAGTCATGCAAGGTTGGGCGAGCTAGGCGAGCTAGCTAGCTTGTCAACCAGCTGGAGGGTTGGCAAGGTGTGAGCTAGTCAGGTGGCATGCGGGCTGATTTGCTGCATGGATGACTCAGCTAAGTGGGATTGCTAACTGGCCTTTGGAGTCCAACTCACGTATGAAGTCAAGGCGGACTCATTAATGGATTGTGGGTTGGGCCGTAGCCTTGATGGATCGATCTATTAGTCTAGTTGACAAGAGCGAATTTTGGCCAATACACATACGAACCTTCAAGCAAGACGATTGGATTCTACGTAGGGTATTTCAAAACACTAAGGATACAGGAGCTGGCAAGCTTGGACCAAATTGGGAAGGCCCATACAAAATCACAAAGGTAGTAGGCAACGGAGCTTACAAACTGAAAACCAAGGAAGGACGACAGATAGCCAACAGTTGGAATGCCATCCACCTTAAAAGGTATCACTTCTGAGGCTACACATTCCATATACTCATGTTTTAGTTTAACTCCTCTTTAAAATAACGCTGACCTGACTAGGGGCAAGCTTAATCGACCCATTCGCCGAAAGGTGTCGTCTATCGCCCCCTCAAGGGGGTCCAAATTTCTTGCATCCAACCAACCAAGATGCTAATCATTCTATCGGGACACCTGACGACTGAATCCATGTGAAATCGTCAGCCAACTGGAAGGGTCCAAACAATCACACAGCCCAAGAGGTTGATAGTTGATCATCCACTTTGTTAGAGAAACTTCTCTCCACGGGCAGCATGTCACCCACGGCTAAGGTATGGTCCAATTTTGTCTGACGATATTAATTTCTCATCCGAACAACCGATCTGGCTAGGGGCAAGCCGGTTAGCTAACCCCACTGGGCAGGTCGGTCTAACGCCCCCCTCCCCAAGGGGGTCCAACGTTCTTGCTGGCTAACCAATGCAAGACCTAAACAAGCCGTCAGAACATCTCGCCGACAATAATCCACGAGAAGTCGTCGGCCGACCAAAAAGACCCTCGTCATTACACAATCCAAACAGTAAGATGGTTGGTCATCCACTTCGTCTGATGTGTACAAACATCGCTCCACATGCGGCCTGCTACCCGCAATCAAGGTACCATTACTTGCATCCATGAGATTGATTTCCCACAAAAATCAGCCGACCTAACCAGGGGCTAGCTGGTCACCTAACCCAGCTAGGCAGGTCGGTCAACGCCCCACCCCCACCCCCAACCTCCCCAAGGGGATCCATTCCACTCATGTTGCAGGCCGACGTCCCATGAGTACGGCTAAGGTGAAGCCCACGGGGCACATCCTTACTTTCAAGTGATCATCCGTCCAGAAAACACAAAGCTCAATAGCGCCAACTATCCATCACACTGAGCAACAAAAACATATGGACTCACATTTATTTTGATCGGCTTCAACTTGTTTAACCCACACCTCGCGCCATCAAACGAATCAGTGGTTTAAACAAGTTGAAGTCATCAAAATTGATGGTCACTCACATACAAAGAGCTCAGTGCATAGTTCTTCGCGTTACTCCAACCATCCCAACTGGCCATCGAGTCTGGTTGCAAGCAAAAATAAACATACAAGCATGACATGCTGCCACACCATTTGTATTCCAGGTATGAAACGAAGTTGCCTTTTGAGATTGATTTCTCTACAAAACAGAGACCTGACCAGAGGCTAGTCGGTTAACTGAACCGACTAGGCAGGACGGTTAAACGCCTCCCCCTCAAAGAGGGTCCATAACCTAATTTGACAGATCCAATACATGGTTAACTACCAAAGGCAAGCTGAATGATTGACTGACATGTTTGAACACCATGCAATGAAATAGACATGCAAGCAAAAAATAGTTCAAGCACTACTCCTTCGGACTAGAGCTTAAACTGGGGGACAGACCCAGTGGACAACGTCAAATAACACCAAGCAAGCCCTCAGAGGTTAGTTAATTATTTGTCTTTCAATCAGAATAATAATACAAGTATGACGGCGTGAGTCAAGCTATTTAGTCATCCACCCATCTCAATATGTTGTGACCTCATACAACTAGTATGTATGCTAGCTAAATGAACCTTACTCGTTATAAATTCATGTGTCAATTATATATGAGTACGTATGCCTTCCCTTCAATGAAACTTATCTCTCGACTGATTGTTTGGATCCGTCTTTAATTAGACACATATGGCTTGTTTCAAGCTAATTTGCTCATGCTTGATCATTTTCTCTAAGTATTAGTATCGATTAGATGTTGTGTTCGGAACTGTTACACTTATCACGCAAGGAAAATGCAAGGCATACCAATGACCCACGAGTTCACGTTCCAAAAAGTCTTGCAAAGAGGAGATACTGAACAAACACATCAGTCCAACCCTACGAGGGTAGTACATGTATACAAAATACTCGACTATTGTGTTCAGCCTAACATATCTTCCGACTCCATCAAGTCCAAACACAATGGCTGGCCGACTAATTTCAAGAAAGCTTGGTTAGCACACCAGCTAAGCGAAACGACATTATACATATAATCAAAGAACGACATGCTACTTGTTGTAAGTCAATTTTCCATACCCCAGAAAGCTTAGGTTACTTCGCTAGCCGAACCTTTCCATATGTTCTCTAGCCTAACTCATCTTACTCTTGCTCCAGTTGCTTGCCTCTTAACAATGGCAACCTTCTTTTAACATCATACACGAATAATCAAAATATTGGCACCTTGCCTGAAGGGAGACTAACTCATAGTCGAGCAACTCATTGGTTTTGCATGTAACATGAGTGCCCTACAGATAAAATCAAGACTAAGCACCATTCATAAATGGGATAAGGAAGTTCTACATTCCTACAATATCATCAAAGCCAACGGCTTGTGCTACTTCTAACGTAAGTACAAAACATGATGATCAATAAGCCAGCTTACAAAAGAGAATAAATAGAGTGGCTATGTCAAATGGCACATACTAAATCTCAATCCAAACGATACGGTGATATAGTTGCACAACGATTGAAAAACAATCAGACATCGAAAAAATCTCCCCCATGAACAAACCATCGCCCATCTACCCGAAAACTCTCGCCCAAACCGGAGAACCCAAGTCACAAGACACCAACACCCAGAACTTCTCGCTTCTCCTTAGATCGCCTGAACAGTACCTCCACTCGTAGTCCCCTTGCTCCATCTCGTTGTCCACGTCACCGGAATCTCCCCACAGCCTCACACACAGTTCACTGGAAATAAGAAATTCTTGTCAAGCTTCGCTCACTCCTCCGACCACCTCTCTACTCTCTATCCACTCCGTCCCTCTTCATTGGAGACGACCCATAAGTCATCTCGCCTCTTCCATTAAAAGGGGGCATCAAAGGAAGTGAAATTGAGATGGAGAAAGGAAATGGCGTGAAGAGGAGAGGAAATGAGATTAAGACGGAGAAAATGGCGCCTTGTTAGAGTGAAGAAGAAAGAAGTCGACTGTGTATGTTGGCAAGCTATCATGCCATCATCCAATTCGACTATGGCTAGTGAGCCACCATGCCACCATCCAATCTGACAATGGCTGGTGAGCCACCATGCCTCCATCCAATTTAAATGTGGCCGGTGAGCCACCATCCAATTTATGGCCGGTGAGTCACCATCTGGCTAGTGTGCCTCCATCCAATTTATGGCTGGTGAGACACCATGCCTCCATCCTATTTAAATATGACTCACCATGCCTCCATCCAATTTAAATATGGTTGGTGAGCTACCACGCCACCAGCAAGTCCAACTTGGGATGGTCTGCCACCATCCAGTCTAGCAAGCTACCATGCCATCATCCAATGTAATTAACTTGGGATGGCATGATACCAACCAGCCGTCCAGCTACCAGATTGCCATCTAGTTGGGATGGCATGCTACCAACCAGGCCATCCAGCTGCCAGGCTGCAATCCAGTTGGGATGGCATGCTACCAACCATGCCATCCAGCTGCTAGACCACTATCCAGCAGGATGGCATGCTACCAACCATGCCATCCAGCTGCTAGACCACCATCCAGCAGGATGGCAAGCTAGTAAGCTACCATGTCACCATTCAGGCCAGCCAGCTATCATGCCATCATCTAGTATAACTTGGGATGGCATTCTACCAACCAGGCTGACAAGCTACCATGCCACCCTCCAGGCTGGCAATCTATCATGCCATCATAAAAAATATGGCTGGTGAGCTACCATGCCACTATGCCATCATCCAATATATGGTCAGTGAGCTTCCATCCAAAATATGTCCTGTGAGCTACCATGCCACCATGCCATCATCCAATATATGGTCAGTGAGCTTCCATCCAAAATATGGCTGGTGAGCTACCATGCCACCATGCTATCATCCAATATAACTTGGGATGACATGCTATCAACCTGGCTAACAAGCTACCATGCCATCATCCAATATAACTTGGGATGGCATGTTGTCAACCAGTCTAGCAAGCTACCATGCTATCATCCAATATAACTTGGGATGGCATGCTGTCAACCAGGATGGCAAGCTACCATGCCACCCTCCAGTCTAACTTAGGATGGCATGCCACCCTCCAGTTTAGATAACAAGCTCAAAAGTGAGAGATATACTATCGGTTAGTTATACCAACTAACTGACTTGACCATCCAAGATAAAAAATCATCCGTTTAGCTAATTGCTCTCCCCTGGCGATGAGCTTGTAATGTATTATTCTTGTGAATTCACGGAATAATAGTTTCATTCAAAGGGATCAAAACATCCAAATGTGGGGTAGGCCATCTGCCCTAAATATGGCTAGCATGGCTCTTCCGACATAGAAATTCTACTCTCCAACTCGAGACACTCGACTTGGAGAGTGAGGGACAAACTCTATTGGCTAAAATTCATACTTGATTAGCCCACCAAGGTTAAGGTCCAATCCATGGTCCATTAAGGAGTCCATTTTGGCTTTATACGCGAATTGGATTCCAAAGGTCAATGAGCTAACCCACCAAGCTAAGTCGCTCACCCAATCATGTAGTCCACATGCTACTTAACTCACTTGATCTCGCCGACCTCCAGCTGGTAGACGAGCTAGCTAGCTTTCCTGGCTCAGTCGACTAACCAGCTAACGTGTTAGAAGGCTAGTCAACCAACCAACTAGATAGGAGGCTAGCTCAACGGACAAGTGGGATGGCAGACGACTCTCCCAACTAGCCAAGACGTGGTCCAACCCACTAAGAGATTCCAGCTACCTCACCCGAAATATAAGAGAGGTGGCTAGGATGGGCTCTAACGGGTGGAGAGTCTATATAGGAAGGTAGGTGGAAGAAGGAACGCATCTCATTCACACTACGAGAAACCCTAGTTATCACTCTAACGCCTCCATCTCTCTCAAGCTATCTGATCAACGCTCTCAACCACCCGCCATCCTCCACTATCAGCTATCACCGTCTATCACCTTCCACCATCATCCATCACTATCAGACGACTGCAAGTTAGATTCCTCCAACAAGTTCAGCTAGCCTCTCGCCGGTATCCATCCATTACTATCTGAGGACTGCCAGCTAGCCTCTTCCAACAAGGTCAGCTGGCCTCTCGCAAGTATCCATCCATACTCTGCCGAATCGTGAACAGGATAAGTCGACCTTCACCATCTCTCACTCTATCTATGTTACTCTATTCACCTTCTACCAGCATACTAACTTGAGCGTCGGAGTCCATAGGGTCGGCACCACACCGGTGTCACCTTGGAACCTTACGTCTTGTTTGTTGTTGTTGCCTTGCAGGTTAATGGTGCCCCCCAATTTCTAACCCTAATTTGATTGTAGATTTCAGAGCGTCTACAAGTTTTATGTTCAATTCTCTACCTTACTATTTGCAGTAATACACCCCAAATCTGAACTCTTGAGCTGTGTTCTTGTATGACATGCTTGTTGATTACAAGAAACATGGCATTTCCTTAAAATAGGCTAATGTTTTCAGTTAGAAGTCATTATCACACAATGGGTGTCTTGTGTAATACAGGCAAGAACAATAACTTTCTTTTAGCGGTAAAGTGTATGGCCACCCTTCAATCATCTGACATTATAGGAAACTTCATAGAATGAATTTCCACTTCCCAAGCCGATAGTACAGAAAAAATATCTTTTTTCTCGAATAGGCCAAACACCTTTGAGCGGTGATATGATCTTGAATCGAGAAGCCGATTGTGTAAAGTTGATACATGTGATGGAAGCATGCCTATTTCGAGGTGTTGTGTGGTCTTAATGGATATCAACCACGAATGTTGCTATTCGAGTTTTATTTGTGATACTAGAGAAATGTGCGGGACCATTAGAACTTCATAATCAAAGAGACCAGGCTCGAAGGGGTTCACTCGAGAAGGTAGTATATACAACATGACGAGATCTCCTAGAGTACTAGCTCGAGGAGGTTCTCTGTCTCTTGAAGGAGTACCGGCTCTTGTAGAGCCTGCTCTGAGGGGCATGCAGCAGGGACGAAGTTGCACATTGAGGGATATAGATGGGATCGTTGTGTCAGTACCCATGTACATTTGTCTCTGAGAATGAATACCCCAAGTGGTCATTAATGATGTATTCGTTTATTACCCAACCTATGGAAAAGTCCAATGGAAATGGATGCTCGAGTTTAGAGATGCAAAACGTTACTTGGAAAGTTAAAGGTCGGGAAGATTGATTAGATTAGCAATTCCAGTGATGATCATCCATTTAAATAAGGCTATGCTTTTTTGTGTGTCTTAACGGTGGCTTTAAGCATTACTAATCTTTAAACTCCCAAAAAAAAAAGAAAAAGGCGCAGAGGCCAAAGTAAAACACATGAATTATTGACATGCCGATCCAATTAAAATTATTGTTCGTGATCATATTCCATTTAGCAATTACTCCCTCCATTCCACCTATTTATTTTCATTTTGTTTTTGTACAAATTTTAAGAAATTTGAGTAAAAAATGGGTTTATATAGATGAAGTAGTAAGTATATAGTAAAAAGTAAGAAAGCGAATTGAAAAGGTATGAAAGAGAGAGATTAAAATATAATAATGGAGATCGTGGGTTTTCATAAAAGTAAGTGAATTTTTTTTAATGAAATGCCCAAAATGAAAAAATGGAAAGAAATCTATGGAACGGAGGGAGTAAAAACTAGTATAAACTAATACACTCGTTTAATATTGAGGAGGGAATGGACTAAAGTCCATATTTGATCTATAAATTAAGTACGGGCACACCCAGGATCAGGACTGAGGAGCTCACAATAACTAGCTAGGTTGAAAGGACTAAACTCCATATTTGTAACAGTTTGGTTACACATTTGAATTGAGTTTTCTCAATTCCAGTTACGTTTCTTCGGAACTTATCGGACTCTATAATTATGCATAGAGAAGCAAAGGCAAGATCACAGTTTGTAATGTCATAAAACAGAATGCTAGCTGTAACTAGAGAAACATAACTGTATGTTAGTCGATTTAGTATTCAGCTCAATTTTATCGTTAGTTTATAAGTTAAACAAGTTAAAAAACGGATTTAAACATTTTGCCATAATAAACATTTTACGTCAAAATCTAGCTTGTAGTAGCTTATTAATTTTCAATATCGACTTTTTTGAAAAAAAATCTCATTGGTATGTGTGCGACTAATCCCGCCAATAACCTCCGAACCATTTTTTAGAGGTGGCTCTCGCAACAGCTCAATATCAACTAGTTTTACTATAGAAAAATTAATACAGAGTAAATATTAAATATACATTGCTTTTCACCATGAATCAGATAGACCTGATGATGCATGGTCGAACTTGTTATTTGTGCGAATTGTGACCAAATTGTGCCTATGAAGTCATGGCAACACATGGTCGGCTTACAAAATTATGATATAAAAGTGGAGCATAACCGTGTAAAACGTATCGTATGATCACTAAAAGCGCAGAGATATAAAATTATAATACCAATCGAAGGAATTTAATTAGGACTGGAAGTCTGGAACAATGAAAGATAAACTATATTCTATCTAGTATTAGAAGCTTGATAAAAGCAACTGTACAATGTATCAAGCTCGATATTGGTGTTGAAGATCTCCATACGTGAAAGTCACATAATTTGATTACGAATCAATAATTAGCTTAAGAAAACGGCTTGAATAAATCGATAATTTCAACCTATAGGAAACTTTGGTGTCAATTTATGATAAAACGATTGGATACGCAAGAAGGACCAATTTGTGATTGTCATGATCAGAAAGTGGAAAGCTACATATATTATATGCTGCTGCTATATATTGAAAAGGAACACGAGACTTTTGTTTCTTTCTTTTTTTTTTTTTGTTTTTATCTCACGAGTTTACCATTGATCCATTAGTAAACGTGTGCACCATTATAAACCACCCGTATTGCAAACCCAAAGTGCAAATACAAACCTCACTTATTATACGTGTTAGAGACGGCCTAAGTAACCTTTTTATATGTAAGGTCTGAAGTGTTTCGGATGTGCACGTGCATTTGGAGTTAAATAAGCATAAAGAAATTGCAAATATACACCCATATCCATCAAACTATTAACGCATATCATGATACTGTATCACCGTTTTCTAAGTATATCGATTGGTTAAAATTCATAATAAGTAATATCACAAACGAAAAATATAATTTGAATATCATGAAAACTTGATTCTTTTGTATTCACTTTTCAGATTTTCATTATGTTTTGTAAGTAAATGAGAAACTCCATTCTATTAATCCAAGGAATAATCTTCTGACCAGACGTAGATTATTATACTCTAAGCCAAAATGTAGGTGAAAGATTTACCAACCAATCGTGAACTAGGCTGGCTAGTCCATATCTATGTTAATGTTACATGTTGCCAATTCTACAAGATAAAGAAAAATTGGAGTATTTTGATGGATATAATTGACTTCACCTTCACGTATGTATCTGAAATCACCATTCACCAATGAGATACATCCCATGAAAAAATACTACTCCCTCCGTCCCGCAAAACTTCATACATTTGCCAATTTTAGTCGTCTCACAGAACTTCATACATTACCAAAAAGGAAACTACCCCACACCCAACAAATAATAAACAATCTAAACTTTACACTCAAATTACATCTTTTGCCACTAAAGGTATACTTTTTCCCACCATTTCTATATTCTATCATTACTTTAACTTTTCGCATAAAATTGCGCGCTAACCCTAATGTATGAAGTTTTCCGGGACGGAGGGAGTATGAATTAGTACAATAATTTAGTACTAGTATTTACTAACGAGTCACATAAATAGTATCAATGTCAGTCGCAAAGGAGTTATGTATATTATATAGGACCCTCTATATTCTATTTCTATTTTGTTTCTGGAAGATATATTAAGGCCTAAATGCCTCAGTCAATTCCCAAAACATGGATTACAAAAGGAAGAATGCAAAATTTAAAAAATCTTGTGTTTGGAATATGTTCCATATTCATAGAAAAATGAATATAAATGAGAGACGGTGATAGAATGTTTCGATGTTAAAATTTGAAGTACATAGTGGTTAAAATCTTTTTGAATTTCATGTTTTATTTTCTCTGCAAGTTCAAATAACTGACACATTTTGTAACCTTTTGCTATGTTCATTTAGATTTAAGCAATGGATATCACTAGTAAATATTAAACGAGTCAAGTCGAATATCACATGACTCACTCGACTCATTGAATAAATGAGTTTATAGCTCGTTAAAATACATAGAATTTCCATGTATTTTTAATATATATGTTCAATAAATACTCCTTATGTTCCAATCTATCTCATCGTCATTCATTCTTTCCTTTTCTATTCATCTTAATCTCATATTCTAAAACCTAGAATGAAAATTATTGCATCTACTTGATTATCAATTAACACTTATATTGTATACATTCTCTATCATACTTTTATCACACTTTTATCATTCTACCTTATGTTTTCTAAATTATTTTGATTATTTACATAGTTAACTTTTAAAACTGACACTCGCAAAATCTAAAAATGAGGTTTAAAAAAAAAAAAACAAATCTTACCGTCGAGCCTAAATCGACCCCTAGTTAAATGAGTACAGATCTTAGCTCAAAACTCAATTAACTTATCAAGCGAGCCACTTCAATTCTTTTACCAGTTAAATCAAGTTATATTCAGTGAGACACATAATCGCAAGACTCCTGAGGGAGTACAATGGATTAGAGCAAAGAAAATGTATGACCATAAAAATCTGAATGTATGGCATCGGGTACATAAAGAAAAATAGTATATACTCCTATATAGAGAGATAGGCAAACTGAAACCGAAGCTAAAAGTCTGGGAAATAATAATGGATCCAACTAAGTGTGGATTGTCAAATGCAGATATAATCATTAAAAATTGTGGTCTCGTAACACATCGGGAAATTAAGCCAACATGAGACCAACCCAATAATAATTATAATAATAATGTAAAAATAGATTGATAAATAAATATATAAACATTACATGCCGAAGCCAATCAAATGATCACCTCATTATATAATGTAAGCCTTAATATTCTCTTTAAAGTTGACATTTTCCATTTCAGCCCCACAAAACGGTAACCCGACTACTACTTTTATACTCAACTTGCATATAACTTTACATTCTGACCATAAATTATAACCAAAATTGAGTATTATTATATCACATTCTTTATTGTATGGTTGAATCATGAATGTGATTTTAGTGAGCATCATAATGCAACGGATGGACAATAAAAGTTAAAAACACTCACCCAGTCTTCCACTTCAAAGTGGCCGATCGATCAATTATAGAAACTATCGGGAAAGATTATCTAAAGAGAGACTAAAAGAAATCGAAAGTGTACGAATTTGAAGATTTTAAAAGTAGACGAGCCCATCATAACTCTTCTAGCAACGTTTATGATCAATAACTTATAAAAAAAGTTGGCTTTAAATTTGCACGATGTCTTTACAACATTATAATTGGCGCAACATTGCAACATCGTAATTTATGTTCCCACCAGAATCAATAAACATAGGCTTTATGCTATTGCTAGCACCCAACTTGCAAGGCTACCAAGACGCAAATTCCGCCTAAAAATTTCAATTAAATAGAAAATAATTTTTAAAAAAATTAAAAATAATAATAATAGGAAAAATATTCAAAATAAATAAAATAAAATAATTTAGATAATCATGAATTGAACACAAGATCTTTCATAATCTATATATGACATTTACCACTTGGAGATAGAGATTATAATGCTTATATCGTATTTACACCTGATATATATGTAGCCTCAATTTAAAATCGAATTTCAAAATAAGGGGCTGCGAATCTAAGAGCATGCATGCTCAGGGTCGAGACTGCTGGCAACTTGTTCAGAAGAAACACTAGTACCATATAATAAATTATAAATACATCTATAATTCAACACCAACTATTAGTATAAATAAACCCAATAACCCATGATAGCCCGATAGGCACCATAAAGAGAAAGGATAAAGGGAAAAGAAATGCATAATTTGAGACGCGCTAATTAAATAGAACTATACAAAACCCATTTTGAGGCACTTGGTGAAACAAATTAGTGAGATTCTCGTAAAAAATGTGGATTTTTTTATGTAAGAAAATACCTATATATCATTCATACCCAATAGTTCAACAAACTCACCCAGTTCATACTAATATGATATGAATTTTCATACTGTTTTAAAAATCAAGTCTCTCATAATACTTGATCAACAAATTATTCAAATATTCATAAATAATTAATCAGTTTATAATTAACGTTAATCAAGATAAAACGTATACTCATCCCGACCTGTATCTTCCTCACCCGAAACTGCATGTTTACATACTTTTAAAATGATTTAAAGAATGATAAAAAAAAACTGGAAATATATAGCTAATTCTTTCTAATAATATACACAAGGAGATAATAATTCAATTTTTTTGAGGTAAAAAAGTTATCTCATTATTTTTTTTCATCTTTGTAAACAATCTTGACAAAATAAAAGTAGTAATAAAAAAAAAACCTTACCGTAGGCCTGTAGTCGTGAAACATAATAACTATGTATATACAGAAGAAAATTAAAGACATGAACGGCACCCATAATTGTCAGGCTGAAGAAGGGAAAAAAAAAAAAAAAAGTAAAGAAGAAAAGAAATTGATAATTTGCAAGTTGCATGAGACAATAGAATAGAGACCACCACCACCAAACAAACCCATTTTGAGCCACTAACTAAAACAAAAATATTCATTCAAATAATTAGCCCACAATTAACAAAATAAAAAAAAAAACATTTTCTTTCTATCTTCATCATCATCATCCCCAATTCAAAGCGATCATCATCATTATCCAATTTTGGCCTGATCCGCCATAGCCACAACCGCAAGCTTCTGCAAATTAAGCTTCACAACCGTATCCGTAAACATCTTAGTATCCTCAGCCGTATTCCCCTCGGGTATATCCACAATATACGACTCCAACACCACCGTATACACCTTCCCCTCTTTCTCAAACTCGTTCACCGAAGTCACCGACCTGTAATTATTCAACCGGTGTTCTCCTCCCACCACTCTGAAGCTCAACACGTGGTTCTCGTCGTCCAGAATCTCCAGCCGCTCTGTCGAGGTCGCGGCCGGGAGGCCGGAGACGACGGTCACTTCGCGGATGGACCCCACGCCGCCGTCTCCGGTGAGCCGGCAGCTCTTGATGAAGTGTTTGTACCGCTGCGGGTTGTCGAAACTGCGGACTATGCGCCAGACTGCGGCGGCGGGTGCGTCCACGCGCTGCTTGATGAGGGAGGTGCAGGTGTTGGGTGGGACGGGGTTGAAGATGTGGTGCGTGTCTATCACGTGCTGGAGGTGGGACTGTTCTTCCGGGGTTAGGCCGTAAGGCGATTGCGGCGTGGAGGCCATTTGGAGTTTTGGGGTGGTTTTGGGATTTTTGGGGAGTTGGAGGGTGGCTGGGGAATTTGGGAATGGGAGAGCTTAGAGAAATGAAAGAGGGTTTTGGTTTGGAGGTTTTTATTTATGTGTGAGTGAGGTTTTGGATTGGGAAGGAAGGTGGTAGATGGGTGGGTTCATCCTTGATAAAATTGGTCTTATTTATTTATATTATAATATTAATTCATAATTATTATTAATTAATTCATTCATTCATTCTGAGCTCGACTTTAGGTTTCCCTTTTATTTTTCTTAATCTCAACTTTTGTATCTCAATCAATCTTACGTTTTGTAAATTATTTTAATTATTTATATAAAACGTCTTAAATCCGTGTTCAGGTACAGAAAGTTGAGTGTGGAACGTAAATGAGGAATTAGTGTGATACTTGGACATATGGGTGTTTTTTTTTTTTATTTAAATGAGAGTTTTTGGTTGAAGGAAGGGGGCTGTGGGGACCGCATCATAAGATACATGGACAGGGTTTTGGCATTTGCTTCGGACGCACCCATACTAAACTTCTCAATATTTTTCTTCATGTAAATTAATAGTAGGAGTGCTTAATAAAATTACTAAAAAAAAAGTGAATGAGTGTATTGAGTGTATACGGTAAAGCAAATAATTGATAAAAACAATTTGTCAAGTAAGGAATTTAGAACACTGTAAATGATGAATTTCACATATTTTTACGTTATTCGTAAATTATTGTTACCTCGTGTAGTTCTTCTCCCTAATATTTTGTAGTAGGCGATAAGTTCGAATAGACGGGAGATTTCTTGAAGGCGAAATTACTGCCGTTGTATACTTTTGCATAATGTAAATTGGACATGAATGGTTAAATTGCTCACATATACAATTGCGGGTGGTATTTGATTGTATGGGGCTAGTTGAAGCCTAACGTATCGAATGCATATGCCAAGTAGAGCATATGACGCACAAACGTAAGTGTATCGCTGGTGTGGGTCTATTGGAGACTACCATATCAAACATTAGATGACATACAATTAATACATTTTTTACCACAGTGTAAATTTAAATGAAACACTTAAAATGTACATGGATAGGAATATAGTTTGAAATTATGGCATGCCGCCAATTGAACTTCCATCACAAGGAACAATATATTAAACAAGTCTTTAAATAAATTATACTACCTACTCTCTTATGTTGATGGAGATAGCGGTGAATAGAGTACGAATATTTGCAGTGGTTGAGGCTTAAAAGTAATGTAGTGGAATATTGCACACATTATACATAAACATGCGACGCTCAAAGGTGGGACGTATGTGTCTAGTGGGTCATTGCTATAGCCCATATCATAGAAGTAACGATAATATAGGAGTAACGCATGTATACCTCACATGCCTGTGTTTAATAGGTGCAAACTCGTATATCTAAAATAAAAGGAACCTTAATGTGGATATGGATTGTTTATTAATATGACATGATATGTAAGTGCAGACAAGCAAGACTTGCATGTTTTTTTAGGGAAATTAGAAAGTTGAATTAGATTAAAAGAATGAGCACCTAGAAATAGGGAATGTCATGAGAGTTTTTGGCCGAGGGGTTCAAGTTAAATTTTGTTTTGTTTGATTGTATGTTTTGTTCTAGGGTGGCCATTGGCAGGTTTTTTGGCCGCATTGTTGCATAGGGATTCTTGACTTGTGTATTAAAATGTATCTTGTCATTTTCCAAGAAAAGGTGGTAAATTAAAATTGTTGGAATCTAGAAAGAAATGACTAGATTTGGAAAGTTATACTACCTCCTATTTTTAATATAAAATATTTTGATTTATTTTTCATTTGACAAATATAATATGTTTCAGGAGATTCTGCTACGTAATTTCGTGTTTTCACAATTTATTAGGCATCAAACTCATTGATTTTATTGTTTTTCATTTATTTTGTCTTGAACAGTACAAAAGTTAAGCACATTCTTTATCTTTTATTGGTGGATTTATTTGTTCAAGGCACTAACATTTTTGTTCTAAATCATTTATCAAGACTATTGATGAAGAGAGATTTATCTTAATTTGTATGAAATACCCCAAACATCTTATATTAAAAATAGGATGGAGTATTATTGTAGTTAAATCCCATTCACTACGGACTTGTTTTTAAAATCCTACTAGTAGTAAATATTGCAACTTTAGGACGTTATCTTTCTATATTTAGTAAAAAGAGAATTAAAGAAGATTGTGGTTAGACAATTGGATGCTAAATCCAATCAAGATTTAGATAATGATTAATAATTAAGTTGTTCCGGTTAGTTGACATGATGAAGAATCTTGGGGGCTAATAATTGTTTATCCAACAACTAACGTTAAGCACAAATTGTGCTTTAATTTGCTTGTTATACACCAATAGTATGCAAGTCGCCAAATTAATCATCAAGACAGATAATTAGTAGCTAGTAAAGTAAACAACTTTTATAGCATACCACAAGTTAAAAGTCGAGCTCCCAAAATGGACTGTTCAACCGCACTATTACTATTAAAAGGAAGTTATTCAACACTTATATTCACATCAACTTATTAATCAATATTTTTGGCTAATTTTTCATTTAGAAGATAAGTTCAGTTTCTATTTCGGCAGGTCTATATTATGCGCTCATTTCTTTATCACTCACTAATATCCAACAATTTATACACCGTTTTAAGTTGTATGAGTTTACACTATCTCAATCGTTGTTAGATAACGCTTATTATAAGTCTAAATCCGAGTTGGTCTATTGAATTCTCCACGAAATGATGATATGGCAAGTAGATAGTGTTTTTGTACTACTTCACATATGGCCCTTCTAAAAAGGGGCCATTCCCCAATTCCATTTCTTACAAGATACCGAAGTTCACACCTTTTTTTTCTTTGGTGAAACCAAAGAATCACTTAAGCCTCCCAGTCAATATGTTCGACTCAAACAAAAAACTCTCAGTCGTTCTATTTGGGCTCCGAACTTGCATTTTCCACCACACCACCAAGCCCGAAAACATAATCATGGCATCAATTAATGGGTATATTCCACACTATCTCAATCACCGGTATAATATTCTACACTCAGATGTAAACCAGGATAGTTTGTCTTTAAGTCCGCATCAAAAGACATCATAATTCCTAATCTAGTAGTATTATTTATAAGATGTGAGATCACAAATTCACATTGACATGAGTATTTGATATTAGTCCAAGACTAAGGTAGTAGTAGTAGTAGTAATTTGGAAGAAAACGAAATCAATTATGTAGGTAGGTCCGTCCAAGAAACAATTAAGCGCATGGTGTACCCCAAGATGAAATCTACGAGCAGCCAAAATAAGCGGTGGCAGGCAATGAGAGATTTCTTGTAATTAGTGCAGTTAGCCTGGTGAACAAAATACTAAATACTAGTACTCCACTACTGTACTACTTTTAAGTCGTTTTTGAGCTTATTGAAAGGTCAGTCAGATTAATTCTGGGTTCTCATTTTTTAACAAAACAAAAGAAAAAGAAGACAAAGAATGATGAATGGGTCACTCACGCGGCAAATCGAAATAAATAGGGGTCTCATTACCCTACTCTTCGAGGGAAGAAACCCTCTCAACAAATCTATAACATGTGCTCTACTGTTTCTAGCTAATAGTACTCACTATCATCTTCACCTTCATGCGCTTTGTTGGTTGGGTTCAACCGCGCGCGTAAAATGCTGCAGCTAGTGTTTATTGTTGGTGAGGCGGACCGGCCTCATCCGTCCAGATGTGCATCGACCGTTTTCATTCTTTGATTACTCGAATATTAAACACTTGAGAATGATATGATTCGTTGATGAAAAATATAAATTTTACTGCAATAATTTTACAAATCTAAGACAATCATCAAGTATCATGAGCCCACCTTATTTATTTTACGTAATTTGTAAACACTAAACATAATACACTTAATTAGGAAAATTCAAAACAAAGAGTGAAGGGTTTTTCTATTATCAGGTCGGCATCATACCGACCTAAACATAGGTCTCCGTTAGATGATCTCCATGTGGCGTTAATTCAATCTGATCCATTAATTTTAGTTCGAAGTTATTTTCTCTATAATTTTGGGTACGATTGATAATTAATAATTAAAAATTCCCATAACATTTTTAGATGACTATAATACCCTTATAAAATAATTATTTTTAATGTTATATATAATATATATATATATAATTTAAATTTTTCTAAATAACATATACATAACCTTTATTAATAACAAACAATTAAATAATGAATTACAGTTCCATCTTTAAATATACGCCATCGATAAAAATCAGTTAACAAACATTGAAGCTATTCAACTCTATTTTTCAACAATTACCAAGTGTGAAGAACCCTAATCAAACGATCAATCCCAATTCAATAAAATTATTCCAAAATTAGTGGAGCAAGACCCAATTTTAAAGCTTTATTTATCCATCTTCAATCCATCTATCAGTGTGTCTGTTTTTCACTTACCATCGTACATCATCTTGGGTTGGATTTGGGACAATGTATTGTTTTTGTATTTCTTTTTCCCTTCACTGCGTTTGCTCTGCTCAAGGGAAAATTGGGATAAGTTTCCTCCTGACCTTTGTAACTAAAATTACGTTGGCTTAAAGGATTGTTACAGAAGGATGAAGACGATGATCATCAATGTTTAATTGTTGATATGTTTGGAAATGATATGTATAAAATATATGAAATTATATTTCTGAAATTTAATTAGATTTGAATAGGGGTATAGATGTACATTAATATTCTAGTATTAAAATATAATTAATATATCACATTATTAAGATCGTACATCGTGATCATCTAATCTGAGATTTGATGCTTGCTTGACGATACCGAATCGAAAATAGAGGTCTCAAGAGGGAATAAAGAAAAGCATGGACTCTTTGACAAGATTGAAGACGCTGTTAAGTTTTTGAGTTTTTATGTTCACTATACAATTAAAAATATTATGTCAATTCATTATTTTTTTATCAGATAAAATTGAGTTAATAGTCATGTTAAAGTCCGATAAGTTAAAAATATTACGTGGAACAACCCAACGTTGTTCAAGTTTGGAAGTATTGAGTGGCACAAAATGAAATAAGTTTACGCGAAATACGTCATGTCATGTACATCCTGTACTCAACTGGAATATTTAATTTGTTGAGTTAATTTTTTTGTCCTCTTGTGCCATTGCGCCACTAAAAGAGGGAATCAACTAATCATCATTCATAACTAATTTCGACCTTTTCTGTTTGATTCGTTGCACGCAGAAGCTATTTCAGTTTTGCCTATTCATCTAATCTAATCTAACCCATACTCTCTGTGAAATCACCCTTTCAAAGCAGATCTTATACACCAATATCACAATTAAAATTCAGAAAATCGAGTATATTCTTACTTAATTCAAAAGTTTAGTTATACTATGCCAAACGCTCCCTTAATTAATTGTATCTATTCAAATTAATTGGTTTTAAGAAACTTATTACTACATTCTGAATGATTAATAATCTTACAAGCTACTACTATAAAAGTAAAAATTGAAATGATCAATGACTTTTGTAAGGATCCGACCCTAAAGGGACACATGTTAATTTTAGACTCTTTAGTACTCAAGGGCATACAATCACCTTAAGTCGGAAATTATTAATAATGTATTCCTAAAAATAAATGAGCACATTAATTGTTGATATGAGTAGCATTTTCAACTCTCATTGATATTAAAAATTTTGGGATGTTAATGATGTAATATATGGCATCATGCACATTCAATTTAAACATCACCATCGATGAGTGAACAGTGCAAGTAACTTAGCTAGAGTATGCCTTATCAATTAGCGATTGAATTGCTCTAAATAGATGGCTTAATTGGTTCATGAATGAATGACGATCACTAGCCTTATCTAAATTCACATTTCTACTCTATTTGCTAGGATTTTGATTTTAACACGCATCTTAATTTACGATAACAAGCATTAAGCGTCAACTTACATATAATGTTGATATATAGCGGTTGACAAACACTGGTTTTTAACTAAAATATCTTTAAAATTGATTTAATAAAAAAAAGGACTGCGGAGATCCATAAACTCGCAAACACACTTTAATTAGTGAGTGCGTAATGGTACAATGAATCACATAAATATGTACGGAATGCCATGTTATTAGACAAGACACTTAATTGGGCGGTACAGAATTTATTGAAAAAATGGAATCTAAACTTACGGAGATCCATAGACTCACAATCACAGACATACTTTAATTACCTGGACGGTATAAAATTGTTATGCACATGTAAATAAGTATTTCATGTTACATAAAAATATATATATATATTGGATTCTGGACAGGTTCGGATAGGATAGAACTACTGATTTAAAGGATTAATCACGTATATGAATGAATCACTGTTGATTCTTAAGTAGTGCCTACACAATATGGGATGAAAGCTCCACAACACTGATAGTTGAATACGACTACATAATTGTATCAAGAACTATAACAAAAGAGCAAAAAGATTTAATAAGAAATTTTGCGTGAACTCGGATAACAATCTATTGGGCGAGTTCTGCTTGCTAATAAGTATATAGGGAAAGGCGAGTAGTTCATGAAAAGACCTGTTGATTTATATAATTTGGGAACTCATATGCAAAATACACTAACTACTCAATAAGTTGATTTTGGACTAATGATTTAGAATTAAGTGCAAAACTAACAATTTTGCACTTAATTCTAAACATAAGACTTAAAACATTTTTAAGGTATATAATTGATCAGTGGTTGGATGAAAATGAAAAACATATAAACTCCAATGGAATAGTGCTCGGTACAAAACATACTTCCTCCCCTCCCTATCTGAATTAAAATTAACACATAATTTTAGGTAGGTGAAAATTAAATAATTGATAAAATGTAAAAATATGGAGTAAGTATAGTAAAATGAAAGATTTTCTTAATCTATAGGAAAATTCGGTTTTCACAATAAAGAATCGGTCAGAAACACTACAAACCGGTCAGTAGTTTTTATATAAATACCTCAAATAACAACACTCTCTCACAAAAAGCCTCACAATTCAACCATCTTTCTCTCTCTACAAAAACCCTAGTGAGAGAAACATCCATATCTCTCTTCACTCGCTCCATATCCTCCGTCGGAACCCCATCCTCTGTCGAAAATTATGGTGCTTCAACACGACGGCGATCAAATCGTAACGGTCAATCTCTCTCTCTCTCTCTCTCTCTCTCTCTCTCACACGATTTCGCCGGATTTCTGCCGGATTTCCACCGGATTTTCAGATCCAGATGCTAAAATGTTCAAATTAACAAATTCATCTCGCTTTTTTCGTTAAAATCTCAATCGGAAGTGAAATTTGACCTTTTATTTTTCATTTTCGCTGATTTTATGATTTGATATTTTCAGATCTGGTTTGATCCAAATTGCATGTTGAAAATCAAATTTCGCAATCTGGTGCTTTATTATGGTTTTAAGAGCTGGTGTTATAGTTTTAATCATCATTGTTATGGTTTTAGCTTGTGTTGAATGTTTCCGCCTGTTACTGTTTTAGCGTAAATGTTATAGTTTCAAGACTTATTATTGTAGTTTTAAACAGCAACGTTGGTATTTTTAGCCTCTGGTGAAATATTTATGATTTGATTTTTTGCAAATGCTTTGTTATAGTTTTAAGATGCATTATTATAGTTTTAAGAGGCATTGTTATAGTTTTAAGATGCATTGTTATGGTTTTAAGCATCAATGTTACTGTTTTTAGCTTGTGTTGCATGTTCATGCTTTGTTACAGTTATAAGAGGTTTTGTTATAGTTTTAAGAGACAGGGTTATGGTTTTAAGCATTAATGTTACTATATTTATCTTATGTTGAGTAGCTGCATGTTATTGTTTTTAGAGCATGTGTTATAGTTATAAAACCTATTGTTGTAGTTTTAAGCATCAACATTAGTGTTTTAACTTCTGAGAAATATTTATGATTTTATTTTTTGCAAATGTTTTGTTATAATTTTAAGAGGCACGATTATGGTTTTTTGTATAAATGTTACTGTTTTTAGCTTGTGTTGCATGTTCCTGCTTTGTTATAGTTTTAAAATGCACTGCTATGGTTTTAAACATCAATGTTACCGTTTTTAGCATGTGTTGCACATTTCTTCTTTGTTTTTAAGCACCAATGTGATAGTTTTGATGAGAGTTGTTATGATTTTAACCCAGTTAATGAATGTTTTAAGCAGGTGCTAATGATGACATCGAGTTTGATGATAGGTCTGTCAAGGGTGTCACTGCAAGATTGAAGCACAAGCAACAAAAGGCAGAAGCCGAAGTTCACCAACGAGTTTAATAAAAGAAGACCTATTTTAACAACTCAGTTTGTATTTGCATAAAAAAAATACCGAATGAACATTTATTGTAATTTTTTTTTCCTATGAGAATAGATGTTTTAAAACCTTTGGATGAGTATTTTAATATTGTAATGACTGAATGTTTCAAGTATCTTATTTTAAGCTTGTTTATTGATGTTTTAATGGCAGATCTGAAACTTTTAGACTTGTTTAATGGTGGTTTAATGATATTAGATTGTCGCTTAAAACTATAACAAACCATCTTAAAACTATCATGGCTCCTTAAAACTATTACACCATCTCTTAAAACATTAACAAGAGAGGTTAAAATTATAATTGAAACATACAATACCGACGCATTAAAACTATCACATCATATCTTAAAAACATTAACAAAATACGTAAAAACTGTAACTGAAACTTCAATGCTAACAACTTCAAACCATAACATAATCTATTAAAAGCATAACTAAAATGTGTGTCTCGGCGGTTTTTAAAAAAACTCGGCCGGTCAGACCGCTAAAACCCAAAAACCACGAAAAATCACAAAAAACCTTAATTTTCCTATCTTTTAGGAAAATCTTACATTTTTCAAGACTTTGGCAAAAATGTGGGGTAATACGTACTTTGAGTGACAAGAAATGTTATTTGTGTGTAAATATATACACAAAGTATCCTGAGATACATTATTTATGTTGTTAATGAAATGATTTCTTTTCTAACAAAAAACACCAATGTTGAGAATATAGACTTTTTGATGATTAATAACACCAAATATTTTATTGATAACCTGGGTCTGTCCAGAGAAATTATTTAGAAACTATGTCTCATAAGACTTATTTAAATATATAAAATTATTTATTATTTATGGGATGTGGTCGTGGTGTAGATTACACGTATGAAATTATGTTGGACAACTAAAAATTGACAAATGCACGAATTCACATGGGTGAGATGAAGTACAAAAGAATGTGATCTGAAGAAAAGAAGTGCACGGAAAGAGAATATGCATGCAAGTATGTGAATAATTGATCTCCCCAATTTTGGTAGTCTATCCATATATTTTATGAGAAACAAGTCCACTTATGATTGATGGTCGGATATGATACTATACTTTATCTTGAATCCAACTTTGTTCTTATACATGGGACCTGACAGTTAGAACCAAATAAAAGCTACTCCAGGTTGCTTCACAAATGGACCACGATAAGTTGCAGAAAGTGAAAAAAATTGCAAGTTGAGAAAAAAAGTCTAACATCATCATATGGGAATAATAATAATAGCAAGCAGATTAGAGCTGGACGCTATTCAAAATTCAAAATACTATTGAAATGAAATCGCAATATGGGACAGCTGACTCAGTGGCTAGCTAATCCTGCTGCTGCCAATTTTTATGGTGTCTCTGACTCTCGAACTTCGCATACCCCATCATTGTAGAAGAATACTGGAGTATTGTTTTATACATTGGATAGATATACCCAAATGGGTTGGGGACTGGGGTACCACACCATTTTACTAATTGAGAAGAAGAATTGAACGTTATATAAAGTAGTACTAGATACTGTAGAAAGATATCGATTCACCGTTTGCTAAACAGCCCGATAACCAGGTTTGTAGAAAGATATCGTTCCTAAAATCAACTCAAAAAATAAATGACTTAAATCATTAGATTAATCGCACGTAGTGAATACATGTGAAGGAAAAGAAAAGAACAATAACAGCCCTATAATCATTATAGAACTAACCAAAAGCGAAAATGATTATGTAGAGCCAAATTTGTTTATATAGATATTGTAGGCTTTACGATAATATTGCCCAACATATTTGTGGAGAATAATCCATCCATCCATATATTATGTAAAGTACAATGGTTTAAACCTCACCAGATTAATTCAGTCCTACGTAGAATTTTGTGGAATTAGTTACATTTTAGTCAATATATATTTTAATGTTATTTTTTTGTATGTTATACTGCATATATAATTTTTATTAAATCTCATATAACTTTATTTTAAAAAATCCGAAAAATATATGGAACATATATTTGAATTCGTCGTGACAAGACGAATTCATAGACACCAATCTTGAATACAATTATTAATTAAATAAATTATTTTATCTATTAAAATAAAATATAAATTTATTAAATAAGATAAAATGAAATACTGAAATTTTAAAAATAGAGTATTTATTAAATTAATTCAATCCTACGTAGAATTAGTTGCATTTTCAACCGATATATACATATTTCACAATTTATTTTGGGTATGTTGGTTGCATATATAATTTTTATTAAATCTCATATCACTTTATCTACAAAAATCCGAAAAATATATTGAACATATATTTGAATTTTTCGTGACAAAACGAATCCATAGACACCAATCTTGAATACTATTATTCATTAAATAAATTATACTATTTATTAAAATAAAATATAAATTTATTAAATAAGATAAAATGAAATAATTAAATTTAAAAAATAGAACATGTATTAAATTAATTCAATCCTATGTGGAATTAGTTGCATTTTCAACCAGTATATATTTCACTGTTTATTTTTTGTATATTGACTGCATATATAGTTTTTATTAAGTCTCATATAAATTTATCTACAAAACTCCGAAAAATGTGTATGTTTATATTAATAGATATTTATATTTTTAATTAATATATAATAGATATTTATATTTTCAATTATACATTTTGATTCTATGGTTGAGCAGATTCCGGGTGGGGGGGGGGGGGGGGGGGGGGAATTTTTTTGCATAAAGTTTTGCTAGGTTAAACGTGAGGAACTGAGGCTAATGTTTTAGCACTTAGATTATCAGTTTGGTGTTCTTATATAATATATATAATATATAAAGTTGATGAGGTAAACCCACCAGATTCATTCAAATTCCATCCATCCTACGTGAAATTTTAATTCTACGGTTAAGCAGAGTCTAAATAGGGGAACATAGTAGTGTTGTTGCTAAGATCATGTGAGCAATGTTATTTTCTGGTGACAAAATTTTATGTCTTATGGTTGCTGAAAATGCGGAAGGCCATGAATAGTGTTTTAATAGATTATTATTATTATTATTAATTAAATAAATCATTTCAATCCCTAAAATAAAATATTAATCTCATATAATTTTATCTACAAAAATCCAAAAAATATTTTTAACATATATTTGAATTCAGACGAATCTATAGACACCAATATTGAATACTATTATTAATTAAATAAATTGTTTTATTCATTAAAATAAAATATAAATTTATTGAATAAGATAAAATGAAATAATGAAATTTTAAAAATTAAAAACGACTCATTAAAATACATTATAAATAATTAACGTAGCATCAAGCATTCAAAAAGATACTCAATTTAAATAGTTTAGCATCAAACATTCTGGACGAACTAAAATACATGATTATTTTGATTAGCCTCATATATATATATATATATATATATATATATATATATATATATATATATATATATCCATACGACCATACCATTTGTGCACTTTCGGTTATTCTGGCACTTCCGTATATTTTTCTACTATATTCTAAAGTTGATGGTTTATTTTGAAGCACACATGATCCTCATGTGCATAAATGATACTTGGAGCGCTTTCCAATTACTTGGATATTTTCTAATACAAAATTAAAGTAAAAAAGAAATTCATTTTAAGTTGTATTAACTCTCAACGTTTTTTTTATTTTTGAATTTAGGTTTCGACTTTTCTCTAAATACTTATGTATGAAAAATAATGAATAGTCGTAGGAGATAGTGAATAAAGTAGAAGATGTGAGAAGGTAAATAATAAAGTAATAAATTAATTTTCAATTTTTAGGCATGTGAAGATGAGATCTATCCATATATTATGAAGACCAGTTTTTATTATCAATTCTAGCTATGGTACTTTGGCCTCAAATCAATGTGAGAAATTATTTCATTTTTTTAGATTAAAATATTACAAAACAATTATAATCAGGGTAAATTTATTTTTGATGCCAAGTTAATTCGTATTTGGTTCTGTTACCTTTACAATTTTAATCTAATTTTGGTTATATAATTCTGCCATTGATATTCAACCTTTGCAACTATTTATAAATGTGATCAATCAAATCTTCTAAATCCCATAATTCCATCAAAATCGCCACCCACAAACTAATTTTCTTAATGGGCATGAATCCAAATGAAGTTTTATGAATCGTGTACTAGACGTGCTATTTTCAGTTCCAGAATATAGAAGAGACGCACGTGAGCTAATTAGTGGTGTGTTGATTTTTACATGTCTATCAACAACTTTTTACATGTGAAGATTTTCAATTTCCTTTTCTTTATGTATATGATTAGATCGGTAGGATGAGGTATAGGGTTTCTCTTCCCTACGATCTCTGGCTGGAAGGACTGGTTCTATCCAACCCGAATTCCAACCCCGTTCGAAATAATAATGTTCAGGTCCGATTTGGTATATACTCGAACCCGTTTCATATATACCTTTGTTACAAGACCCGGCCACAACATGTTATGATTAAGTTAGTAAAGGGAAACTCTCTTCGATCTTCTCTCTACTTTCTTGATACATAACGGGCCTGGGGGATCTGATATTATAGGTGGGGAAACTCTCTTAGATCTTCTCTCTACTTTCCTGATCTCCATAATGAGCCTGGGGGATCTGATACTCTCTAGGTGGGGAAACTCTCTTAGATTTTCTCTCTACTTTCCTGATCTCCATAACGAGCCGGGGGATCAGCTAATACTCTCTAGGCGGGAAAAATGTCTTCGATCTTCTTTGTACTTTCTTGATCTCCATGACGGGCTGGGAGGGGGGTCCGGTATACTCTCTAGGCGAGGAAACTCTCTTCTATCTTCTCTTACTTTCTTCATCCATAACGCCTGGGACCGCATCATGTGAAATTATGTTCGTAGAATAATAACTTTTGTGTCTTTGGTGGGTGACGATACCACCTTGAGTTCTTGAACCGGTGGGTTGGAAAAAACAACCATGACATGTGAAATTACTTTTGTATAATATTTGTGTGTGCGTGTGGTGGGGCGACCACATATCACCACGAGATTGTTGGGAACAACCCTATTGATTGTGTTGTATACTTTTGTATTTTATTTTGGTTCCGTTTGAGGGATAGATTTTTTTGTAAAAAAACATGTACCTGTTACTAATTAACAAGTCGGGTATGTTAGGACCCTATTTTTACATTTTCTATAGTTAATATAAATAAACACTCACTCAATGATATAATATTGGATGAAGAATGACTACCGACCGATACCATGACCAACGTTGTCTACAAGGAGTTTTGACTATCTTTTTCTTTCGATTAATGTATTTAATCCTCACATTTCAATTTATTATTAAAAGTAAACTATACCGTGACATCGACACAGGTTAGTACTAGTAACATAATGTTTTAGACCACCCCCGAGAAAACTACGCTTCAAAGTTTTGGCATCCTGTTCCATTTTTGAGGTTATCTATCTGACGCAAAAGAGTAACCATTCTCACGGGTTTCTCATGTAAACTAGAGGTGGAATCTTGGCACATATGCCACCAAAATGACGCATTTTCTCACATTTTTTATATCTTATCATTACGTTAACTTTTCACATAAACTACGCGTCAACCTTAACGTATGAAGTTCTCCGGGTAAGAGTATGTTGCAACTGAAAGGTTTGCGTGCCCAATGTTCAAGAGATGGTGAATAAATTCGATCTAGCAATGTACACAGTCCGGGAGAGGCATTGTGAATTCAATGTACACCCGAGCTATCATGATATAAATGCAGGAATTTACAAAAGCAGCATACAAGAAATTATAATCACCAACGGAATTCTTCATTCCCAAAAATGTGAGTGAAGATTTTTGTACAAAATTTTGATTCAGTTGATTACAGGGGTTATACATAAAGCTCTACAGTTAAAGATACAAAAGATATGGGGAGAAGGAAAAATGGTCCGAATTACAGAAACAAGCTGAAATTAATTTACATTTTAAGGGAAAGAATACAAAAATAAAATCACATCACGGGTAGCATTACCTTGATTAATTGTGATGCTTTCAGTGGTTAGTGTCTCTAACTGTCAGATCACCCCCTAGTGAGTCGTCGGCATTTTCGAGGCTTGTATCACTTTATATTTCTCTACTTTGGTCAAAATGTATACGAGATACCGGTGGACATGCTTCGAAAGAAAGAGAAGAACCGGATAACCAATCATCTTCCTTTGGACATCAATTGGTAAAGTCTTCTCCAAGCAAATATGAGATCTTTATGATGCATTACAACTTCATGTTTCATGAATCAAGAGATCCTTGGATATCAAAGCGATTCTTTGCTTTGCACTGTCAGTCCGCAGATTGTCTCCTTTGAATACCACTAGCTGCAGTTAAACATGTCCTAGCATATGAAACATTTCTTCGGGAACCAAATGTAAGGAAGGGAAAAAAAAAGTGGATGATACAAAAGAAAACGAAAGGTCAGATTCTTTCCAATATTCTGCAAGGAAGATCTTCATACCTCAGTTTGACTGTCAGGTGAAAACCACCGTAACAACACTCCAAGGTGCACGACTGCTGGTATTAACTTGAAAAGTAATGGAGTAGTTACCTGCACAGAAGTTAATGGTCAACAATATGAAGATACATACGAAGATAGCATCTGGCAGCACATGAAGGGTTGGGTTGATTCATGCTAAATCCGAAAGAGCCAGAGAAATTTCAAACTAAGTAATGTACAATTTAGTTACACATTTTGTTTACCAAGGAGCAGTGAAATGCCCTATAAGCTTCAAGTCAAATTGACAAATTGAAAAGAAGTAATGGATGTACTCAGGGCTGAGTTCATATATATATATATATATATATATATACTCACAAGTGGCTCTCCATGAACTAGGGCCACTTGAAATAGGCAATTCTTTACTAGTTTACAGACAAACTATGCATACATCCAAATAGTTATAAGAAGAGCGATTCTTATAGAAAACCAGTTTTACCTATACAGGAGGAAAAACCACTCCACACTAGCTAATGTACATACGAGGAATGCCAAACACTTGAGTGGGTGGGGTGTGGTTTTTCCAAATATTTGGCGAGACTGTTGCTATCTCACATTTGGGAAAAATATACAATAGTGGCAGGGAAAGTCAGAAACTGAAAGGGAAGTGCTTTTTTTAACAAGTAAGCGGCAAGAATTGCCAGCAAGAGCTATTTCTAACAAGTTACAACTACTATCCCAGATCAGCTACTGAAAGGGAAGGGACACTTTCATTGGTCAGTCCATCTATAATAGATGAAAAAATTCCTAGTCCCGTACTTGCTAGCAATTGAAGTGAAAGAACTATATCTGGCCATATGCTGTATAGCATTGGCATGAATTAGAAACGATTGCATATCCAACAATGTTGACATGGATATCACCCTTCCATACAGAAACGAGGAAGACATCAACATGCATGCAACACAAGAAAGATATATTTTCTTAATAAAAGTAAAGCATGACAAGATATAGTACCAGACTGAGGGCAGTAGTTCCAAGAAGCAGCAGGTAAACCTTTCCCTGAGGAGAATTCAATTTTCATTAACACCAAACGGATCCAGAATTTCAATATGTGATTATCATAAAATTTGCTCAAGAATCATTGGGTTTTTCTTTCTATCCTATCATCAGAGAAACACTATTAACAGGGTTCCTTGTAACACAAAGCAGCATTTACCTCCACAAGATGCAGATTCGAGGCCCGACTCAGAAGTACAAATGCAAATTCCCCAATTTGCGCTAAAGACATTCCTACCTACAAGGCCCAAGGACAGGTTCTTTTATGAGAGAATACATGCAACCATTAATTCTAAAGCCTGTGATTAAAAGAAATTTATCTTACAAGAACTGAAGTTTTGTTGTTGTATCCAAAGCCCTTGACAACTGCAGATATTACAATCGTCTTGACAATGACCACCAATATAACTGATGCGAGCAAAATATCCACATGATTCCATAGAAAATGAACATGGATTAGCATCCCAATGCTAGCTAGGAAAAGTGCTGCGAACATGTTCCGAATTGGTTCGACCTGCACCAGTGACAAGCCAAAAATCAAATATAAGATTAATATACAGTAAAAGTGAAGCAGAAGAACCATATCAGGGTATGCTGAGCGAAATCAATATAACTCACTGGTATCCAAATTTTCTCTAACAATGAAATTAAGTACTAGTAACATAATCAAACTTAGACTTTAAGTAATCTTACTTGTTCAAGGGTATGCTGAGCGAGATCAGTTGTCGAAATCATAACTCCAGCCGCAAACGATCCCAACTCTAAACTAAGACCAAGCTTGTCACTACACTGAAACAGCCAGGACATTAGATGTTGGTTAGTTACATGAATTGAGGTTGCAGAAAGATGAGCAGTCATGGAGAAATAATTGTTACGAACCCAAGCTACAAGTAGGCAGAAAGCAACAGACGCCAATTGGTACAGTTCATTGGTCTGCAGAAGTAGATGTTATAAAGTTAATTATACTTGTCAACAAAACATGATCAATGATTTTGTGAATTATTATTTCCACTCAGAGTCTCAGACCAACATAAAAGATAGCACAGCAGAATCAAATAGGCAGCTCACCTGCGATGACAAACTTATCATGAGTTTTAAGAACCAAGGCACACAGGTCCTTGACAGCACAGACAAAACTACCAAGAAAGCAACCAACACCACCAACCTGGCCGAGAGATTAATTAGTATGATGTTTGGCAAGTTGGAAGTGATAATGCTAATGAGACTATTAGAATTGAGTGCAGAACTAAAGAATAACACCAAAAGAGAAAAGAAGAATCCACATATTCCATCAGGTTAGACAATGTGATCTATACCAACTACATCCACCATTTACATGACTGAAAGGAGGAACTAATCATATGAGACAGCATTTGCAGGTGCAAGTTCTATGCAGTAAGTTTAAAGTCTAACCAGAATGCTCCTTGAAGACACTATCAGGCTACATTATTATTATTGAATAGACAAGTTGACTACAGACGTTCGGTATTCACTATCTCTACTTATCACTTTGTCCAGACTTCATCCAACCTAGGCATGTAACAGCATTTATGCGAAGTCTTCATGATGGTACCATCAGATGAGAAGATGGATCAAGTAGTTCCTGATATGACCAACTGACATGACATTCATAGCCCAGCCATTGTTGCCAATTGCCACTATTTTCTTTCAAGTTGCTGCTTGATTTAGAAAATGAGTGTGCTTCAAGGAGTTGCGATGACAAACTTTCCGTAAACCAAATCTGCTAAGGTCCACATCATACTAAGTTCATTTTCAGGCCCCATCTAAAATATATAAATTCGACCTTTTCTAATTAATTTATAAGTATCAAATTTCTAATTTTGTGGCCAATTAAATTTTCAAAATACTGTAACAAATACTGAATCTAGAGCAAAATTTTGTCTCACGCTCCAGGAAATGGAACAAAAAGCTTCCCCTTTGACCATCAAGTCAAGTACGGAAAAAAAAAAAACAAAGAAAAAGAAGAAAGCAAGAACAACTATAGCAATATATTTCTTTACTGTTCCAAAATAAATAGTTGAAGGTAACAAGCACTAAATGTTAGCTTCTTTTATGCTGGTATTAAATTTTAAGTAGAGTTAACTGGTCGTAGGTTCAGATTCTTCCATTTTATTACTCTGAGCACCAAGCACAAAACATCAATATTGCTTGGCTCAAATAATAACTCCCAAACCCAAATAAAAATATGCATGGACATAGTTATTCCTAAACATAGGTATTTGGTGTCTGGTACGAATATGCCTGATCCAAAATAAGGTGCCCGGTACCACTATGTGATAATCATAGAGGTATAATAGGTACTATAATCCTATTTTTAAATGGGGTTGATAGTATTATTCAGCATAAATTGGACTCCATAGAATTTTTTCAATTTGAAGTATGAATGCTGATCTCTCTTGAGAAAGTTAACATTGGGACTTTCCATCTTTTGAGGGAATCAAGTCCTTACGAAAATATCAAATGAATGAACTTACGACTTAGTCATGGATATAACGCCCTGCATTACACCAGAAGTTCCACCCAGCACTGGAAGTAAAGCAAACAGTAAACCAACGGCACAATCCTGAAAGTGAGGTCGACAAAGTTTTATAAGGTATGGCTTGTCTTCTAGGCAAAGTACACATCATTATAGATAAGCGAAGGACATAAATAAACACAAAAGAGTGTTTTAGTGGCGGAAAATACCAATAGCATATATAGAAATAATAAGATTGCCCTTTCTCACACACTCACACACACAGAGAGAGAAAGAAAAGAGGAAGAATTAAAAAGAAAGGGCAAAAAGTAACATAGTGAAATCATGAAGTCGGGGTCATTTATATTGAAACTACAGAAATAGAATTGCCTTTGCAAGATCAAAGTAACAAATGGTTCATGGCATGAAGGAAGAATCGGCAGTAAAGAATAAAGATACCTGCAAAATAAGAGTGCCAATGGTAACTTGACCGTGGAGAGCATTAGTACTGTTTTTCTCCATCAAAAACTTATATACCTATAAGTGCAGTAGTAACAGTTACATAAGAGTTCGAAGAGGTCAAAGTAGCAAGAATCTTGTTAAGCAATTGTTTTGCAAGCCTACCACTGCCGTAGATGACATTGATAGAAAAGCACCAACAAATACCCCCTCAGAAGATCTACCACCACATAACTGCAAATAATCACATGAAATTGCATACTTAGTACACAGACTGATGAAAGGGTCTTAGATAAATAACCACAACTACAACTCAGAAAAGCAATTTTGCAGTTTTCTAACTTCCTGAGACCTTCTTTCATTCTGTAAGCAGTCAGCAAGAGACTATTCAGTGAGTGAATTACAAGTGGGTTTTTTTTTTTTTTTTTTGGGGGGGGGGATTCATACGAGAAAACTACCACCGCACCACTATTGGGGAACTCTAATATGAACTGGTATGACCCGAAAGTAACACATTATGCCTATGACTATTACTAGCTTGTACCAACAAATATCCCGACCTGGTAGGTCACATAAATAAGAAAGTGACACCCTTAACTAACATTTATAAACCCCTCTCTTTTTCTTCCGCTGGGAGGATGCCAAAACGTCTTCTATTATGCTATAGTTATCAGGAAAAAAAAGGTAAACTTTAGCATCCGAATAGAGTTACAGGACAACTTGTCTGAGCTAACCCTATTTTCTAGGTCACCTCACCGGGACAACCTTCAGTAAAAAATTCAGAAGTATAAATCACATAGTTAGTCGCCTTAAGTGGCACGAAGACCTGACATTCTGATTCGACGAGATAATCACATGGTTCTTGAAATGCAATTAACAATTCAGCATATACAGTACATCAATACTTTGACAGTCGTTTTAATGTCCGCAATCTACAGTTTAACAATGATGTGAATGAATGGACCCCTTTCCACTTTCTGGGTACAACTAAATGTATAGCAGATTATAGTAACATGTACCGAGGCTATAATGCCGCACAGGCACATAAATAGGAGAATTTGGAGTAACCCTCCAAGAACGGCAACTGTGCGAACAACTCGAAGCTGTAATATCAGATGGGATTAATTAGATTGCATAAAGAACCCAAGTTCAATAAAAAGGGACAGTAAGAAGAAGCATCACATTACAGCAGTTACCTTTGTAGTGGAAAACTCCAGGCCTAAAGCAAAAAGAAGGAAGATTACACCAAATTGGGCAACTGTTTCAACCTGAATGCAAATGTTACATCAGCACCAAGTAATAGGAAACCAATTTCGAATATTCAGGTTAATGTTCCTATTAATTGGGACATAAGAAATTAAGATGCTGTCTTTGGAGTTCTCAATTGACATGTCCATATATGCAGAATGAGCTTCTATTATCAAGGAAATGAAAACTTAGCATGTTGCCTTTAGTGAGGCGATATGCCAAGTTCTCAATGCAAATAAGGTATTCATCCTCTGGAAATAACCTACTTGAGAACTCCAAATCAGACCATACTGCTGCTTACACTTGAATGTGCGCAAAAACACACCACTAATCAGATGCTACTAATCCTTTTAGAAGTTACACTTCTATTTTATGAATAAGTTTCTCGTATTACTTACTTGCACCATTTCACTGATAAAATTAAAGCCTCCTGGTCCAACAACTGATCCTGCTAGCAAGTATCCAGTCAGAACCTGAGAAATGTATTTGGGAGTCAGAAACTCACAATAGCTCAACAAATGAGCACCAATATCAAAACAATGCAGATGATCAGAAATCAGACCGGCTGCCCAGCACAAGCAAAAGCTATCCCACCACAAGTTGCAGAGACAATCACGACAACCAGATCAGATATGAGCCTATAAAAATGTAATGTTAGGAAACCTAGAATATAGAAAAATAAAATTTGATAACATCCCGTACAGATAATTGTACCTCAAGTCCAACTGCAGCACAGGATATTTGGATTTGAAATTTGATATGATAAATACATTGTCCTGAAAACAAAACTGCAGATGTTACACACTGCTATAGTAGAAATGTAGAATGTTTTTCCTACTGCACGATATGTACTCTATATCACCTTTCTATCAATGAGAGTTGGAGTCTCTTCAGCTCCATTGTCATTGTCCAGGTTGAATACATGATGAAGTTTGAACTGTCTACAGTTACATGGACAACAAGAAAAAGCATATGTCAGAAACAATGCTTTTTACTTGAAAATTACGCAAAGTACTTACTTTTCCTCCTTTGTCTCATTTTTCTTCGGCTTGACTCTAGCTACTGTTTCCAATACGGCCTGATCATGAGAAATGCAAGCCAGATAAATTTGCTATAAATTTGAACCTACTCTTCTAACATAGGGGACACAGTACAAACAAGTCAAGCTTTCTGATGAAGAAAACTAGACATACCCCATAAATCCAGTAATATTAGATCCTAGATTGCTAGATGCTAGCATGAAACTTGTTAACAAGGTTTGTCAGTTTTTACCACAAGTTGGACACAGATGGAGGAGGCGGGAGACCAGAGCTCAAACATGTAAGATATGAACAAGGAAAACATTAAAAAAGGCAAAGATGAGACACAATGTCAAAGAAAATTTCCAGGAACCGTTTATGGGGGAGGCTATAGTATTGGGAATTCCCTAAAGCAATAGAAAACACAAGCCAGAATACCATATATCCTTCCGAGCCATCTACATAATTATCATGTCCGGAGAGGCCATAACAATACCAATTCACAATAAGTCTTCTCACTCCCCCATTTATCCTAGTTACAATGACCCTTGTGCAATGTCAAGTATCAATTCCCAAGATTCTACTAACATCCAATATCACTATCTAATAAAAAGCCACAGGCACGAATCTTACGAGCTTCACAAACTTCTAAGCATTAAGTTCCTTACAATCTCAACGCTTATGCATGTCCTAACTAGCAGTCACAATCCCAAAAGTAATTTAGAGTCATGTTTCAGTGCACACGTATTTGTTAACGAATTCACATCATTATTCTAACAACGAATAAGGAAAGATTTATTAGCAGTCAATTTGCAGGAGGGTCTAACTTAAGATCAAAAGAAGAAGAACGTTGAGTGCCACAAACCTGCTGTTCAGCCACACTGTTGTTAAAGCCTCCAGATTCATTTTCTGTCAATATCCAATTTAAAACAAATCATTCAAAACATCACCAACCACCCTATAAGAAGAATGCGGCATACAACTACGAGAATAGACAGGGTAATGAATCCCTTAATAAACACTAGAGAAAGCACAAATGAGTCTCCGGTACTAGTAGACCTAGATCGAAAACTTAATCATGCTAGATATCTACAGTGGTTAAACTCATACTATAGAGTAAACTTATTTCATTATCACTTCCCATGCTAACAAATGAACCTTGCTCTGTGACAGAATAAAGCAACAAGAATTTCGAAATGTACCGACTATCGCCTACACCAACATCTCATGATCTTGATATTTAGCTTAAGCAACTAGCTTAGAGAAAGGATATCTCGGGGGTAGCTATCGAATAGATGAGTCTTGAAGTACTGGTAGATGTCCACACCTCAATCATGCTAGATCTCCACATAGCTTAAAATCATACTACACAGTAAACTTATTTCCATAGCCCAAGCTAACAAAAAGATCCTCTTCCAGAACGAATGAAGCAACAAGAATTCCAGAACATAACACCTATACTGACATCTTATGAGTGTTTAGCTAAAGTAACTAGCTAGATATAGAATATCTCAATGATTCAGAACTATTAATAAAATATTAGCAGCTCATTTCTCGAATATAAGCAAATGAGCCCCCCTCCATGCTCATACCAAACCAACACAGAGCAGTCCAGAACACTAAACCAATCAAAATCAACCACTCTAGGAGTACTGATATATGTAGTTCCAAACTCCAATCGTGCTAGATCTCTACATTGATGCGATAATCTTATTCCATTATTGCCATATCCCGAGCTAACAAAAGGAACCTTGCTTCCCCAAGCTATTGATCGGTTTGGTGCAAAGACTGTACCGCGCATAACCAGCACCTCGATTGCATTTTTAGCTAAAGCAACTAGGTAGATATAGGATACTAGGTATCTAAAACATAGCATCTAATTTCCGAATATAAGCATCATCAAACCCTAACCAACACTAAACCGATCAAATTCAACCACAGCAAGTAACTAAAAGTCTAAAAAGGTAGAGAAAATGAGAGATCTAAGCAAAACCTTGAGGCTGATCCTCATTCTCAGTAAACTCCTTCGCCAAGGCGCGATCAATCATGTCAGCAAACGTATCCTCCTTGGCGAGACTCCTATTCCTGCCGGCTTCCAAATCGGTGGCATTTTCGACCGAAACAACGCCGTCGTCGAGGAATTTCGGCTCCTCAGATTCGGCGGCGGCAAATAGAGCAGCTGCAACGGAGAGAAGCAGGAGGAGGAGGAGAAGTAGAGCGGCGGAGGGCGGTGATCTACTCATTTGGCGGCGATTGCACGCCGGCAGCGCACGATAAGCAGCTCCCCGGCGCACGGTAAGTAGCGGTCTGTCACTGTCGAGAAAATACCGGTGCCTGTACAATAACGATAGAGCAAAAGAGATTGGATTGAATTGAATTAAATTAAATTGATCGCTCACTAGTGACAGTTGAGTGATTTGGAGAGAAAGATCTGTTGTGTTGGGTGTTAGGTGTAAGCAATAGTAGTAATGGTTAAGGGAATGGGACTAGTAAGTATAAGCATCATTTCGTGGTAAACAGAGGTTAATTAAATAATCATTCAATGGAGAAGAAGGATGTTTTTATTTGAATTTCAGCCATGTGAGTTTTCTGTTGTTTGTTTCTTGACTTCTTCTCAGGTAAGTACTATGATTAAGATAAGATAACATTAGATTAGATTAGACCAGACCATGGGGAAACGTAATTACTGTAACCTATAAAAACAGTATCATCTGACAAATATACTAGATTTGATTGGTAAAATTCAGTACAAGTCATTTCATTACATTTATCATGAAATCTGGAAATGACAAAACTGATATAGCAAGCAAAATGTGGGATTTTGATGTGGATAAAGCCAATTCCAGATCAGCTTCTACAATCCCAGCCAAATTTCTATAATTGTCTTGTTGCCTTCATCTCAAGACATAAATATTAGTCGCGTTTTTGTAAAGTATATGTGGCCTTTTGCAATTGTGGATGCAAAAGTATGGAATGAACGTGTTTCGAAATGTGAATCTAAGTGAGAAAAATATAAATGTGTATCGCATTCTTGACGCTTTGGAGAAGCAGTAAATTTTTGTGTCAGATGTTCATGGAAGTAGGACGGTGTAGTATAGGATGTATTAGAACCTACTTAAAATTAAGGGACTGGAATTAAATGGTTGTGAACATGAATGATTACTGATCTAATACGTTAGTGTTTTGTGCTAGAAAATCACTTAACTTGTAGCCATGATCTGGGTGCATGTGAGTGTGTGACTCTAGTTATGCTCTTTTTTATCAATCTATTAAGGTACTGTTTCGTTTGGATTAGGTTATTTACTGTAGCAAATTCCGATGTTTTCAAACCCGAAGATAAGTAGGGTTCGCAGGTGTTCAGGTTTACCATATTTCAAGCCCGAAGAAAAGTAGAGTTTACCACCAGAACAGCACTTAATCACATTTAGGATTTCAGGTTTACCATATTTCAACCGAGCCCCAACAATTAGCACTAGTACCTCTTGATGCGGTCCATACAGCTCAAAAGGACCCTGTACATGCATACATGCTATTGTTCTACAAATACACAAATGCCATCGTTATTTGTTCCCGGTTATGTACACACAACCATTCTGTGGTCAAGCTATTTGCACAATACATGGTTATCGGGATATGAGTCTATCCGGAGTATCATTAGCTCGGAGTATCATTAGCTCCTTTGTCTGTTGAGTCTGGAAAATGGAAAGCTTCATGCCTGTCTAATATTTTGAGCTTCCCCCATGTCAATCAAAGATTTATTTGATAGATTTATGATTGAATTTGAAATCACTTTTGCACTAGATTTCATGTAACCACCTGAAAAAGAAGTCATTCGATAATATAAATCATTGAGAAACTTAACCTCTGAGAAGCAGAACTTCATAACAAGATATTCAAACCTGAAGTAAGCATGACAATCGGAATTTTCCTCTCGCAAGCGAACGTGAAAACCTTCTCATCTCTTATGGCAATCCCATCAGGACTAATCTGCACAGATTTTCCATGCATGTACATGCTAGAGTCAGCTGAAGTTGGGCGACATGTGTATAACAGAACTGACAAAAATAGCCCTAAAACTTATGCTCCAGTATTACCTCTGGCAGTGCTGAATTACCAACATTTCAAATATACCTTATGTTTCTAGGCTGTTAAGAGTAGAAAACTCCACAGATTCTTATACAAGATGCACTTTTACTTGATTCAGACACAATGCTAACTAACAAGCACATGCAGAAGTCAAGGCCGGAAGTTCTGGAAACTGCTGACTACATACACGGAGTTCTGAGCCAAGAATTAAGTGGAACGTAATTTAAATGTTTCAAGCAACGCTAAAATGCCTATAAGGTATAAAGCCTCTGCCTACTGATATGCCATGACAACCTCAAATCCGGCGGCCATTTAAATAAGAAATTCTCTGCATTGACCTCCCCAAGAAAAGAAGGTGTTTCATAGGTTGAGAGCTTTACCTTCAACCTTCCCAGTGGATCACCATCCAAAATATCAGTTCCAGCATTGTAGATTATCAATTCAGGATCAAATGCACCAGCAGCAACCTATAAATTCATCAGAATGGTTGATTATGAAGTGTGGGAGAGGAACTTGACAGTCATTTGTCACCAAGCAGATGCGCTGAAGAAAAGAACTGCAATCACAGACCGTGAGTGCTTGATCAAGTTTCGACAAATACTCGTCTGTTGTCGTTCCACTCTGTGATATAAGGTAAACCGTATCATACTTCCAGTGGAAGAGGAAAACAAAGGCAATTTGTCTCAATCGGCATAACATCTTATAATCTTTCTTACCGCTACTTCAACTTTCTGATCAATAAACCTGCGTGCCTCGTAATCCTGAACATAGTTTATTGAAACCAGCATCAGTACTGTTGACCTTGATATTTCACCCCGGTCTGTTGCAGATTTTAATAGAACCAATAGTGCAGACACTTGAAAGACACATAGCAGAGTGACATGTAGAGAGACAACAAAATGTAAAAGCACACTATTGCTCAGCACGCACATAAATATCCTTTATTCGGTCTCTCCATTACCTCCTTGAAATTTCAAAGAAAGTTGATGGGACTTATAGTTATAATGATATAGTCGGTATTGACTTACCAATGGATATATATTTGGATTGAACATATCAAGAATGTATACATTTCCTGTTTACATGCCAATAAAGTTAGTAAGACACTTAAATAGCAGAAGAGTAAATGAAGAATGAAAAATGCCGTACTGTCGTCGCGGAAATCAGTTTCGTGGCCATTCCCTTGATGTGCATCAAGATCAACTATCATTATCCTGTGGGAAAATCCCAATTTGATGAGCGAATCAAATCTGAATCACTTCATGATTAAAAGCAATAACAGCTTAAATGGGAGAGCCACTGAATGTGAACTAAGGGAGCAGCTCAGTACCTTGAAATATTTAAACGTGTAAAAGCAAAGGAAATGCAAAGTGTGATGTCTGCATAAATACAAAATCCACCTCCACTTTCTGCTGAACAGTGATGAAACCCCCCACCAACATTGATAGCCCATCCCCGTTCTTTTGCAAGCTTGGCAGCCAAAATAGTACCTCCAACCTGTGTTGAGAGTTGTATTACGAAAAGTATGACTTCATAACACCAAAAAAGAGGTACAGGAAATACATATATACATATATATTATATAGACCTGTTTGCGGAATGGATAAAGAACATGCTTGTCCACGAGAAAGTTTGGCAATAATGCAACAGGAGGAACCTATATATAAATGAGACCGGATTGTCAAAAAGAGAATATACCAGTGTTCTGTAACACAACTGACCAAGTAGTTTAGCTAATCCTAAGTTATCATGCTAGCCAATCTGTTGAAAATTACTCTTTAGATCATTATAAGTCAAAACTAGAAGTCAGTTTGTGCAAGAATGAAACTAGACGGGTTAAAATCTACCTAGTTTTTATATTCTTTTCCGAAAATAAAAAAGCAATTGTGCATCTCAAACAATTTTTATTCACCCTTCACTTGTTAAAATTTTCAGAAAATTATACCTCCACTATCTTGGCCACATTTAGGCTGCTCTTTAAACTACTCAAGTATGACTCGGGATGAACCTGTCACCAAGATACCAAACAAAAAAACAGTCATTCAGTTATTGGTATATATGAACTACTGGCCAAACAATTGAATGGAATGGATTATTTAGCACTGCACATGATCCATCATTACTACAATTGGAAGTTAGTTTCAACATATGGTTCGTTAAATCATGATTCATGCATCAACTTATATCCAGTTTCATTGCAGCATAAATTAGTTCAAATTTCAATTTTCAACGTCCTTAAATATCTACTGAATTGTGATTGCCACACCTAAATATTGAATATTAATAGGTCCCTAACTTAGTTTACCCAATGACTCTAATCCTATTAGACCACCAATATGTAATGAAGAAGCATATAAGAGAGTATGTTATCAATTTTGCTAATGAGTCATTATGCTACTGGGCACATAAAAAAGCATGCATGAAGTCCTCATGCCTACAGCAGCAGGACTCACAGGAAAATTTTGAACCAAGATTGAGCAAAAAAAAAGAGGGTACCACTAGAAGATCATCTTTCTTGGCCTCCAAAGGTTCAACTATACACTTCTTCTCAAGCAAACCCTCAGCCATCAGAAATCGGCAGATGCGGCCCCATTTGGATGAATCAAAAGGATGCCTGCAATCTCCATCAATAAGTCATTGAGCAACATGTCATCTTGTTTGATACCGTTGAAAATTCAAATATCTCCCATCACCAAGACTGATTCACACGACACGCCAAAATGCTATTTCCTATTTATTCTATTTGCTTCAATCTAAAGCACAGCGAAAACTGTCCCTATTTGTTATCAATAAGCAATGCCAGAAACACAATCTTACGTGCATATTGTCCACGAGTAATTTTACAGGCCTAGTAACAATAATATCAGCCTAAATATATGTCTCACAATTCTAGAATGGTCTCAAACTGATATATCATAGTATATCATATATCCAATATAACTAGTAGAGCTTATTTCGCAAAAATCCAGTGTGGTTAACTAATACAGACCATTTCCAGCAACTTAAGAACACTCTGCAATTGATATAGACATAATAACTAGTCTGGAGTGTCTAATAAGTTATACTAGCAGCAATTGTATTCATAGAGAGCTAATTGCACCGAAATCCACTGCGATTCATTGATCAAAACCATCGCTGTGCTTATTCTGACAGATTTTAATATTCATCAGATGATTTTAATGAATAGGAAAAAACAGGCTCTCGAGAAGTAGTAGAAAATAAACTTACAGCTTCTCAATACCGAGAAAGGAGATATCGTAGGAAGAGGAGTAAATTAGAGGAACCTGGCACAATACAATACAATAAACCAAAAGGAGATAAAATCAGCTTCAAAAACGTTATCCTCAGAGTCTAGAATGTAGAGGAAGTTTGTACGTGCGTCAGTGACTTGCCTTGGAAGTAGGGACATCGAAGTAGAGGTTGCTGGAGAGAATTCGATTGCGGCGAACGTCGTCGTTTAGCGGTGTTTGGGAGGAAGAATTCGCCATTTGGAGGGCGGAGAAACCGTGGTTGATGATGAGTCGACGGAAGTTGGAGAATACTGGTTGATGAGTTGAATTGGCTGAGTAGAATAAAAGAACCGGTGGCTTCGTCAAGCTGACACGTGGACTGTGAGTGCTCGGAGTGTACTGTAAATAGGAACTGACGTTTGTGTTTCTTCTTCTGTAGATTTTGACATTAGTATACACTTCCCGTTTACTTCAATGAGATTGAGTTTATGAGGGATAATATGCCGATAATACCGGGACAATCCTCTACCCCCATTATATAGTCCCTAAAATACTCCATTCTTTCTATTGATCTATTTGTCAACATTTAACTCAAATACATTTAACCATGGTCAATCTAAATTATTCACTGATATAGCTCCATTGCAAATAATTACCGATTATAACTCACACACACATTAATTTACTAAATATAGACTAGTAAATATATATTCATCCATGAGTTGTTAAGTTTGATCTCATCCCATCACTCCCTTTCTTTCATTCGTATATTAAGTCCATTGTTGAATCTTTAAAGCGTGATTTCTATGTCAACACCAAGTATTAAGGACGATGCATAATTGATTATAAGTGATTATACTACTGCTATGACTATAAGGCTATGTTATCTTCATCTCAAACTCCATTAATTTCAATTGAGATCAGTTCAGTTCAGTTTAAATTTGCTTAGTTGAATTTTATACTACACTTCGATTTAAATTTCTTGAATAATTTTATCTACAATTCGATTCAGATAAGTTACATTTGTTTCGTTACATTCGTACGAAGATAATAGCCTAACTCCTATGTCACCTCCGGCTATGTGGTAAAATCACTTCAAATCCATTAACATGGACGAGGCAAAAATATGGTAAAATCACCTTTAATTTATTTACATCACATATATGCACGAGCAGAGTTGATAAAATAACAACAATAAAGGAATTGGATAAATTCAAATGATATCCGGACGAGTGTTAACTGAGATAAAGGAATTGGAAAAACTTGAAAAATTGAAGAAATAGTAGATGAATGGTGAAGTTAGTCGGATTGTATATTGAAAAGGGGTAAATTGGTGTCCAGTACGAAATGTGGACATTTCTCTGTCCCTCCCCGTCAACTTTTCCCAACATTTCATTAAAATATATTTTCATTTTTTTAACATACGTTTGGCCCAGGTTGTCAACAAAACATTTTAAATAGGTGCCTAGTATTGGGAATCTGCAATTTTAAATAGCTACCTAGTATTGTGACTCTGCAGGCTAGACACTGTATTGGGCCAAGTACAAATAGTCACTTTGTTAATCTGCTGCTATTAAAAGTGATTAATGCAGTCTACAAAAGTTGTGCTCTATATAACTTTCCATTACTGCACAAAACTAGTACTAACCCGTGGCGTTGCCACAGCACGATTTACTTTCAATTATAAATAATTTAGATAAAAATCATGTAAAAGATATGTTGTATAAACATATTTAAATGGTCTAATACATTGAATTATTGAAAAGAGACTGTAGGGTCGATGTTCCGTACAATCGCGGTAGGTAAATCAATAATTAACAACTGCAAAACAACATAATAAGGAAATAGTTAGTATTGAACCTTTCTTGCTTCTCACTCTAGAAAATGCCACATAAAGCTGACCATGACTGTATACAGGCTTTGGGAGATAGAGTTCAACATTAGATAACGATTGTCCCTGACTCTTGTTAATAGTCATCGCATAACAAACTGATATAGGAAATTGTCTTCGCTGTAATCTAATAGAAAACTTGATAAGGTCAGAAAGTGTGAGTACAATCCTAGGTATAAAAACCTTCACTCCACCGTTCTTCCCATGTATGGTCTTCGCCTCAATAACGTGATTGCCAATTGCAGTAACAATCAACCGAGTCCCATTACAAAGCTCCGAGGACTGATCATTATTCCTAAGAAGCATTATAGAACAACCCACCTTAATAGTGTTTAGAAACTCGACAGAATACACATCTTCTCTATTGACAATATCATCTTCATCACGGCATATGTTGTCGGAACTCATGAACTCGGTGGCATCTCCAGGTAAAAGATACATGATATAATCATTGACTTCCTAGACTATCTCATTGGTCGGAGCAAGAATAGCTCTATCCTGAAAGAACCGACCATTGCCAACATGGTCTAATATGCTAGGATATGTGCTCTCAACTATTGCAGCAATTGGTTCACCAGTAGAACGAATCAAGATATCATCCGGCAATTTAAATTCTACCTCACCATCATTATCACCACCAACCTCACCATCTCCAACCTTCAACAACAAATTAGCAAACTCCCTAATACTCTCAACCTCAGCATGTGAGCGTCCAGACTGTAATTGAATAAAATAATATAAACATACTTATTATAAAAAGTAATTTACATGTATGTCAACTAATTAAATTGGATATTAAACATTATAATTAATATAAAATGTTAGAAAAATACCTGCAGGCGCATGTTCTTAGTGAGCTTCAACATACGACACGAACTCCAAAGCTTCTTCGATGAGCATAGAGATGCGTCGACTATGTCCTGCCTGCTACCCTTAGGTATGACTGACATATTTGTCTGAAATACCCTCCAAAAACGACAACCAAACCACCAAATGACTTGTTCGATTCTCTACCATGCTCACCTCTCATTACGTCCCTTCGACTGTGATCAAGAGCCTCAAAACAAAACTTATTAGTCATTGGCGCCTCATCCCAGATTATTAACTTTCTATTTTTCAAGAGTCCTGTAAGATCGCTGCCTGGAGTTATCCTACTGCAAGTAGTAGTTTCATCGACCTGCAAAGGAATACTAAATCTGGAGTACGACCACCAGGAAGAAGTAGAGAAGTTAGACCACTCGATGCATCTGGGAGAACAATATCACGTCTACCACGTAATGCAGAACACATTGTATTCCACAAAAATGTCTTTACAGTGCCACCATAACCATAGAGAAAGAAAACTCCACCACTACCAGAATCGACTGCATCCATAATAGTATGGTACACAGTCTTTGCTCATCGGTGAGAGACGGATACAACGGCTGTGCTGCTCAATCATATCAGGACATTTCTTCAAGTATCAAATTATTCATACCATTATCTATGACTACACTGTCGGGCATGGGCATACCTTCAATCTCACTCAAGCTGAAGTCGTTCCTAGAAAGGAACTCTTCAATCTCAGCAAGAGCAAAATTCATCAATTGTTCTTCATTCAACTCGAGCCCTAGGGTCATGAGCATATTTAATAAATAATAAAATTTATTGTAAAAAAATCAATTCAAATACAATATTGAAATTTATACCAGGATTATTCAACTTCTTTTGCATGATGTACTGGATGTCGTCAGATAGATACTCCCATGTATTCTCCCAAACATGAACATGCCTAGACATACTATCAGACTGGAGGAGCATGGAGAACAAATGTCCAAGGAAGCATCCGGAACCCCAGAAACTTGCTTCCTTAATAGCATGGATGTAGAAACTTGCTTCCTTGACGTCATCGAGCAGACCCAAAGCGTAGCATACATCGCGGTATGTTGGATGAACAACACCATCCACGGTCCACAAATCCTCATAGCAAGTGGCACCCCTTATGTGATTCAACATTATCCGCATGAAATATAGTGGACCGGTCTTAATTAGAACATGGTATATTCTTCAACTTTATTGTTGAAAACCTTCCTATCTCTCCACGTTTTGCCTGTAGGATCCCACACATAATGTCTTGGGAACTCTGAATATAGATACTTACATGCCTTGGGATGATGTATGTTGAATTCCATCCATTTAAAGAACTTTATCTCGGCAACGGTATGCTTCTCCAATAAATATGTTATGAGATCACCATCCTTGAATGTGACCGACTGCTCACCTTCCATATGAAATGATAAACGCTTAACGGGTGGATCTTTGTAATGGATATCATAACCCATATAATACGCCATACAGCCTCACATGCAGATACGTACCGACAGTCAACATAATCCTTCCCTCATTATCAACTGTAAATTTTGCGCCTATCCTATCCACACCCTTGTTGACATACTTGAACAGATACTTGATTAAATTTTTCTTAGTGCACCATTCAACATTTATGTGAGCCTAGTACTTCATCAGCAAGAAGGGATTGTACGGAACAATAAACGTATTAAGGGATAGTGAAACAACTTATTGTTTCTAAATACATGTGTGAATCAAGTTAGATAAAGATAAATGGAATATAATTTAATACTTAAGTATTTATAAGTAGTTATAAATTGCACATGTTATCAATGATATTGCCATTCTTATCAATAGTGGTGCCGGTATCACGCCTCCTATAAACATGATAGCCATTTCCATCAAATATAGTCCGCTCATTAAATGACTTTGAAAATTTCTTAGAGCATTTCTTGCCATCGTGCATGCAAGGTAAAGTTGAATACAATGGTCCGCAAGGACCATGCATCAAGTACTCGGATACAGCTTTGTACAGCTCCGGATTGAGATCTTTATCCGGTATCTCAGCACTGATGAAATCATCTATAGAACTTGCTGACATATTTCGATCCGCTCGATCAACCCATAGCAGTATATGTGCATGAGAAAGCCTGTGTTTTTTAAATCCAATGGTGTGGACGACTGGAAAGTCAATATAGTAATAATCAATTAAATTCAAGTTATGACATTATTTGATTAACAAATTAATAAAAAAGAAAAAGAAAATATATTTATAGATAGTTACCTCGGACTGCCTTGTCAAAAACATTTTATGTCTTCAAGTCTTTTATAAGCTGGTCCAACTTCATTTTAAAGGCGTGAGTCATAACATCAGGTCTATCCTCCGGTCGTAAACCCATCGATTCGACAAAGCGTGTTATCCCAGGCCATTTGGGATTGCAAGTGAATGTGATGAATAGTTCGGGATATCCTATACTCTTGCATATGGCCATAGTGTCTTGGAAGTTCTGTACCATATATATAGGACCTCCAACAAAAGAAGATGGCAGGACAAAGCATTTACCAACATTTCCATGTGGATCGGCTGGATCAATATCACATGTTCGAATGGCATCATCAAGTGATCTATACTTATCAGACCTCAATAACGGTTGGTTCCTCATGATGAAAGATAGTCTATGTGATTCCATCATCATATAACCATCTACTATAAACTGTTGAAATAACTTTCTACTAAGCAGTATGGTCTGAGCCTCATCAACATGATCAAAAAGCCTAAATGATAAGCACTCATTAATTGTAAGGGTGTGCCTTACTCCTTTGGACTTATGAAAGTGCAATATCTCAGTATGGTATCCATCCTCACCATATGGGAAAAGTAGGGGATACTGCATCGGAAGGTAATATGGATGCAATTCTGAAATTCTGTGGAAATCACCATTTCTTTGCTCGAGTAATATATCACGGGGATCCATGTCGTATTCATCATCTCCTGATAATTTATAAATTAGACAATATTAATTTCATCAAAAGTACTTAAAAATATATAATACGTATTGGTACAAATTATTCATATCCAAACATACCAACAACTAATGTCGCTACTTCAGAGCATGTTGGTAGATTGTACATGCGTCCATCACACGATCTCCTTCCAATAAGACACGACTTAACATTCATATCGTAATTTTCCGTGTAGCGTTCAGCAGCCATACAAAAATGCTTTGCATTTGGATTATCTTCATCTATCATATTCTTTAGATCATCTACAATAGATGGATCAATCACAGGAGCAGTTTTTTAGCTAAGAAAAATAAAATACAAATATCATTATATAGAATAAAACATGTATATATTCTAATTATAGAAAATACCTTACGACATCAATCCGATCTTGAGTTTCATCCTCGCGGCAATACAACTGTGAAAACTTAGGAGGGTCACCTTCTTTAGGTAATAGCTAGATTGTGTTTCGTATTGGGACATGTTAGATGGATATTGAGATTTTGACCCTTGTTAAACGCAGGACACATTTTACTAAACGCATGTCACTTTTTGAAAAATTATAAAAATAGTCTAAAGTTTAATAAATTTACAATTAAGTCCCAAAATACTTACAAATTACAAAAAATTAAAAAAAAAACCGTAACAATATAAACTAAATTACCCAACACCTTCATTCTTCAAATCATATAATGATGATTATACTATTTCAACAACAAATAATACAATTCAGAAAAATTAAATAACAATGCTACTACATTAATAGAAAAATATAGTATAAATAATAAACAATAAAATAAAAAAAAGTACGTAAACCATAGTGGCCTGCCAAAACCCAGCATCGGATCCTGGACAAAATAAAATAATAATGTTTGTGGCCTACCATGCATTTTTTTTTGCCGGAATCTGGCATCGGATTCTGGCCAAATTTTATGAATAAAAAAATAATTATTATTTTGTTGTAAACAAAACTTATTCAATGACCATCATGGCGTTCATAATCTCCGTTCATGTTTGAAATTGTGTTTAGAATGTGTTTTTTAAAGTTTGAAATTGTGACTTCATATAGTAGAATAGTTTTAGGACATTTTTACAGCTTTGAAAACTATTGGGTCCTTTTTGTAAATTATTAAACTGTAGACTATCTTTGTAATTTTTTAAAAATTTTCTTGCGTTTAGTAAAATGTATTCTGAGTTTAACGTTGATAAATCGGATAGTTTTACTTTATTAACGTGAATATGAGATGTTATTTGATGAATTAGTTGCTAAATTGGCATATATAAAAGCAACATGCATTTTCTTTTCCCAGGTGAGTAAATGTATTCTGTTGGAAATGTGAATGGAGAACATTTCTCCTTTTAAATAGAAACCAACCGAATCATATAGATTAATAACAAACTCAATTGCATAATTTTTTTATCCGGGGTATACAAATTCAATGTAGATTTTTTGATGGTAGGATTTATCCATGAAAACATGAGGATTAAAAAATCATTTTTTTTTTTGCAATCCTATGTGGCATGCTTCTCATTTGAGATAGACCACCACTTTTAAAATATATATAGATAAAATTTCCTACAATTCACAATTATTTACAACATAACCACTTAATTTATATCTTATATTCATTTTACATTTTTGGGTAACCTTTTATTAAAAATTGTGCCACAATTTAGTGAAACTGAGGAAGTATTGATCAATTTGGGTTACAACATCTGTCTCAAAATTTCCAGGTGTGATCGACATTTTCCTAATCAATCGATACTTTGATTTTCCCAAAATCTATCAAACTTACACACATCATGAATCACGAGACTTCGAAAGAATTCCGGTTGATCTAACACCAATTCAGATATATCATCACACGTCAACCTCACCAAGATCATAAGTCGAAATTGCCAGATAAATCGACTCAATTGGATTGATCACAACGTCTGAATCACATACATCGCTACGGAGTGTACCTATATTCATTGTAGGCTCAACGAATAACTCCTCACGCCATGTCTGGGTCGATTGAATTGAGGTAATAATATCTTAATACGCCGCCTTATAAGCATAAACATGTTGAGCATCTGTTTCGAAAATTGATGTAAATCTGCGAGGAATAAACACATGGGAACACAATCATGTAGTATGACATCAATGGATGTAATATTTGATTTATTGAAAGGTACTACTCAATCATGCAGTACAACAATTTTGATACCATGGAACAGAGAAGTATCGTGATATAGCTTCTTGAATGTGCTCTTGATTAAGAAAAATAAAATGTTAGACATGATATTTTGATTTCTATAAAAGGATATGAATGAAGTAAACAATATACCACAAAACAACATTTCTATAGCGTGTCAATCTTAGCTGCCAATAGGATTTCAAAACACTTCTTGATGCTTATGAATTTACTCGGCTTATTTCTTCCGTGCTCAAAGCTCATGAGGTCATATATTTTACTCTTTGTAAATCCCAAATCCATTGAGGTGCTATTTATAGTGGGATTGATCTTGCGAATATGTAAAATTTGTAAACATTCTGCTGTGTATTAATGTAACCGTTTGTGGGATTTTACATTCATTTAATTTCCTTAATGTTGATTGCATGAATATCGTGCCAGAAATGATGCACAATTGAATTAAAAGTGATATCTAATTGATAACCATCTAAAAATAGAACTTAATGCATGTAACTGAATATTCAATACAAACTCAATGAGTCAGTGCACATTCACTATTATGTAATTAAAAATGCAAATAATTAGCAATTTTATTCCACATCAGATTTCTAGACCTCTAGATGCTCTAGTCTTAGAAATAAAAACTGACCTTTAACATATATATGGATTATTTTGCTTGTTTCTTCCAACTCTTGAAAATTTAACAAATTGAAAAAATATAAAGACCTGGACTTTACTTCTATACTGAACTTCTATTGTTGATATCAATGTTGATACAGTAGTTTGTGAAACAGTTACTGACACAATCAGAAATGCAGCGGAAATAAAACAATAAAAACACACAAGATGATTTCTAGCAAGTATATAGATATACCTACCGGGCCAAAGGCAAATATCCACTATGTGAAGAGGATTTATACAACTTAGCTTCAAGGCTTTTCTATGGGAAAAACTTGAACTGCAAAACTAGTCAGAATAGCTAACTATTCCAAAGCACATAATCTAGACGCAGCTAGATAACCGAAATCACAATTCTGATTCAATAGAAACTTCAAAGACTAGCAAAGTATCGTGAAGAGATTACAAAAACTATCGATGTTTATGATATCTTCACTCGGTAATCTAGACCTACTGCACAAGACGAAATAACCCAGGGCGAAATAACCCAACTGGTTGCTAATTTAAGTTTTAAATTATTTTCTAAAATAGGAATATATATAACAATAAACAAAGCTTAGTTGATGATACTGCTGCCATTGGGCGAAACACAATCTCGTCTGGCCGCTTCAATGGGCGGGTTTCTAGTTGAAGCTAATATATTTCCTAAAGTATCCCACTACGTAAAACAACTCCTGACAGATATACGTTTTGTACCCACAAAGTTAAAAGATCCAAAAAAAGAAAAAAGGAAAAAAAATTGCTAACAGCCGGTCCAGACGGCCCTCTATAAAACAAGTAGACCCACTGCACCGGGCAAAATAACCCAGGACGAAATAACCCAACTGGTTGCTAATTTATGTTTCAAAATAACCCAGGACGAAACAAGTCTACTAAGCTTCGGTTATTGTTATAAACGTTCCTCTTTTAGAAAATAATTTGAAACTTAAATTAGTAACCAGTTGGGTTATTTCGTCCTGCGTTATTTTGCCCGATGCAGTGGGTCTATTTGTTTTATAGCGGGCCGTCTGGACCGGCTGTTAGCAATTTTAGAACTCTGCAAGCTAATATAATTGTTTGATTCATAAACATTGGTAAAAAAATAGACCCACATATTTGGGGGATTAGTCTTTTAACTTGAAGACCGAGTAAAAAGAAAAAACAAAATAGCGGCAGCATTGCCTACTAAGTTGCGGTAATTGTTATATACGTTCCTATTTCAGAAAACCATTTAAAACTTAAATTAGCAACCAGTTGGGTTATTTCGCCCGGTGCAGTGGGTCTACTTGTTTGTAACGGACCCAGTGGATCGGTTGTTAGTATTTTTTTTTTTTTGAAACTCTTTAACTTAGTGGGTACTAAACGTATATCTGACAGGAACGGCCCACTAGGCTGCCCCGCAACCACAAGTTTAAACTCTTAAAAGAGCGGCCCAGAAAACTGTGTTTTACCCAATGGCAGCAATATCATCAACTAAGCTCTGGTTATTGTTATATACGTTCTTATTTCAGAAAACAATTGAAAACTTAAATTAGCAGCCCACTGGGCTATTTCGCCCGGTGCAGTAGTCTACTTGTTTATAGCGGGTCGTCTAGACTAGACTGGTTGTCAGCAATTTTATAGTTTTTTTTTTTTTTTTTTTTTTTTGCTCTTTTAACTCAATGGGTATTGTACGTATATCTGACAGGAGCGACCCATTAGGTTGCTTTGCGTAGTGGGATACTTTAAGAAGTTCATATCTCAGAAAACTATTGAAAACTTAAATTGGTGGTCCAGAGGACTGTATTGTCCGATGCAGTAGTATACTTTGTAGCGAATTACTTAAATTGCTTGTACACACCGATAAACTATTTAAAACTTAAATTAGCGGCCCAGAAGACTGTTTCGCCCGGTGCAGTAGTCCCCTTTTTAGCGAGTAACTTTTGCTTGTATATGGCGGCCCGCCTAGACTGGTTGTAAGCGATAATATCCCACATATTATGCCCAATAGGTAATATTTTTTTTATTTTTCTTTAAGTTACTAAGTTTAAGTAACAATTAAGTGATTAGGGTAAAGCTTCGATTATTGTTATAAACGTTCCTCTTTTAGAAAATAATTTGAAACTTAAATTAGCAACCAGTTGGGTTATTTCGTCCTGCGTTATTTTGCCCGGTGCAATGGGTCTACTTGTTTATAGCGGGCCATCTGGACCGGCTGTTAGCAATTTTTTTTTCTTTTTCTTTTTTTTTTTTTTGGCTCTTTTAACTTTGTGGGTACAAAACGTATATCTGACAGGAGTTGTTTTACGTAGTGGGATACTTTAGGAAATATATTAGCTTCAACTAGAAACCCGCCCATTGAAGCAGCCAGACGAGATTGTATTTCGCCCAATGGCAGCAATATCATCAACTAAGCTTTGGTTATTGTTATATACGTTCCTATTTTAGAAAATCATTTAAAACTTAAATTAACAAACAGTTGGGTTATTTCGTCTTGTGCAGTGGGTCTACTTGTTTATAGCGGACCGTCTAGACCGGTTGTTAGATTTTATTTTTTTTTGGCTATTTAACTTAGTGGGTACTGAACATATATCTAACAGGAACGATCCACTGAGCTGCTTTACGTAGTGGAGTACTACAGGAAATATATTAGCTTGAATGAGCAACCCGCTCAGCTTCTTTAACCGAGTTGAGTAAATTATCATCAGCCAAAAAATGGATTCTAAACCCTAGTGAATAGAGACGCCACAGTCAGCAGTGTTCTCCCCTTTTGTTCATCCCTTGGTTTTCTTTGGGCTCTAAATCTTGATTCCTCTTTTCCATCTGCCCCAGGTAAGAGCATCTTGTACAGTTATTCAATTGCCGTTGTTCTTGATTCTACATTGATCAACAAAAATCCCTCTTTTCTCCCTTGTTTCATCAGTCACAATTCCAAAAATGGTTGTTGCTGTTCTTCATCTTGTTCGCAGATCTGCTACTAGTTATTGTTTGAGCTACTTGTTTTGCAACGATTCTGCTCTCTTTACCAAATCCCATCATTTTTGTGATGTTTATTCTCTATCACACTTCTCTACAGCCTCTACCAAGAAATCACCTTCAACCATTGTTACTCCTTCATTTCCGAAAGATTTCTTTATCGATAAATACCAATTCTCTCCCCAAATTGCTTCCAAAGCTGCATCTGCTTCAGCTTCTATGAGAAACCCATCTTACTCGATAGTGAGACGGTCGGGGGCCGATTACTTGTATTGGGCATCGGTGCAGCTCCATGACGAACACGGCAATGGCTAGGAACCTCTTCCTCACCATTAAGCCCCATGGTTTTTGCTCGTTTCAGGTACAAGGTAGGAGTAATGGGGTTTTTTGTTTTCCCCTCTATTTTGCTTGCTAGTTGTTATCGAATTGGGGTTTTTTGGGTGTTGTTAATGAACTTAATTGCCATGATTATCGTGATATGGCTGGGCAACAAGCATTCATTGGATGTCTGGGCAGCACAATTAAAGCTACCCAAGCTACTATGGCAGCACGCCAACATAGCTATAGCAGTTTTTACAGAACCTATGCAAGGCTACTTTTTATAGGTTTTGTATTTGTCTAAAGTCACCCAAAAAGCAACGGGTGGAGACCTTTTTTTAGCCAGATCTCGTACTGGACACCGAGCTCCCCTATTGAAAAGAGGTGGTATTAGGAGATACCAACTCTAGAGAAAGACTAAAAAGACATACTTTGAGTAATTATATAGAAGCCCCAAACAAAAAGCCAACTACAAAAACACCCCAACCCAACCAAGGGCCATAAGGTGGGTCTTTGTAAACGGATATACAGGTAAGTATATATAGCACAACCCAACCCACTTTCACCATAATTCTCGCTAAACCCTAGAAAACAGAACAAGCAAAAATCATCTCTCAAAAAATCGACCCCTCTCGTCTGAAACTGCTTGAAATCGCCGGAAACTGCCTGAAACCGCCGGAAAACAGCTCGAAAACGTCTCTCTCAACATGGTTTCTATGTAATCAAGCTCGGAAAAAGCTAAAAAAAACGGCCCGATCTCACCGGAAACAACATTACAAAGGTACGAAAAGTTAGATCTCGACCTAGTTTTTGTGAAATCGGTGTTTATTTCGCAATTGTAGTTGAAATTTCGAATCAGATCTGAAAATCGCGTAATTTTTGTTTCAAGTGTTCTAGCTAATTTGTGTTATGTTTTGGCTTATTTTTGTAATGTTCTTGCTTATATGTAGGATGTTAAACTAAACAGAGCACATAAAATATATGCTCGAAATTGGTGTTTCTACTACGATTTGGTTGTTTATCCACCGATCTACTCAAAATATGCTCGTATGTGAGTTTCAACAATGTTTTGATTCAAATATTAATTAATTAATGATTTTTTTCACAATAGAATTTGAAATTTGAAAACAGATCTGAAAAAATCGCGTAGAAAACCGCTCAAATATTCTAGTTAATTTGTACAATGTTGTGGCTTATGTATGTAATGTTATATGTGATATGAGCATGTAATACGTGTAGTGTTGCTAATAATATGTGTTATGTGTTGTCTACAATGTTCTACGTTATTTGGGTAACGTTATTAACATATCTCTGTAATGTTTTCGTAAATGTGCAGTGTGCAGTGTTACATCAATGCGGTATGTGTTGTCTACAATGTTCTACGTTATTTGTGTGATGTTCTACGTTATTTGTGTAATGTTCTATATGTATCTCTGTAATGTTTCGTAAATGTGCAGTGTACGTTGTTATATCAATGTTTTATTTGTTTTCTACAATGTTGTACGTTATTTCTGTAATGTTCTCAACATAAATGTTTCTGGAACTGCATGACTACAAAGTTAAGTATATATCGTGCCGTTACTATTAGAAAATATGTATAAATGTTCTGAGTCATGACTACAATGTTCCTGGAAAATGCATGTAATGTTTTCATGATTATGCCGTATGCAAAATGTTATAACTATCTTCTCATTTAAGTTGGGAAATAAATGTTGTTGGTTATACCCTCGATGTTAGTGCTTATATAATCAATGTTATCACTTATATAGCCTATGTTCCTGTGTTTAACTGTTATGTTCTCATCAACGTCATATTTGGGATCAACTGGAGAAGTACATTGTACAAAGAAGATCAGAATAAAATGATGGAGATAACAATGCAACCAACGACATTGTTGACGAGGCAAATCAAGAACCTGAGGAAACTCTAAATGTGATAAAAGAAAAGTCCATGTCTTAGCTTATGTTGTCTATTTTATATCCAAACAATGTTCTTACATATTCATATGTGTGACACTCCATATATTACGATTCTGAGAAATGTTTTTTCCGTATTTGTGTAATGTTCTTAACTATTTGAGTAATGTTCCTATTTATATGAATTATGTATAGAGTATAATGTTCTTAACTATGTTGACAGTGTTCTCAACTATTTGAGTAAAATGTTATTAGGTATATAAGTGATGACCTAGGGTATAATGTTCTTAATATATTAGTAATGTTCTCAACTATTTGGGTAATGTCCTCAACTATTTGAGTAATGTTTTTAGGAATTTCTATAATGTTATCATAAACGATATTTTATATATTTACACAATATTTTAATATATTTAAGTAATGTTCTTAACTACATAGCTGAGTCGAGTAGAAACCTTACATGAATAATCATGAACATTACTTAGTTAAGTCGAAAACTTATCCAATAAACGAAGAACATTAACTCAAATCGAGTAACACTACAAGAATTTTGTTAAATAGCGACGGACCCCTTAACAACGGATCGCTAACTTTAGCGACGGATAGGGCGAAACGCCCTGTACGTCGCTAATCCGTCGCTAATAACGACGGATAGTCTATCCGTCGTTAGTTTTTGTTGACTTTTTGATTTTTTAAAAATGAAAAATAGTATTTTAATTAACGACGGATAGATTATCCGTCGTTAAATATTTAATTTAAAAAAATTAAATCTAACGACGAATAGAATTATCCGTCGCTATTTAGTGACGGATAATTCTATCCGTCGTTAAACTTAATAAAACGGGAAACAGACAGCCTTCTTCCCCCATTTCTATTCTGCTTCTTCTTTCTTTTTGTCTTCACCATTTTCGTCCATTTCCAACTCCGATCAAAACTCCACCATTCCGATCAATCTTGTACTCTTTTCGAAGCTCGTTGAACAAGAAACTCGGGTGGCCATTCAATTCCATCATTCTTCGGCTATTTTTTCCGCAATTGAAGGTATTAGTCTAAAACCCTTACTTTGTTAAATTTGGGATTTTTGCTAATTTCGAGCAATTGTATGTTTTTAGAAGTTTGCACTAGCTAGTTTAGCTTATATTAAGTAGTGGGTTAAACTTGAGGTTGTTTAATTGATAGATTTAGATCAATTTTGAGCAATTGTATGTTTTTGAATTGTTAGTATCATGTTAGGATATTTGTAAGTATGTATGATATTTAATTTGATGTTTTCGTATATGTAGTAGGATTAGTGAGATTTGGTTGAGTTTTTTGAGACCATTTAGATTTAGAGATTTTGGTGGTTGTAGTATAATTGGCTCGTATTAACTTAGAAAGAATTATTGTTGTTTTAATTTATAATTCGTAATTGTAATGGAATTTTGAAATTCATAAAAAAAAAATTCAAATGTAAAATACATGTAATTCATGAAATTTGTAACGTATTATAATTAACAATGCAATTATAGCCAGGAATTGGAATTGGTTGTAGTATAATTTGCTCGTATTGACTTGTTGTGAATTACTACTATTTTAATCTACAATATGAAAGCTATTATTGGATTCTTCAAGGATGAATTCTCCACCTTCGTCGCCTCCTCCACCGTCGCCTACACCATTGCCGCTTCCACCCGATTCATTGGAGTATCATTGGAGTTCTGCCGAGTAAGTATACTTCGTCTTTCTTAGTAGTAATTTCATTTCTAACTTGTAAACTGTATTTTGTAGTTAATTTAGCACAATTAATATTTAACCTCGTTTTTTTTTATGTATGTAGAAATTGCGATATGCTCTCCTATGCAGACATGTGGACAAGTTTTTCTGCTTTCGATAGAGCATTGGAGGCAGAAATGAAGGCCGATGAAGATGCAAACATGGCTAAAACCAATGCTGGGAAAGAAATGGATGATGAAGATTTTGACATGACCATTGAGAAGATGATGAACTTTCGATTATTTGAAAGTTCATATCACAGGTTTGAATATAGACGGAATCATCTCTAGGTTAGTGTATATATTTGTATCTTATTTGTGATAATATGATCATTCTTCTTTATTTGTTTGTGCTTTATTTGTGAGTGGTACGTTAGCCACTATATGTGAGACTGAACTTGGGTGATATGTTAGTCACCATTGTCTTAGCTGCTTTTAGGACAATATGAGTGGTATGTTAGCCACTATATGTGGGTGATATGTTAGTCACCATTTGTGTAGTATGCATAATTTTTCATCCATAACTCATGGTATGCACTTTACGATTTCAGGCTGAGGTGGTGAGGAGGATCGATATTCGGGAGCTGTCAATTCAAGAACAAAACAACATCTTCTTAGCCTTGATACATTTATGTTATGCTTCTCCTAGATATTTCGTTTTGAACTTCTGTTTTTCTGCCACTTGACCTCTTGTTTTAGCTTATGTACGGATATTTACTTTTTTTACAGATAATTTGTATTTTGTCGAATTATTTCTGTTTAATTAAAACAATTTCATTATTCTGGATTTACAATTGACATTATATTTGTGAAACAGGTGAAATATGAAAACATGCATCAAAATTTTTAAAAAAAAATTCAAAATCTTCTCAATTTAGTGACGGATAAAGTATCCGTCGCTAAAATCCAGTAAATTTATATTTAAAAAAAAAAAAAAGCTTTTGAGCGACCGATAATATCCGTCGCTAAAAAGTCAATGGTTTATCCGTCGCGATTTAGCGACGGATAAACTGGGACGACGGATTTTTTATCCGTCGTCCCGTTATCCGTCGTCCCGCTTCCCGTGGGACGACGAATTTTTTATCCGTCGCTAAGGACTTAGCGACGGATCGGCACTGTTTTAGCAGATTCTTGTAGTGTAACTGAATATGAATTAGTGTAATAATACTAGTACTAACCCGTGGCCATGCCACGGTATAGTTTACTTTTAATAATAAATAGAAATTTTAGGATTAAATAAATTAATCGAGAAAATAAGATAGTCAAAATTCCTTGTAGACAACGTTGGTCGTGGTGTCGGTCGGTAGTCATTCTTCATCCAATATTATATCATTGAGTGTTTATTTATGCTAACTATAGAAAATGTAAAAATAGGTCATACAGTATTTGACTTGTTAATTAGTAACATGTTCATATTTTTTTACAAAAAAATCTATCCCTCAAACGGAACCAAAATAAAATACAAAAGTATATAACACAATCAATAGGTTTGTTCACAACAATCTCACGGTGATATGTGGCCACCCCACCACACACACACAAATATTATACAAACGTAATTTCACATGTTACGGTTGTTTTTTTCCAACCCATCGGTTTCCAGCAACCCCGGGGGGGTTTGCGTCGCCCCCCCCCCCCCCCCCGGGGGGGGCCTGTTATGGATGAAGAAAGCAAAGAGAATATAGAAGAAAGTTTCCCCGCCTAGAGAGTAACTGCTGGACCCCCCACCCCTCCTGGCCCGTCATGGAGATCAAGAAAGTACAAAGAAGATCGAAGACATTTTCCCCGCCAAGTGAGTATCAGCTGATTCCCCCGCCCCCCACCCTCTGCCGGAAAAAAAATGTAGTTTTTACTAACTTAATCATAAAAATTTGCGGTCGGGTCTTGTAACAAAGGTATGGAACGGGTTCAAGTATATACCAGACCGGACCTGAACATCATTATTTCGAACGGGGTTGAAATTCGGGTTGGATAGAACCAGTCATTCCAGCCAGAGATCATAGAGAAGAGAAGCCTTATACCTCATCCTGCCGATAGAATCTTATACATAAAGAAAAAGAAGTCTTCACATGTAAAATGTTGTTGATAAACATGTAAAGATCAACACACCACCAATTAGCTCACGTGTGTCTCTTCTATCTTCTGGAACTGAAAAGAGCACGTCTACTACACGATTCATAGAACATTCTTAGAAGATCAGTTGAAGGGACCATGTCAAGCATAGATCCAAAGGTCCTCCTATCTGGATTCATGCCCATTAAGAAAATTAGTGTGTGGGTGACAATTTTGATGGAATTATGGGATTAGAAGATTTGATTAATCACATTTATAAATAGTTACAAAGGTTGAATATTATTAGCAGAATTATGTAACCAAAATTGATTAAAATTTTAAATGTAACAGAACCATATACGCATTAACTTGGCATAAAAAATAAATTTACCCTGATTATAATTGTTTTGTAATTTTTAATCCAAAAAAATGAAAGTATTTCTCACATTGATTTGAGGCCAAAGTATTATAGCTAGAATTGATAATAAAAACTGGTCTTTATAATATATGGCTAGATCTCATCTTCACATGCCTAAAAATTGAAAATTAATTTATTATTTTATTTGTTGTTACGGACATGTGTCCAATCCGTTAAGGGCGCTATAGAGCGTGTCCTAAAGCACATCACGGCTTAAATAGCCAATTCAGTACTGGTCCGACCTCACATGGTCCGGCCAAAGTGAATCAACCAGTACGCTAAAGTCACTGTGCCCTCACAGCAAGTCCGAGCTAGCTGGAGAAGGGACTTCTAAACCTGGCTACGTCAGTACAGAGATGCCAAACGGACCGTACGAGAGAATCTCGGACGCCACCATCACTTCAAGACCAAACGTATAACAGAACTACTGAGATACTTCCGTGAGACTCTTGGCTCGGACATCCAGAGTTACCCAAGGGCAGATCAACCAAGCGCATGATCCGCTTGAGGGACTAACACGGACCCAACAGGCGGAACAGTACTCAAGTAGGGAAAAGGTCCAAACTACCCTCCCAGACCCATTGATTAGTATTGGATTACTGTTCACTAATGAGCCATAGGCCAAAGGTAGCATTGGTGTTCAAATCTGAAGCGTACACTTGGCATCATCTTGTGAGCCACCTCATAAGCATATGATAACTATAAATATAGCACAAGGTCCAAGACATAAAAGGAAAAAAGAGGTATCAATGTGGGAATCCCTAAGCCAATTCCCAAGTGTTATCGTAATCCCTCATAACTATTACATTGAGAGCTTCCAACTCTCTCTTGAGTAAAGTCTCTTACCGGATTGACATAGGCAATCCGGGTAACCCATTCTAACCGCCCCCCACTTAGTCCTTTCAGGTACGCAAGCTCGGACCGGTACTACGTCGGACTTTAAGTCAGAGGCGGGCCTTAGACTAGGTTGCTTGTAATAGTTTAGTTAGTTAGTGTTCGAGGTTTTACCCCTCAACATTTTGGCACCGTCTGTGGGAAACTTTATAAGAAGTTTTCGTGTTTTGAATTGAGCTGATGGCAAGGACAAGACGAACAGCGCGGGTTGGTGCTGCAGGAGTAGGGACTCCACCACCGCGCCCACGAGGACATCCGCCCACCCGGGGACGCAGAGCCGCTGTGACTGGAAGGAGATATCCGAGTGAGGGACGCACGGCCAGCCCGTCCTCGGATGAAGGGGTCGTACGAGCTTCTCCGGCAGAAGCTCAAGGCCCTGCAGCAGGCCAACAGTTCACTATGCCCGATGGTCGCACTGTCCGCACTAGTGATCTCGGACTAAGCGAGACGCAGTTCGATAGGTTGCTCACAATCATTCAAGGGTGCCTGGGGTCCAACAATGCTCCTCCTCAACATGCCACTCCGCCAGTGGTCACTCCTCCTCAGGCAGAGCCTGCATTATCGAGGAACAGGCAACGTCCGATCCAAGAGAGGTTGGGGAACCAGCCACCTCAAGAGGATTTGCGGAACCTTCTCGACCGGCGGGCGTCAGCCTCTCACGCTCGAGGTGAAGGAAGCCCAAACGGAAGGAGAGAGTATCAAGAAGGAGATAATAGGCACCCAGGAGCTCCGCGACAAGCACCTCCTAGAAACAGAGATCAGGTGGCAGAAACTGTTCCAGCGGTCCGGATAGAAGAACTCCCTGCGGATGTAGCTGTGCATCCGAGGACAGGAGAAATCATGACTGCCGATGAAATCTATGCTCAACAGAATGCTTTGGAGGCCCAGATTCTGAATCTCGGACGCCTGGTAAAAGACCATGAGCAGATAACCACTAGTGCACCAAATCCCTTGTGTGATGAAATCATGAGAGAAAAGGAAAGGAACAGAAACTCGGATCAAGCAATCCCGAGCTTGGAGTACTACTACGGGGATGCTTGTCCAGTTGGACACCTGACAAGGTACAACAACAAGATGGATTCCAAGGGAATGAGCGTCAATACAAAAGCTCTCACGTTCTCATCTACTCTCTTCGGAACGGCTATGGATTGGTACACTGCTCTACCGAACAAGTCGATAAAGTCATATGCGGACCTTTCTTCAAGGTTCTTGGCGCGATTTGGAAAGGCAAAGAGGAGAAAGCGAACCTTAGAGCACCTGGCAGAAGTTATACAGCGGGAGCAAGAGGATCTTAGGACCTTCTTAGATCGCTTTCACACGGAAGTTCTTCGAGTTGAGCCGGACAAGATATGAACGGGTCCACACCGTCGCTAATACTTTCAACTCAGAGCTCCGCATAAAACTATCTAGTCAGGAGGTGAGGAGTGAGAAGCATTTAGATGACATCTGTGAAGAAGTGATGTACGGAGAGGAGTATCGGAGGAATGTTCCAGTAAGAGCTGGTTCCAAGAAAGGAAAGGATCCGGTGAAGCAAGAGCAACGCCCGAGGACGTTTGATTCGAAGAAGGATCATAGGGATAGAGGCTTCCATAGGGAGAGAAGTCCGCCGAGGAGATATGCGGATTATACCCGTCTCAACAGACCAAGATCCGACATCTTGGCGACTATCATCGAGAAAAAGCTGGACGTTCAATGGCCCAAACCCTCTCACAACAACCGGAAGAATAGGGATGCAAAGGGGTATTGCAAGTTCCACAAGTGTCGTGGTCACGAGACTGGTGACTGTATCCAACTAAAAACAGAGGTTGAACACTTGGTACGAGAAGGCAAGCTCAAGGAGCACATCTACACGGATGAACCCTCTAGGCACGATAGAGCGGAGCGAAGAAGGGAGGATAATGCTACAGAACCACCTCTCCGTCCGCTATCTTTGCCACCTCCGCCGGCTCACTATCCGCCTCGCACGGATGGACATCCGTATAGACACTGCGATGGCATGGATATGGAGAACCCTCCCTAGTCCCTACAGCGAAGTAATCAACACCATTGCGGGCGGGCCATCCGGAGGTGACAGTAGGAACGCAAGAGAGCGGACAGCACAAAATCTTCGGAACAACGATAGAGCGTACGCTGCTCCAGCGATTCGGGGTACAAACGCTATATCTTTCGATGATAGTGAGATTCCTCCTCCTACGGCAGGAGGAGAGGACATCGATGATCCAGATGTTCCGCTAGTGGTTTCCTTGACCATCGCAACTTATCGAGTGAACAAGATTTTGGTAGACACCGGGAGTTCCCCGAATATCATTTCCAAATGAACACTGGACCAGATGGCCCTGGGGAGAATCCAATATGAGAGGGTCCACACCTCTATACTGGGATTTGGATGGGGAACAGTTCGACCCCTGGGAAGTGTTATGTTGCACGTTTCGCTTGGTACTTTCCCGGAAAGAGTTACTCAGTTGGTCCGATTTGTAGTGGTGGACCGTACTTTCGAATACAACGCCATCTTTGGGCGTCCGGGGCTTAATCAATTCCGAGCTATCCTCTCCACTCTCCATAACAGAATGAAATTTCCAACTCCCTTTGGAGTCGGAGAAGAGGTGGAAACGTCCGCGAAGCCTGGGAATGTTACATAATGTCCACAAGAAGAGCGTCCGCCCCCTTGCTGACGACCACCCTGACCTCTGGTCCGTCAGCTGTTCTTCCAGCTGAAAAGGAGAACCCTCAGATCGGAGTGGAGAGCCAAAAGGAGAAGTTTCCTAGAACATTGCGAATCGAGCCTCACGAGACTCTCAAGGAAATTGAGATTGTTGCTGGAAACTCGGATAAGAACACAAGAATTGGGATCGAGATGACCGCAGAAGTAGAAATGAAGCTCATCGCTTATCTCCGTGAAAACAGCGATGTGTTTGCCTGGAGTACCGATGACTTGAAGGGGATTGACCCGAGGATCACTGTTCACCGTCTGAACATGGATCCCTCGATCAAGTACATCCGACAGAAAAGGAAATATTTTGGTCCGGTCAAGGATGCCATCATATCCGCTGAAGTGGAGCGACTCCTGAAAGCAGGGCACATTGAAGAAGTATGTTATTCTGACTGGGTGTGCAACGTAGTCCTGGTAGAGAAGTCACCGGGCAAATGGCGGATGTGCAACGACTTCACTAGGTTGTACAAGTTCTGCCCAAAGGATCCGTACCCTTTGCCGCGGATAGATCAGTTGGTTGACTCCACGTCCGGATGTGCATTGTTGAGTTTCATGGACGCATACCAAGGTTTTTACCAAATCCGGATGGCCAAAGAAGACATCAAGAAAACAGCTTTCTTGGCCAGGGTGTATACTGCTTCAAGGTAATGCCCTTCGGATTGAAAAACGCGGGAGCCACTTACCAGCGTCTTGTGAATCAGATGTTCAAGGAAGAGATTGGGAAAACCATGGAAGTGTATGTGGACGACATGCTCGTCAAGAGCAAAACTGAAGAGCAACATGTGCACCATTTGAACAAGTGCTTCGCTATCCTTAGGAAGTACGGAATGAAATTGAATCCCGAGAAATGCACGTTCGGAGTAAAAGGAGGGAAGTTCCTCGGGTACATGGTTACCGAGAGAGGGATAAGCGTGAACCCATAAAAGATCAAGGCAATCCTAGATCTGCCGCAACCAAAAACCCTCAATGAGGTACAACAACTCATAGGACGTCTGATGTCCTTAAGTCGTTTCATTTCACGATCAGCGGAGAAAAATCTCCCGTTCTTCAAAATCCTCCGGAAAGGAGAGGGCTTTGAGTGGACTGCGGAATGTTCTGAGGCTTTCGAGAAATTAAAAAAAGTACCTCCATTCCCCTCCACTGCTCTCCAAACCCGTCGAGGGAGAACCACTCTACCTCTACCTAGCTATCACGGAAGAGGCAATGAGTTCAGTGTTAGTACGAATTCAGGCTAACGATCACCTCCTAATCTACTATCTTAGCAAAGCCCTTGCTGGGGCGGATACAAGATACGTGAAGATTGAGAAATTTGCATATGCTTTGGTTTACACCGCAAGGCGGTTAAAACCATACTTCAAGTCTCATAAAGTTGTGGTCTTGATGGAACCTTTGAACAGTCCTGGAAGCCCCATCAGTCTGGACGACTCTCTAAGTGGGCGATCGAGCTGAGTGAATACGACATTTGCTATCAGGCTCCGTCAGCCAAGAAAGCTCAAGTCCTCGCCGATTTCTTAGCTGATTTACCTTCTCACATCTTCTACTTTATTCACTATCTCCTACGACTATTCATTATCTTTCATACATAAGTATTTAGAGAAAAGTCGAAACCTAAATTCAAAAATAAAAAGAAATGTAGAGAATTAATACAACTTAAAATGAATTTCTTTTTACATTAATTTTGTATTAGAAAATGTCCAAGTAATTAGAAAGCACTCCAAGTATCATTTATACACATGCGTATCATATGTGTTTCAAAGTAAACCATCAACTTTAGAATATAGTAGAAAAATACGAAAGTGCCCGGAATAACCGAAAGTGCACAAATGGTATGGTCGTATGGATATATATATGAGGCTAATCATAATAGTCGGTATATTTTAGTTTGTCCAGAATGTTTGATGCTAAACTATTTAAAATGAGTATCCTTTTGAACGCTTGATGCTACGCTAATTATTTATAATGTATTTTAATGAGTCGTTTTTAATTTTTAAAATACCATTATTTCATTTTATCTTATTAAATAAATTTATATTTTATTTTAATAAATAAAATAATTTACTTAATTAATAATAGTATTCAAGATTGGTGTCTATAGATTTGTCCTGTCACGTCGAATTCAAATGTTTGATAAGTCTAGCACAGTTGAAAAGTGCTGGTTGAAAATGCAACTAATTTCACAAAATTCTACGTAGGATTGAATTAATTTAATAAATGCTCTATTTTTAAAATTTTATTATTTCATTTTTTCTTATTTAATAAATTTATATTTTACTTTAATGAATAAAATGATTTATTTAATTAATTAATATCCAAGATTGGTGTCTATGGATTCGTCTTGTCTTGGCGAATTCAAATATACGTTCAAAATATTTTTTGAATTTTTGTAGATAAAGTTATATGAGATTTAATAAAAACTATATATACAGTCAACACACAAAAAATAACAATGAAATATATACTGGCTGAAATACATACAAAATTCCACGTAGGACTGAATGGATCTGGTGTAATAGTATGAGATTTAATAAAAACTATATATACAGTCAATATACAAAAAATAACAATGAAATATATACTGGCTAAAGTACAACTAATTCTATAAAATTCAACGTAGGACTGAATGAATCTGGTGTAATAGTATTTAAGATTGGTGTCTATGGATACGTCTTGTCATGGCGAATTCAAATATATGTTCAAAATATTTTTCGGATTTTTGTAGATAAAGTTATATGAGATTTAATAAAAACTATATATACAGTCAACATACAAAAAATAGCATTGAAATATATACTGGCTAAAATACAACTAATTCCACAAAATTCCAAGTAAAAACAAATAGTGAAAGATATACTGATTGAAAATGCAACTAATTTCACAAAATTCTACGTAGGATTGAATTAATTTAATAAATGCTCTATTTCTAAAATTTTATTATTTCATTTTTTCTTATTTAATAAATTTATATTTTACTTTAATGAATAAAATGATTTTTTTAATTAATTAGTATTCAAGATTGGTGTCTAACTGTCTATGGATTCGTATTGTCGTGGCGAATTCAAATATATGTTCAAAATATTTTTTATATTTTTGTAGATAAAGTTATATGAGATTTAATAAAAACTATATATACAGTCAACACACAAAAAATAACAATGAAATATATATTAGCTAAAATGCAACTAATTCTACAAAATTCTACGTACGACTGAATGAATCCGGTATAATAGCATTCAAGTTGGTGTCTATGGATTCGTCTTGTCATGGCGAGTTCAAATATATGTTCAAAATATTTTTCGGATTTTTGTAGATAAAGTTATATGAGATTTAATAAAAACTATATATACAGTCAACATACCAAAAATAACATTGAAATATATATTGGCTATAAAATACAACTAATTCCACAAAATTCCATGCAGGACTAAATGAATCTGATGAGGTTTAGTCCCATGTGCTTATATAATATATGGATGGATGGATGGATGTTATTGTATCTTCAAATGTTGTCATCTATTTAAGTAATGTTCTTACATATTTAAGTAATGTTATTAACTATATAAGTAATGTTTGTAACCAAACCTGGTAAATTGACCCGACCCAATGACCCGCGAAAATGAATTGACCGACCAAATAATCCGCAAAAATGTAAATAAGTGAGGTAAATTGCAAACAAGACCGTCTTTATAGTCTCTCTATATACTTGGTCTTTCCTAAGAGTTTGTGTATTGAAAAAGAGAAAAAAGAAGATTGCAAATAGAAGAGTTGAAAGAATCGGTAAAGGAAGTATGGAACTATATTTAGTAAATAGCTATTAACCATGGTTAAGTTTATTTGAGTTAAATGTGACAAATGTACTAATATAAATAATTGGGTAATTTAGGGGGTATTTAATGGAGTAGAGGATCCGCCCCTGCGATAATACGTACTATGTTTAAACATCACGTGTTTAGAAATAGAAACATATGATGTTTGTAGATAAATATATGATATTGATCTGGTATCTTCGATAGATTGCAAAGATTTATACTTTCACAAAGTCTCATAAGAGACGGTCTTTAAAGAACTTATCAAGAGACAGTCTATATTATCAACAAAATTGTATGTTATTAATCAAAATGTCTATGTTGTTAATAAAACAAGTCTTGTTGTAATATGAAAAAATACCAATGTTGAAAACATAAGTGTTTTGATTAATAACATCGATCATTCTCTTGATAATATTAGGTATGTCTCTAGATAATCTAGATAAATTATCTAAGATCGTTTCTCATGAGACTTACTCTTATACTTTAGTGGTTGTGATAAAATAAGGTATGCATCACTTTGGGATAAATAATGCTAGCGGATGCCAAATTCACCTGTAAATTCCCGAAAAGAAAGGTGCACCTTGTTTGTATGAGTAGCGTTCTCGATCATTTTAAGCTCTTTGGACTTGACTTGAACCTCTCCTTAATTTGGTTTAAATTTTCAAGCACAAATAATTAGTAGTTTTTTTTTTTTTTTTTTTTTGGGTTGTAGGCAAGACAACTCCAGGCCAACGCGCCCATTAATCAAAAAGGGCGTTACATTCACCCCCTTTTGAATTGTGCGACGTCCCCGTCGCACCATGATCTGGCCAATCGTCCATCCCTTGTGGGCTTTGGGTTGGCACGACTTTGATACTATTTGTAACGACCCGACCTCTAATCGATCGAGTCCCGACCCTTTGGGCCGATACGGTTACTCATGAGAATGAGTTCTTATGGATGAATTATCGAAAAGAAAGGTGCACCTCATTAGTATGAGTAGCGTTCTCGATTGTTTTAAGCTCTTTGGTCTTGATTTAAAATTTGGGGGCGTTACATAATTAGTATTTTTTCAAAAAAGAAATCCGATAGGTGACGAAAATGTAAATATGGAATATGTAAAGGACGACGGCTGCAATGTCCCCACCTCTGCCATCTCGTATATGCGTTCTTCACACGCACGCATATATATTCATCTCATCATCACAATCAAAGATCATCAATTCCTCACTCTGCTTAACTTTTTTGTTCAGCTCTCATTCAAACAAATGGCAGACAAGCCAAGTAGAGCTCTGGTTTTGTTCGGAGATGGGCTAGCCCGATCCATCGGCCCGGCCCAAACCCACCTCCATTCCTTCGCTTCAAGGGCATGCTGTGGCTTCTTGGCTCTCCCAAATTCTCCACCTTCAGGTAAAATAATATTTCTCCTCAATTTAATCACTTTCAAGCTTAAATCAGTAAAATTGATATTCATTGTGATTAGATTGAGCTGAAAGTTACAATCTTTGCTTGATCGTTTATTCACTTCACTATAATTCAAGCTTCTATCAGTAAACATGTAAAATCGATATGCATTTTAATTATATTTAGCTCAAAGTTATAATCTTTTCTTGATTATTCTTTTGTCTTACTAATTCATGGTTAAAATTAGAAGCCATAGCTACTTTATGATGTTCTATTTATCAGCCATGCCAGTTCAAATACTATTGGTGTTGAATTAAAAGTTTGAAATTTCAAAATTCTTGATATTTTGATTCAAGGATTAGGCCTAGTGATACTGTCAAGATGACTGAACTACAAAAAGGATAGAGATGTTTCCGGCAAAACTTGTGTTAGACGATGTGTTGGATACACTTCGAAACTATACCACTGACCTAGGACATAGGATTGGTCCCCCTAAATTGCAACCGTTAGACGGTCTAACATGAGTTCTACTCACCTCTTATTCCCTTTTATTGAGACATTGTGTTGTGGTTGTCACCTCATGAAAAAAGCTCATTGGCTAGAGAAACAGATGTAGCATTGGTTTCTAAGATCAGTTAATTCTAGTGACATCCTTTAATTTTTTTACTACAAGTTCTGCTTGACTGAATGTTCTTCCCCGAGAAGTGTGAAAGAGTTGATGCCTTTTTTTTATGTTGATATTGGTTGAAACTACTAAGATTGTCAATGCACGTGTCAACCCCGTTAATACTTCATTCATTCTGCAGGTCAGTTACTGGCCTTTATGTTTGGTTTCTCTTTCTCTGAATCCGTAAATTTTTGTTATTGTTTTGACTTTTCGATAAATTCAATGAACATGTAAACATAGAAGAGAAGAAACTTGTATCATGTCATTGAACAATACATAGAAGAAAAGAGACTCGTACATTGTCTTGGAACAACTAGTGTCTAGTAGTACTATTTTGGACATGAGAACACACAAATTTTAAGTTATGTCAAGATCTTTAGTGCGAAACCAGCCTATTTTACCTGCTGTAGATCTCTATTTTATTTCTTAGTTTGATTGTTCCATGTACAAATGATTCTCAGAAGTATGAACCAGGTTATCTCAGTCATTTCATTTCATACCTCCATAGATTTTTCTTTCTTTCTTTTTCTTTTTTCCTTTTGTTCGTTAAGTTTACATGGAGATTAGATTGCAGAAAATGAGGATATAAGGATGATTAGGGAGTTCGCAGAGCTGCTTGATTCAAGTGAAGCATATATCAATATGGTGAGATGCTATTTATTTACTTTGAAATAGGGGCTACTTCATGCTCCTATTGGTAAACACAGGTGATAAATCTAGTCTCCCCGTTTCCAACAGGCAAAAAACGAATTATCAGAAGATAAACCTCAAGAAAAATGTGCATTTCCAACTATAGGAGACAGGTTGGACCTTCTTAGAAATAAAACATAATCAATAGTTTTTTCGCCTGGCATCTGAAGTTTTGAATTCACTTTCAGGTTCATGGGGATGAAAGCAGCTATAATCACAGACAGTTCTAGTGTGAAGTCTTTTGGAGATAAAACTGGTTTTACTGTGCATCTGTGGGATAGTTTAAACGTTAACAGTGATAGCGCAGCTGAGTTGATGCCTCTTGCTCCTAGTTTGCTTAAATTGCTTGGATTTGAAGAAGGAAAAGCAACAGACAACAGCCAATTTGATTTAATTTTCGTACATATTGAAGCAAACAAAAAGATCAATGATGTTGCAGGTATACATCTTTTAAACCGCTTGGTTGGTGAATTAGGTGATTCGGCTCAGTCTGGAACTGAAGTTGGTTTGCGGTTGCTCACGTCCGTTATTTTGAGCTATGGGGCGACCCTAGAGGATGACCATGTAAAATTTCCGGTTCCCAATCCTAATACCAAGAGTAATGGATTTTTAGGACTCATACCTCGTCAAAGTTACATGATGAAGGGAGGGAAGCCAAGGGAAAATGTTAGGTATGCATTAAGTTCAGTATGTATTATGGTTTCATCTGACGATTATTAGTCTAATCTTATGACAACTTTGCAGGCAGTATTGTCCGATGCTATTTGCCCAGTACCAGAATGCTGTGACTCGCAAGGATAAGGTGGAGAGATTTTCGTACCAAGATATTTTTGAGGTACATATTAAAGATATGTTACATTAATTTCTAGGATAATGTAGTTTTCTCGTGCACTTAGCCATCCATTTACTAATAGTCCGATCTAGTTTCATAATCCGGATGTTAGTGTTGTGGGAATTACCTAGATATTCTTTATTGTCATATTTGGGGAGTGAAATTGTCCATAGTTCGTAGCCTATCTGGATATAGTAATTTTTATCGTCCTATATGAGCGGAAAAAAATCAAGCCCTTTACATGGAAACTTGGCAGATTGGATTTGGGTTTCATCAAGTACAGATGCTTGAAACGCCGGTTCTATTATCATTATGAATTTTACTTTTGATTGTAGTGGTAACCGAACAAAATTTAAATTCTTACTTTGCACCCGTTGGATTGATAACACAGTACTAGATATACCAAACCTCATGGAAAACAGTATGATATAGAAAGGATAGTACGAGTTGGACTGATTTTACATCACGCTGAACATGTCAACCCAGCCCATTTCTTTTGCGAAATCCACCAAACCTTTTGTGATTCAAATGAAAATTCTGAAATACTATCTGGAAAGTGGGAAGACAACATTTGATATCTCTGCAGTGATTCTATATGTACTCAAAATTATTATATCAATGTCTACTTCAAAGTCTGAACCAACGGGCTGATTCCATTGTTGCAGAGCGGATGCAACCTTGTTATACCAGTTGATAGGTTTGTACATGAAGTTGCGTTTAAGCTTTGGAAGGCCCCAAAATACGGGGCATGAGGTCACATTCTATGGGAAGCCACATAGTGTTTTTTGGAGAACTAATTCTTGTGCAACTAAGATGCTGAGTTAACTGAAGACATGACCTAAAACAAGAGAACATGCTGACTGATATGACTTCAATTAAGTTATCAGTTCGAACTCTACTAGCAAGAAGCACTTTCTAAGAATTTTCTGCAGTTCAGAGTTCTGTACTTATCGCTTCATTATTCATCTTAGCTTGTATTTTGATTCTGATGAACGGTACTGTTTGCTTTCTGCCAGATGTTATTAACCTTTATGCTTCTCATGAACGGTATTATTTTGAGTACTGATAGTTATTTTATGCTTCTAAATAAATGCAGCATGTTCCAGCCTTCTTCGTTAGAATTCTTTGTGCCTGCAGTTTTTTACCTTGAGCTACAACGATCACCGATTACTTGTTTTACCATCACCTTGGACGTGATGACTGTATGATGCCTTGATGTGTTCTACGGTGTGACACTTATCATATCAGTTTTGCACTATATGATCTAGGAGAGCATCTCTATATGGCAAGTAGCTGATGTACAGTTCAAGAGATCTCAGAATCATTTTTCAGCCAACCTTTGCAGAAGTGAGACTGAGAGACTGATGATACGTACTTTTATGTGTCGTACGTTTGAACTGACATACTCATGAAACAAGAAAGTAGGCACAATAGAAACACTTCTCGAAACCGCCTTGTGGTTAGCTGATAATACTAGGGAATGTTTTATTTAAGATCATTACACTTGAAGCTGAACCTTTATAAACACTTAAACATTCAGACATAATATACAGTTGCGGACATGCTTAGACTTTATATAAGGCGTTCTGCAGGTCGGCATTGATAATTCTGCAGGCACCGCAAACTTATACAGTTCACATCCCAGCTCCAAGGCAATCAGAACACAAGTTTCTAGCATTCCAATAGGTTTGTCAAGTAGTAATTACTAAACAGGAACCATCCAAGAAGCATGCTCGAAAACGATAACAGTCCAAGTATAAACGGCCAGCCAACCATAAAGACACCCAAGCAGAGCACCGACACAAATGGCAAAAACGATCTTATTACAGACAAAGAATCAACCCACCTCCCCTTAAATATTACAAGAGCTGCAACATTGACCATGTTCCAACTCATTGACCCCTTGTAGCTCAGGCGGTTAAGGCAATTGGCAACGAATGAATGGCAGTTGCAGGTAAAGAGGTTGTACGTTACATGCTCAAACTTGCGGACAGTTGATTGGATGGCGTCATCCCAGGATATAGCAGTCCCATATTCGGTATGTTTATACCGATGCTTGCACTTGTGCGCAGCAAGATTTACTGGAAAACAGCACTGGTTAACATATCAAAATGCAACAAGTTAATTTCTGACCATTTCAATTCAGCTTATACATTTTAAAAAGTCAATAAAATTGACAAATAATGGTTCTAAGACATTTGAGATCACAAAATATCTACATAAAGCCGCCACAAATAATATATAGTATGCCTTTCCATCCAGCACATAAGGTGATGCATGATATGATGGTTAAGTTTATTGTCTTGCTATCACAATAGAAATTTTTTATCAACTAGTGTAGAACAAGCAAGAGGCACAAGAGGAAATCAATATAGGACATGTCAACCTTTAACCATGACAATAGGAATCAGTCTTGGCATGCCAGCAGACACGGCGACATGGATACAATACGGACAAATTTTGTGAGATCATAGGATACGATAAGCACAAGCTATGGCAATAAAGTTTTCTTCTGTTATATAAATAGTATATACTAATTACAAGAAACAAACACTTTAATAAGAAAAAGTCAAAACATCTAACCAAAGAAGATTATTAACCTAGATGCCTGTATCCCGAGAGCGACTATAATGACCTATCCTGATGTATCCAAGCAATAACAGATTAATATTTATACTTTATCTTGCAAGCATGTCAGATGTCGTTTCAGATAACATATCATCCCCGATTCTCCTTTTTTAGGTGGGGTGTGACTCTGTGTGTCTGTGGTGGTGGTGCAGGGCATTCATGAATCATCGATGTCCTTTTATATTATATGGAGAATTTGTATCTCCTTATCTCCTTCAGTTTCACTTCCTAAAGAAGATAAAATACAACTGGAATGATTAACTGTAGGACCAGAACTGCTAATGATAGATCTAATGTAGACCAGACAACAGAATATGCAACCCTAAAAGCTTTTCCTTGAGATGAACCAGACACATGATATGCACACAACTAACATGAGCAGGACGAAAGTGTGTGGAAGTTGGAAGAGGCAAAAGCATACCTGCTCTCTCTCTAGTTGAAGATATCTAGCAACAGAACCAAATGCAAAGTCGTCAACATTAACAAGGTAGGAACCAGAGAAATCTAAAATGGTACCATCCTCTCTGCTTAATCCAACATGGCCAATGAAAGGAGCCAACCATGATACTATGGGCAGAGGAGTCCATACTAAGCAACACGGGAATTTTGCCTTTTTAGGATCTACATCCTCCACAGGCCAGAATTCTTGTTCAATTGTAGTTCCAGTGAGACTCTTGCTCTCAATTTCATTTGCAACGTTGAGTTCCATTATATGAAGTATTCCTGCAAGATATGCAAGAAATAAAGTGAAACAAAAAATGAAACATGATTTCGTAATTACTGAAATACTATCATAACCATTATTTGCATACCCCTCTCGGAGCCCTAAATTGTTCACTTTAGAATGGATAAGTCTACCACTAAACTGCACTAATTGATGAGACACCGTCTTATTTGCAGTGACATAAAAAGCAATCACATACAACAGTAACCTTACTAGCTCATATGCGACAACAAACATATGATATATTATCAAGCAGAAACAAACATGAAACTTAAATAATCATACATCATGATGAGACATCTTATGTTCATTTACTTTTTACAACGTTCGTAATACTTTCGACAAGAAATATATAGAAAAATAACTTCTTATTCGTCTGAGACCGCATATACATGCACGCCACGTCTTTGGAATTCAAGATTGCGTCACCCACACTTGGAAAAATCATATCCGTCACTACATTAAAAGCCTCCTTTCGTTCAACGGCTATGAGATTTCAAATTGACAAGCTATCAATTCTACAAAAGTTATAAGCAATGAAAGACCTTCTATGGGAACAACTCCAACCTAGCACAAAGTATAATTCGTCCGCAAATCACTGAGCATTTGCAGAAGTTCAAGGCATAAAGGCCTAAGTTTCTTAATGATTTACTTCATTACATTTACACACTCAAATCATGTATTATCCACATTGGTCCTAACCAGTTATTCAATCACCTAAACATAGTCTCATATGTAGACTAAATCATTTTCATTCTAACAGCACTACATATACCAATGAACTATTGAATTAAATATAATTTATCTTCATGGACATGATTATAAATTCTAAAATAATACATCTAAAAAATTAAATTCATAAAAAACACAGCAACATGTACATTAAGGTCTTGTCACCTTAGGCAACTAAATTGTGCAAAATTAAAAATTTCTTCTTTCTAGAGAATTAGCACACAAAATCGAAGCCGTATAAGCAAAATAGTTAAAACCCAGAAAACAAAATTAACAGGAAAACGGAAAAACACAGATCAAACAACAGTCTTGACGGTGAATGTATGCATGATAAACAACAAGAGACGAACCAAAATCAAGAATCAAGCAAAGATGGAATCTTTATATAAAAAAGAAACTACCGAGAGTAATTTAACAAGCAGAAATGAAAGGGCCTTTCGGTTACCGGCATATAGAAGCTTGAAGGAACCTTCCTGACCGATTTTTTTTTTACAAAGCAGCTGAAATTTTACTCTATTCTTGATGATTGAGAGGAAAGCGAAAGGTAGATGAGATTACTTGTATTGGCAATTGATCCTTGTGAAGAAATTGTAGAAAATGAGGCGTAAAAGGACAATAATTAGTGGTTTAGTTTAAATACTGCAAGTTGTGTTGTAATTGCTGGAGAAAACTGGAAAGGTGCATGAACCTGCAAAATCAAAGCTGCCCAAATTATCTCCTGTGGGACCTACCTTTGAATGCGCTTTGACCTTTTTCATTTTACCCCCTTTGTAATTCTTTTCAACGCCACACCACGGTAAATAATGTTGTGTACCCGTCCCGTGTTTGAGAAACAACCAAAACTTCTCCCTCTTGCGTAGTTCTTACATTCTCCGGACGATATCTTTGAACCTGACTTTGTTACGATTAGATGCGAATCGGAAGACTTCCCCATCATAAGATGCTCCAAAACAAGCACGCTTAACTATGAAGTTCTTATAAATATATTCCCGAAAATAAAGTTGCACCTTGTTGGTATGGGTAGTGTTCTCGATCTCTTTAAACTGTTTGGACTTGACTTGAAACTTTGAGGCGTTACATTCACCCCTCTTAAATTGTGCGACGTCCTTGCCGCACCTTGGTCCGACCAACCGTCCACCCCTTGTGGGCTTTGGGTTGACACGACTTTGATACCATTTGTAACGACCCGAACCACTAATGGGTCGAGCTTAACTATGGAGTTCTTATAGATGGATTCCCGAAAAGAAAGGTGCACCTTGTTGGTATAAGTAATGTTCTCGATCCCTTTAAACTGTTTGTACTTGATCTGAAACTTTGGGGCGTTACATTCACCCCCTCTTAAATTATGCCACGTCCCTGCTGCACCTTGGTCCGACCAACCGTCCACCCCTTGTGGGCTTTGGGTTGGCACGACTTTGATACCATTTGTAACGACCCGCACCTAATGGTCGAGCCCGACTTTGGTAAGCGATTCTTCATGGGCAGCTCTCCGGGTGATATGTTGACCTCACTGTACCACTTGATCCCTTTAAGCTGTTTGTACTTGACTTGAAACTTTGGTGCATTACATTCACCCCCTCTTAAATTGTGTGACGTCCCCGCCGCACGCTGGTTTGACCAACCGTCCACCCCTTGTGGGCTTTGGGTTGGCACGACTTTGATACCATTTGTAACGACCCGGAACACTAATGGGCCGAGCCCGACCCTTTGGGCCGGCGCGGTTACTCATGGGCAGCTCTCCGGGTGATATGTTGATTTGCTGTACCACAAGTCCTTTCCGCAAGACTTTGTCCTCACTGCGTGCAGGAAGACTTCGGTTGGTCACCTATCATAAGATTGCTCCAGAGCAATCACGCTTAACTATGGAGTTCTTATAGATGGATTGCCGAAAAGAAAGGTGCACCTTGTTGGTATGAGTAGCGTTCTCGATCCCTTTAAACTGTTTGAACTTGACTTGAAACTTTGGGGCGTTACACTTTTTATCTCAATACATTTTTTTTTTCCATTTATTATAACAAAACCTTAAATCAATCAAATAATCTTGAAAACTATAACACACTTCACAAAAACTCTTACACATCATATATATTATTCTTATACACCCTGTAAAATTTCAACTCCATCTCAAAACAATTTTTCACAACTCAATTAATGTTTATGTGTTAAACAATCCCGTGATTTTTTCAGTATCGTGATTCTTATTATTTCAATAGTTTAGAGATGTTTTTTCTTTTCACATACCCGGGAGAAAAATAAAGAAAGGAGCTCCTTGGATCTTGAATGAATAACTTCATGATTGATCTTCTGAGTAGTTAAGAAATTATGCTATTTGCAGTGATTTTATGCCTATGACGTTTACAAATGTCTAAATCCTAATAAAAGGAAGATGATGGAACATTTTAGCAAACTGCATGTGTTAAATTGCATGTTTCATACTTGATTGCATCTCTTTGAATATCGATTTTGAAATTTGTCTATAAAAAATTAAATGCACATAATATAATCTTATTCACGTCTATAACATAATAATCTAAATAGATTAGCGTATTTTTATTTCTTTCCACGAGCAGTACAAAAGGAAAAAAATACAGTGCTATGTTTGCTAATCTTTCATAAATGGTATTACTATAATCCAAAATATATTTGCAAAAAGTTTGTCTTTTTGTGGAGAGTCTAGAAGTGGGATATAGATGGCGAATCAATAGTTAGGTGATTATTACTATCTTGCAAGCTGAAAATACCAACCATATGGCTGGCTGCCTTTTATTTTATGACAATTTTTGTTGGAAATTTGATGTACGATAGGGATATTTGGTCTATTCCACAAGTGACACAATTTTTAAAGATCATAATATTGAAAGTAGGCATTATTTTTAGTTGTTTGGTAGGCTACTTGATATGTTCCTTCTATCGGGCTGTTCTCTATTCTATTTTCCGTATTTTCTCCACTTAGCTCACAAATATTAGAGATGGGAGGTTAATATGGTTAGAATCCGAAAAATTCCCTCTTGCAATCCTCTTATTTATAGGACTCTAGATTCCACAATGTCGTATCAGTATGCAACTTTCAAATTGACGTAATCTGACCACAAATTCAACTATAAGTTACACGACCATAAAAATTGTTCCAAAAGCAAACATAGGTGGGATTTTTTACGGTGAGATAGTAATTGTAATACTTGTTAAAATGAGATAGTAGTCGTACTATCGTTGAGATCTAATCTCAACCATTGATTTTAAAAGATTTAATCTATGTCTGACAATTTCAAAAGTAAATCATTAGCTAATTGGCAATTGTACCCTTCATACATAATGCAAAATTTTAAATTTAAGAATATCATTTTCCATATAAAAATAAAATAAAATAATAATAATAATAAATAAAAATAAAAATAAGTACTTTTGGACATGTTTAAGATGGGGAAGAAAAAAAGCAACACGACTGGCACCACCACCATCCGGCCACCTCTTTTCGATCTAGGTAATCATACTACAACGGGTTATCGGGGTGATATTGTTCTAGAACTTGTTGTTTACTGAGCAAATAGTCTTCCAAGATAGAACAGCAGTATTTGAATCAGAGTTCTAGCACTCGAACTTTGACTCGGCGAACTAATACAATAAAGGATTCTTCTGGCTTTAGAGAGTTTAAGAGAATGAAGAAGGATGGATTGCTGTGTGTTAAATCCGAACCTAGGGGGGCTATTTATAGTTTCGAAGAGTTGAGTCTGACAGGCACAATGGTTCGCGAACTGGTACAGCAGATGAGTTGCAACTTCTGAGTACAACAGTTCCGAACAGATATGTCCCATGCGAACAGTTCGTACTGATGGCTTTTCATTTCAGACTAATCTTATTGGACTCAACTAAACATAGTTGGTTTCTGGCCCAAAAAATTATAATCAACTCTAGCCCGCAACCCACGAGCCCACGACCTGAGACCCGTGCCCGGCTCCTGGCGGAGCCAGGTGGGTGCGTGTGTAGGAGCATCTAGCTCCTCCCCCTTCCAAAAGCATGAGTGCCCTAAGAGCCCAATCACTTAACCCAAGTCTTGGACTAATAAGTAGTTCCTTCTTCCTCAATTTTAGCCATGTGGGACTTCTCCCATTCCAACTCTTGGCATTCCATATTCAATGCATCAACCAACAAGCTCAATAACTCTTTCACCTTTCAATAAATTTTAGTAATTCTTTCTCAAGTGTCATCTACTACTATAGTAGATTATATACGTTTAAGGAAACTTCATTTCCAACGTGTGGGACCCCTTTGGTTGAGGTGCAAAGACATGGACTAGCCTCTTTGGTGACTAAAATTCTAACAGAACTGAAGGAAAACAAGGGGTCGAATTTTTTGTTTGATTTTGAAATGGGTTTCGAAATTTCTTGTTTATTTGGTGGATTTGGAGGACTAATCTTGTGCGAATCGGATAGAGGACGATGTTAGGAAGTAGCTCAAACCTTTAATTGGATTTGGATTGGAGAATTTCGGGGATACAAAACTTTTTGATTCTGAGGGTGGTTTGAAAGCTCGCAGAAATTGAAAGGACCTTAAGTTGAGAATTTGAGTTGGGATAGGGGTTGGTTTGTAAATTAATTACATCATCAGCAAACGCAACGTTTAAATTTATTGACTGGGCAAATTAAACATGCAAACGTCTTTGGTCTACTGGCAATAGAGTGGGGATTGAGTTGGAGAACAGAGGATTGATTCTCCATGATGTCTATTTTTTCTTTTAATTTTAATTTCAACTTATTCCTTACCCGTTTAGTTACCTTTTACCCCCTGGATATTGTGGAATTATAATTATGCCCTCTTACATTTTCAATAGATTTTCTTAGTTATTGAAATTAATGTTTTGCCCTTGTTACCCATTTTCTCAATTCCAACACTACTAAACTAGAGTAGAGCCTTTTCAATCGATTTTCTTAGCTCTTGAAATTAACATTTTCCCTTGTTACCATTTTCTCAATTCCAACATTACAAAACTAGAGTAGAGCATAGACAGAGTTAGCAGGTGGTGCTTTTGAAGGGTTTGTGATACAAGTTGATTGTCGGTTTCACAATTTTAGTGTCACTCTCATTTTCTTAATGATGGATTTTTCCCGATCTCCTAGTTGAGTTTAAGTTGGTATTATCAAACATACGCATACTCTTATTTTATATACTTCATAAAATAATGTTAATGTGTCATTCCCTTTTATTTATTAAAATATTACACATGGTTTTTTGAAAAAGAAGTGTTGTTACAACTCACTAACATATGCACTTACCGTTTCAACTTGATTGAATAATGGATGACGAATAAATTCTTTTATTATATTTTACTTCAAAAAGCAAACTACCCTAAGCTAGTTAACATACCAAATCAATTGATTTTCACCTATTATAAAAGAAAAATAAAAGAAAAATCATCAACTAATTATATTGGTCAATTAACTAGTATAGACGCTCAGAAATCTACAATTGAATTTAGGGTTGAGAATTGGGGGGCACCGACAACCTGCAAGGCAACAAGAGCAAACGAGACATAAGGTTCCAAGGTGACACCGGTGTGGTGCCGACCGTATGGACTCCGATGCTCAAGTTAGTATGCTGATAGAAGGTGAATAGAGAGAGAGAGAGAGAGAGAGAGAGAGAGAGAGAGAGAGAGAGAGAGAGGTCGATCCCCCTGCTGAATGTATGGATGGGCACCAACGATAAAGCGACCTGCTTTGGAGGTGGTTGGCTATCGTCGGATAGTGATGAATGGATACCGGCGAGAGGCTAGCTGACCTTGTTAGAGGGAGCTAGCTGGCGGTAGTCGGATGGTGACGTAAGGTGGCGGAAGGTGATAGATGACTGATGGACGATGGTGGAAGGCCGGAAGCGTTAATCAGAAAGCTTGAGAGAGATGGAGGCGTTAGAGTGATAGCTAGGGTTTCTCGTAGTATGAATGGGATGCCTTCCTCCTTCCACCTGCCTTCCTATATAGACTTTCTACCCGTTAGAGTCCATACCCACCTCTCCTATATTTCGGGTGAGGAGTCTCTTAGTGGGTTGGACCATGTCATGATCAGTTGGCAGAATCATTTGCCACTTCACTTGTCCGTTGAGCTAGCCTCCCATGTTCGGTTGGTTGACTAGCCTTATCCATCTTAATGTTATTTCTTAGTTTTTTCTTATATATATATTTCCATTCCATTTGATAACATCTCTTCACTTTTGTTTCATTTTTCAGTATTCTTCAAAAAATATATAATTTTCTCAAAATATCAAGTGCTCCATACCTTTTTTAGAACTTATTATACTAAGGTTGACGCTTAGTTTTAGATGAAAGAATAAAAAATAAATAGTAAAACATGAAAATGGTGTAAAAGATGTAGTTCTAGTGGCAAAACGTATAATTTTAGTGTCAAAATATTTTTTAATTATTTTCTATTTGTGGGGTTAGTTTTTATCTCTCATAAAATATGAAGTTCCATGAAATTTTGTGTGATACGGGGAGTAAATTTTTTTCAATACAATCTAAATCAACTTCATGTAGTTAGGAGAAAGATACAAAACTACCTGCAGATTAGTGGTAAAGGTTATTGCTTATACCTTTGAGGTGCATGTTTCAACACCCATCTTCCTCATTTAGTTGAATTTTTTTTTATAATTAATTAAAAGCGTCGTCGGAGTTCCGGTGGTGGCTGCCGGAGGTGTTCCGGCCGGTGGTGGCTGCCGGAGGTGTTCCGGTGGCCGGTGGTGGCTAGTAATAGTATTTATTTTATTTTTAGTAAAAGGGTATGATGGTAAATTAACATTTATTATAAATTTTAAATACAACTAAAAATAAAACTATAGGGTATATTTGGCAATCACCTTACAGTACGACTGCTATCTTATTTTAACAATGTACGACTACTATCTCACCATAGAAAATCCCAACATAGGTTTATATGCGTCAACTTCCTTAAAAGTTGAGCACTTGGCAAACCTTTTAGCATGCTTTCCTTATTGAACAACTTTCACCTTAGGTCCAACAACAATTCCCTCTTCTACATATCCTATTGATTCATAACTGCTCAAGTCTAAGGCTCTGTTCTCTTCAACTGTAATTTTCTGAACTGAAACTGAAACGAACTGAAGAAATTATTTTGTAATAATAATAACAATTATATGATGGTATATATAATCACAATTAAAAAAACATATTATTTTTGTCATTTTTCTCACACTCTGACTACTCTTTTTCTGTCACTTTACCTTTTTTTTATTTATTATTGTATAACAAACTTTAAAACCAACTGCATGGAAAACAATATGAAAATGATAACTCGATTAAAACCGAATTTTAATCGTCGTACAAACTGTCTTTATCTAGTTTTTTTTTTGAATCGGTGAAATTTATTACAACTTAAAAACGTTTACAAGAGCATGGACAATGTTCGGCAAATAAAATAATTAAAAGCTTAACCAAAATCACTAGTCCATAAACCATGCACAAGCTCGTGCCAACAACTTTACATCGACACTCTTTCTTGTCCAGAACCTCCAGCCTTGTCCCATTTTCCAAACTGCTTCTTCAACTTTCATGTGAACCAGATTGTATGGTACTCTCAGGTTCCTGTAGTTTCTTATCTTAACTCACATTTTACGGTACAAAAGAAGGTTAATTCAAATTGTAACTATACTCTTTATTTCATTGATCTATTAAAAGTCGTATTAAAAAGAAAGAAAGAAAAAAAATTTGAAAATAACTCAATTGGATAAATTTTCTTATTTTCCTTGTACAAAAGATCGGGTGTGTAAATAAATGATAAAATAATAATAATACTAACAACAACAACAATAACAACAACAATAACAATAATAATAATAATATTATGAATTTAATGAATCGAATCGAATTGGAATCGAATGAATTTAATTTTCAAGAAGAATAACTAAATCTTCTATAATTATGTCACTTTCTCCGGTTGAGACACATAACGTCCGGTTGAGTTTGTGGTAACGTATTGGACAGTGGCATAATGGGAGTATACCAATCGAACGGGGCGTTGTAGAACACCCAAAAGCAGAAGGTAGCAACGTAATTCTCAAATTTCAGATAGTATACTATAGATCTGTAAATGCATTGATCGTACTCGCATAATAATTTATAATTGAACTTGAATTCTTACTTATTTTAACTTTATTAATCTATCCTTAGAAAAGAGTTCTAGTTTCTTTTTTAGAATTAAGAGTAACTTTTTCGACAAAGTTGAGAGTTCAGTAGCTAAGCATCGGTTACTGCTGAAATTGATGGGGAGTATGACTTCCTCGTGCAAGGTCTCCATGAACCTTGTAAAGGAGAATGAACCTTCCTGTTAAAAGTTGTACTAGTATTGGACAACTTAGGTATAACAATTTAAAATAAATTATAAACATAGATAAAAGTTGTACCTTGAATAATGTATAATTTACATTTAAATTTTTACTAATATTTATTGAACAGTATGCTGGCTTAATGTATAATTTACACTTGATCTTTCACCAATATTTATTTAAGAGTATGCTAGCTTACTCTTTTTTAGTATTTTGTCAAGTTCTGTGGGATAACTACAAATGAGAATGCATGAATTTTGCAATATACGAAATGTAACCATGGCTGAAACAGATTACAAAACAAACATCAACGAATAAGTCTTGAACAATTTTAGAAAAGCTGAGACTTATATGCTTTCTGAATTTCTAATTTGACAATTCCACAAACAATACATCAATGACTACCAACTCTTTTGAAAAGGAAAGTAAAGTTTTTTTTGTGTCCTACCACGAATTCACGATAGCAATAAGTCAGCTCAGTTTTGTGATGCAAAATTGCAAATCAAACACAACCAACTTTTATGTGCTTTGCCATGCCCAACAACAATTTGAAACCATTGAAATAACGACAAACGGTTTAATTCTACGTCCCAAGAATCCCTGTTGATCAGACAAAGTCCCTTAACAAAAAGTGCATTCAAATGGACTCCCGAAACCAAACGGAAAAATTCTGGACCATAGCACCAACACCAAGTGTGGCATGGACCACAAGAATGTTTGCCACATTCTTCATTTTAAGAAATCTGGCCAAGTGATACCAAAGCAGATACGAAGTACAAAGCACATAGTAATATACTAATAATATATGATGAAGAAACTTACTATTTATCATCCTTTGATTTTTTTTTTTTCGTTTTGTTTTTCTTTACTGAGGACTAGTTTTTAGGTACATGCTGTAGAGACCCTCTTTTTACAGTTGCTTCTTTTGCGATCTCAACAGTCCCTACAAAATTCGTCATCTCCTTCTTTCTTTTTTTTGCTGTTTTCTTTTACTAATAGTACTTATTACAGATATATAGATAATACTACACGCTATGGAGAGAAATGACTAGTTCATTTCCTCTCCATAGTTTTAGGACCTCAGGATTAGGCTCACCGGGTTCACTACCAGTTTTCTTACCTCAACTGCACTTTGTGCCACTTTCGACGTTGAGATCTGCTTGCTCTAAACTGGCTGTATTAATTTCTCCCTAGGATTGAACCAGACACTTTCACATCCAACAAATTTCTTCCTTCCTGTACACTGTAAACTTGCATCTTAGAAACCTTCTCCAAACTTGATATTTGCTTGACTGCCTCTTTTATACGGGCACCCATCTACTGTAACAACACTTTTACTAGAGGTTCTCGTGCCTCTGCACCGTAAGGTACTCCAAACCTTTGACGCGGCTAATGATCTCGGCAAAAGAAGGACGCTTTTGTGGGTTCCTACAAAAGATGAAAACCCCAAGTCACACTTAATTGACCAAGATAATGGGAACTTTGAACACTCTCATTTCGGCAGGAATAAGTATATAATACTAAAAAGTAAAATACATGAAACCCTGATGTGTAGCGTTTATATTAATTCTCACAAGAATATTGAAAATTTACTAAGGGCACATGCGAAAGTTGCATCAGATTGCATGTAACTACTTGCTGTTAACTATTCTGTACTCTGTAACACCCCAAATGATATCACAAGCACTTCCTGTTAGGAGGAATGCGTGATAATTTAATCTTTTTAGGGGAAAATCAGTGATTGCCATGGATTATTAAATATGTTCCTGTAATGAAGTAATTGGCATTCAGCTTTGAAACACATCCGTTTTTAGAATAAACAGGCACCAAGAAACATTAGCAATCAGTGTAAACCAAGGATGGGGAAGGAATCAGAACTTTCAAAACTCACCTATTCCAACACTCACTGATAATCTCTGCCACAGCTGGATCAACTGAGGGTGGGATGTCAAGGTGCCTGCCTTGCCATCCAACAGCTCCTACCACCTGCATAGAGTTCAGTTCTGTCCATGGAACCCGCAGCGTTGCCAGCTCCCAGAGTATTACCCCAAAACTATATATGTCAGATCTGGTAATGAATGAAACATGTGAGGGTCATCGGTCAAATATATCATATAGAGTCGCATTCTATTAAGATTCAAATATATCTGGAGACTCACTTCTCATTGGATTGTTCGTTCCTCAAAACCTCTGGCGCCATCCACTCTGCCTGTGAATTGGAAAAACATCACCAAAAAAAATTATTAATGGTGTCATTATACGCTATCCTCTTTTGTTTGCTTCACATGCCTACATCTACAGAAGATGCGGACATTGGAAGTGTATGCTAGGGTTTGGGTGCTTCTGCACAGTACAGTCTTTACTTTTTCCATCTCATCTTACATGAAAAGGCACCATGTATGCACTTGATTAGATGTAAACAATGATGAGAAGGGCTCAACAAAAAAGTAAAGGATTAAGCTGAGAAATGCATGCTGTTCCTTTTCATCTTCTATGAAACATGATACAAACAATCGGACTACAGATGCATAGAATGTGTGCAATATAAAGATTAAATAGGCCAGGCTATGAGCTACCCAACCCAAAACTCTGAGTTAATGTGCATACCGTTCCGGCAGCTGACTTTGAAGATAGAAACGTGTTGTGCTGCAGACGAGACATCCCAAAATCACAAACCTAACATACATCAAATGAAACTTTAGAGAGAAACAAGATTTTTTTTAAACATAAAAAAATCAAAAAGAACAATTGAATCCAAACCTTAACAACCCAATTTTTGTCAACAAGGAGATTCGGAGTCTTCAAATCTCGGTGAACAATTATAGGATTGCTAGTATGCAAGTAATTCATTCCCTTGGCCTGCAAAATATTGACACATGAGCTGATGGTAGAGGAAATAGTAGAAAGTAAAAACATGATAAAAATCATTTAGCATACCACATCAAGGGCCATCTTTATCCGCTGCTTCTCATCAATTTGAATATTTGGTCGGTGCAACAGCTTATATAAACTACCCCTGAAATAGGAAGGGCTTGTTAAAAATCAGCAAGAAGGGAAACAAAAAATACCACATACTCTGAAATAAATTGCAGTGCAAAAGTTTGATCATAAACATAAAACGCCTCAGAGATCAATGGAAAAAGTGCAAATTTAATTCTTCTTCCCCTTTCCCCCTCTATTGCACGATATGAATCAACCCACAAAGCAGACAACCCGAATAGACTACCAGGACATGCAAGCACCTTGCCAGACCAGGGACAGTGTGGGGTGTTTGAGCACCCAAGCTAGCAAAATATTAAAAAAAAGCCAACAGGTCCAAATATTTGTCTATTGGATCACGAGTTGCTTTATGACAGGATATTACTCAACCAGAACAGAATATGCAAGAAAGCCAAATTGACCCTGTAGCAATATAATAAGCAAAAGAGTAATTCCAAAGTCATAAGATATAAACCTCGGGAGAAACTCTGTCAATATGGACATATTAGGAGGATGCATCACTGCCCCCATGAAAAGAACAACATTCGGATGTCTCAACCTCATCATTATTTCAATCTGCACCAAGCAACATGGATATACAGAGTTTGAGTTTAAATTTCCAATTGCACGCAAGTTGAGCTTTTGAATAGAATGCTTACCTCACATCTGAACTGTGCCAGTGCTGTGCCAGATATATCTTGCTTCATAAACTTTTTCACGGCAACTTCCTGTAATTAAAATACATAACTAAAGCTGGAATTCTGAAACTCTAGACCAGAAAATTATGTACAAACTTAGTTTAATTTTGATTAAAAAAAGTTTCATGAAGTCAACTGAGTGCTCACATAAACTCAAACCGTGCACAGAAATATGGTTGGATTACAGTAACTCCATATTCATTTCAAACTAAGCACAGGCAGCCTTGCAGAATTTCATTTACGGCATACATTATCTAGATAACAGATAATCAAATAAAATGACTCACAGTGCCATTCCATTCTCCATGATAGACCTCACCATATGACCCTGCAAGATATGGAAGACACCATAAGTGTTTTTCAGTTGAGAATGAACCTAAAAATAAGAAAAGTTTCTACTGTGTCAACCACAGTCCTCCAATCACATATGGATATGCATGGCAAATGGCAATTTGACTTGTGCACTTTTATCTTTAAAGTTGAGAGTTAAAACTAAAGTTGAGAGTTAAACAACAGTCAATCATGCATCTTCAGATATGCTAAAATTGGTTCATCTGATCATAAATGTCTTGGTTAAGAATATTAATGCTAAAAATAAGAAAAGACCAGACTGTGCCACCCCCAGTCTTCCAATGCAATATGGAAAAGTATGGCAATTTGATCGATGCACCTTTATGTTTAAAGTTAAAAGTTAAAAGTTAAAACTTATTCATCAAAAAGTAAATATCTGCAGAATTAATGAAGTACACTCAAATTTCCTGAAAACGAAATTCTAACTGAGCTAAGTGACGCATGCATCTTAAGTTAAGTTGAATACGGTATGTATAACCTTAAACGGTTTTCATAATTCAAAACTAATTAAGTAATTAATAGATACTGAGAAGCTTCCTGACATAGTTATTAAGAAACACATGTTTGCCAATACAGGCATCCTGAGCCAAGAACAAAATTATGGATATTAGGATTCTCAGCTAAATCTTTAGCCATACAGTTGAAACTTGCAACGATTTTTCAACCAACAAAGAGGATAGCAATTCAAATACTTTACCTATACCAATGCGTTCGCCAATATGAAGATCTTCCCATAAAATTTCAGCAATTCCATTGATGGCATGATCCATTTGTGAATTGTGGATATTACTAGTATCAAACTGACTACTGCAAACTATTTCCATGGCTTCATTACTGGAAAAGCCAACTTGTTCTCTGAGAAAAGCAATATCATTAATTGGGTTCATGCCATCATCTCTGAATTCGGCATGATCCTGTTTGCTCGAGGTATTGACATGTAATTTATGTCCTGCCATGTCCATTATAAGCTGGTTTTCTCCCAATCCTCCAGCTGAATGTTTTCTCGTGCTGGTCAAGAGAATATGGTTTGACAGCATTCCAGTGGGGCATAATTCTGTACTTGACCCACTCAGTTCGACAGTTCCCTCAGCATAAGGTCGAGATGATCTAATTCCAGCTCCTAGGTGAGATGTTGATGAGGTCCTTCCATCTAAATTAAAACTTTGATGATGACTACTCGGTACCTCGGAAGGAATGAGAGTGCCTGGAGCACCCATTAGATCAATGATATACTCGCTGCACATAAATAAACCATGTTAAGTTGTTAGTGATGTAAATCAAGAAGAAATTTTATTAACATTCAGATTATTCTATAGTTTGTACAAAACTCTTATTTAGTTGTTAGGATTAGATTATTCTATAGTTTGTACAAAACTCTTATTTAGTCATTTATATTTTCAACTAACAGGATTCAAGATTCCATTAAGTTCCATCAAGATCATGTTCCTAGCTTGGACTAGCATTGATCAGACACATCTAATTACTATTATTGACATTGAGCATTGAATTAGAAATTTTTATCTCCATCATTTTTTGTTGTCCTTCAATTTTCCTCTCATCTCTATCCTGTTTCGAATTAGTTAATGATTATATAATGTTGTTTTCACTAATAAAAAATGCAGTTGACATCTTAGTTCTTAACCAATATTTCACTTTAAATCACATCTTATTCAGTATACCAGAACAGTTCAGTTACCTGAAAAATATTAAGCTAGCACAAAGGACTTTTTTGCATTACAAAAGGTTAAAACGGCGGGCATAAACTACGAAGAAAACAGTTCCAAGATTAAGGACTGCTATTTTAACTCATCCTGAAAAACTTAACGTGAGTACCTAGTTTTTAAACATTGGACGTGTGGAGTCCCTTAACGAATGTCCAACAAAAGATAATTCATATTATTTGCTACTTGAGTTGACATAATCAGACGAGTAGAATAAGAAAGAACAAGAATAATATCATGAAATGAAGACCAATATATGTAATCAAAAATTTAAAAATAAAAAGAAAATAAGATGTAACAGCAGCACAGTAAAAAACCTGCCTTCCACTATCCAGTTTAATCAAGTTCACAGCTCCTTCATCGGTGCCAGTGTAATAGCTACCTTTGACTAGCTTGCATGGAAGGCCAATTCTGTCAGCGAGTACCTAGAAAGAAAATTTGGTTATTAAGCAACTACATTGATATATTTCACCCTTGAGAGCAATGTAATTGATAACCTAGACTGGAACAATAAACTGATTTTTCATTTGTCTCCAATCACAAATCTAATGCATCATAAAGAAGATCTGAACATGTTGTACCAAAACAAAAAGGCCCAACCCCCCCCCCCCCCCCCACACACACACACACACACAAAAAGAAAAAAAAGAAAAACTCAAGTTCCCAACCCAAACGGCCCACCCATCTACCCACTGTTACGTGTCACCAGAGACTGACAAACTGTACCCATGGCACCCAGTAAGACTACACTAACATGTACCTTACTGCACCGCACCACATTGGAAGTTTGCTAGACACCTTAAGAGAGAAACTGAAGTTTGCTCATGATCAAAGCAAGAAAATTAATAATTGTTGTAGACTTATTTTCCTAACTCTGGAACGATAATTGTATGCAGACTAGTTTAACCGAAAAGACAGCGGAGAAGCCCTTCCAACCTTAAAAAGCAAGGCCCTTTGTCGCGAATGACCAACATCAAGAGAACCAAGAGGGAGCATTATTGTATTTGAATATAATCGTAACTCATGGTTCCTTATCCTCCACCTCCGAATCATTTCTTCAACATCAGTGACAGGACCTCCCATTCTTTGAACAATAAGGTCCGCAAGTTTTTGAACTAGGATACTCGTATTTCGGCTCCTATCCAATGCACGGTATTCAGTGGACATAAGGTACACACTTTCCTCAAGATGCCGAAGTTCAACATCAACTACACGGTCTATGACAACAACCTCATAACCCGCATCACCTGAAACAGGAATGGCTTCAAGATCTACAAGCGACGGCATTTTTGATTGGACCACCAGATTTGAATCAACTCCACAGACATCATAGAATCCATCCACTATTTTCTCATCATAGTTTACGACATCGTTGTTCTGCATTAACATATACGAAATACATCAGGTACAAACCAATTTCCATCAGAAAACAGGCAATTAACAAAGTGATCATTTCCTTTCTTGTTCAGTTTCTTAATTTGGGAAGAGAATCCGTGTGCATGTAGATTGCAGATGGTGGGAAGGGAAACATATCCTAAGGCATTATCATAGAAAGAAAAAATAAAAGGAACAGGAAGTCCTTAGTTCTTGCATCACTGACTGACCCAGTTAATATTCATGAAGCTACCATACTCCCCCATAATTTATTCAAAATTAAGTGAATAACCAGTAAAAAATTAATAACAGTATAATTGAGATGCGCATTTAACCAATGTTACAAATATAACAGTATCCATTGAAAAATTTGCCATTTAACTAGTAGAAATTAGATGAGGTTGTTAATACGATTTATTACTGTATAAAGATATTCTGGTATCCTGGAAACAGGAAACAAGTGTTCGAGCGAAAAGGCCGGTGTCCAACACTAACATAAATATTGCAGAACATTTTTTTCCAGACCAATAACCAAATCCTATACGCATATTTAGAGCTGACGATGTGCAGGCCGTTAGGATTAACTTAAGCTTAAATAGTTCCTGAGACTTCAGATATCCAAGTGACGTATGTCAATCAGGTTCTTGTATTGGTTATCCGACCAAAAGAATTCCAGTTCATATTTTTAATTGTTAAGGATTGATTTTGTTACATTCTCTAGCATGTAGAGTGCCCCATTATAAACTTCCCATTTACGGGTTGCCCAAAAAATAATTCCTATTGCAAAAAATTTAAGTATTTGTGACCCCAACAAACATAAATTGCCACTTTTATTCGGTATTCTCGTAAAGTGATGTGCACCAACAATTTCTGTTTTTATTTATTTATTTTGAAAAACTATATATAAGTGGGAAGTTTATAATGGGAAGGAGGGGGTGCGCTTTTTGCGTTCCGTTATGAGCATTAAATGCATGTCAACGTACGTAATGCCAATAAAATGATGTTATTAACGCGTACTCCTGCTGTGTAAATTAAGGTTGTCTTTCCTTGCGTTGCACAGTCTCACCATAGTATACATGTCTGATAAAACTACAAAAGAATCATACCCACCGCTTGCACCAGAAAGGAACAAAACCAAAATGACACGTAGCCATCAGCTCCTTGAGGAAACATGGATTATAATCACCATGCAGATGGCAAAAAAGAAAAAAGATAAAAAATAATAAAGAGAAGAAAAAGGCAGACAAATAGTGGTATGTGTAATTAACCCAGTTTTACAGGGAAAACCAGCATGTAACCAACAGCTCGTAAAGGACACATGGACATTACAATCAACAGGCAAGCGGCAAAAAGTGGCCAGATTGATAGCATGCATGGTAATCAGTAACGGAAGAAAGTGCAACATAACCATCAGCTCCACAAGAAGCATGAATTACAATCAATATGCAAGCGACAAAAAAAGGTAGCTACATTGATTGCAATGTGGTTAACCAAGTTCTACAAGCAAGACATGCAACCATTAGGTCCTCAAAAACACATGGATTACAATCAGCATACAAGCGGTAAAAAAGTAGACATGCTGGTTGCAACTTGTTAACTAAGTTTTACAACTGCACTATGTAGCAATTAGCTCCTCAAGGACAGATGGATTATAATCAACATGCATGCAGCCAAAAAGTAGCCACATTGATGATATACGTGGTTGGCTAAGTACTACAGGCAAGAACCGTGACTATCAACTCCTCAAGGACACATGGATTAAAATCACTGCAAACGGCAAAAAAAGTAGCCACATTGACAGTACACTTGTTTACCAAGTTTTACATGCACACCACACAAAAGAACAAATGGGTTACAATAAGCATGCAAGCGGCAAAAAAGTAGCCATTAATATACGTGGTCACCAAGTTTTAGTTACAGCCACGAGACATAAAGGACACATGGAGTACAATAAGCATGCAAGCGGCAAAAAGTTGGCCATTATTATATGTGTTTAACCAAGTTTTACCAGCACGACACGTTAAGGACAGATGGGTTGCAATAACCATGCAAGCGGCAAAAAGGTAGTCATCAGTATACGTGGCTAACCAAGCTTTACAGGAATGACACGTAAAGGACAAATGGACTACGATAAGCATGCAAGCGGCAAAAAAGTAGCAATTATTATGTGGTAACCAAGCTTTACAAGCACGACACGTAAAGGACACATGGATTGCAATAACCATGCAAGCGGCAAAAAAGTAGCAATTATTATACGTGGCAACCAAGTTTTACAAGAACGACACGTAAAGGACACATGGATTGCAATAACCATGCAAGCGGCAAAAAAGTAGCAATTATTATACGTGGCAACCAAGTTTTACAAGCACGACACGCAAAGGACACATGGATTGCAATAACCATGCAAGCGGCAAAAAAGTAGCTACATTCATGTCATCTGTGTTTAACCACATTAAATGGGAAAAAAAGGAACACGCATAATGAATGAGCCCCTGCAAACACATTGATTGCAATAGACATGCAAACAGAACAATATAGCCACACTAATAGTTTATACTGTAAATCAAGTTTTATGGAACATCCTACTACTTATCTAAGGATCCTTGTTCCCCATTCAATGTCAGCATGCCTACATTATCCAAAAGAAAAACAATATCTGTGGAGGCTAATTGAGTATAGTGTGTTCTCACATGACAGATAGTTGATTCAATCTGTATCTCCACTGCATATATTTAGCACACTAATACTACGGCTGTATTAAGTATTAAATGCAATCTTTTCCCCCTCTACTGCCTATATGTAGAAAATTAACTATAGCTAAATCATTCCTAAGCGTCGATGGAAAAATAACTAATATGCAATCAAGGAAGTAAATGCCAGCTTAACATAATTTCCTTGGCACCAAATTAAGTCACCAAGAACTAAAACTAAGTGCCAGTTTTAACACCATTACCTTTTGCTAAAAGCTACAGACTCCAGAAATCACAATCAGATAACCAAAATAAAACTCATGAGCAATTAGAACAATAGCAACCGACACAATGAGCCCAAAAAGAAAAAAGAAAAAAGCATTCTAATAATCTAGGCAGGTAAATTGACAAAACACAAAAAACGACAGAAACTGAAACAAGCCATCTCAATTACCCAGTATCTGAGCGACAACGAATTAGGCAAAGCCTGAGAAGGCGAACACCCCAAGCTAATCTGCTTGGCAGCATCGATTTGAGCGATTTCGGAGTCAACGGAGCTCTGTCCCTGATCGGAAACACTAATAGCCAAGGCCAATTGCATTTGAAACTCCTCCTCGAAGAAATTGAAATTGTTGTTGCAGGTGGTGGCGTCGGTGTCGGAAGAAGGCGTGGTTTGGGGCAAATCGGAGGAGGGAGAAGTGGAGGAGGAGGAGGGAAGAGTAGGCGAGGGATCGGTGGGAGGACGGCCGTGGTGGTGGTGATCGCCGATGTGGAGCTTCCGGAGCAAGTGCTTCATCTTGGACATGGTCTGAGACTCTCATCCGATCGGGAAATGATCGGAGAAGGCGAATTGGGAGTGAGGATTTGGGTGATTAGGGTTTTTGGATAATTGATGATGATTTCAGAGGTGAAATGAAAGTGGGTGGAGAGAAGAAGAAGAAGAAGAAGAATAATAATGATAATAATGGAGGAAATTTTGTTTTTGTGTTTTTTTTTGGGGGTTTTAATTTATGAGGAAGAAGAAGAGAAGAAGAAAAGAGTGAAAGAGAGTCTTCATCTTCAAGCTATAGATAGTATGGATGGAAATCAGGAAATGTAATGTACAGACTCCTACTACTATCACAGTGTGTGGAGAGTTTTATATATATAATATAATATATTATTTTATTTTATTCCTCCTATTTATATTACTAGTATTGATTGAATTGGAGTAGTAATTAAATTAAATTAAATTAAATTAAATGTAAATGCGTGTTCCCTCCAATTGACACCGATTAACTATTCCTGGGCCCCTTTGAATAAAACTGGGCCACTCTGTAACTATCCTGGAATTGATGTTGGTGGTTTGGTGCACCTCTTATTTTTATGGTTTTAATTAATTTTATAAAGGGTGAAATGCTCGAAAGTTTCTACGTACATTCTCCAATGATGTTAAAGTGCGTAAATAGTATACAAGCATTATCTGATGAACAATTCTGGAGTAACTGCATTGGCCTATAAAGAAACGATGTTACAAGTTACAATTGTATTCGAGCTAAACCACCTATAAGGGTGGATAGTTTGTTAGAATGGGGCGTGACAACCATTTTCACCATTCAAGAGTGATAATTGTAACGGTTCAAAGTTTATAGGATTTAGAAGCAGATATCATATAAATAAAGTGCAATTTCAGGAATTCATGTATAAAAACTCCAGAGTTGTTGTCTACTTTAGAGCAATCTTAAAACAGATGACCACTGAGAAGTTTTAAGGTGGGCACATTTTGTATAATCGGGACGGGGCATTACTGTTTGTGTCAGATATTGATTTACGCTTTTAATATCTTCATATCACGTAGGACTAGACGCGCTATATTTTAGTTGAGGCTTCGAATCTTTACCTCACCTCTTGTGTATTATACTATTAGATTAAAATCATGGAAACCAAAATAAATCACACTCAATGTGACAAGTTTAAAATGTGAGGAGCATGGTTTAAACCTCTCTAAAATGGGAGGAAAATATTAAAATGTCTTGGTTTATTAGCCAACTGATATGAAATGAACATTTAATTTGAAACTGTTTCGAACACTTTATCCTTTCCTTGTAAATACTATATCATCTTTATTTTTGAACACAGAGTCTCATGGGAGACGGTCTCTATATATGACTTATTTAGAGACGGCCTATATTATCAATAAAACCATTTATGTTATTAATCAAAACGTTATGTTGTTAACGAAATAAGTCTTGTTGTAATATGAAAAAATACCAATGTTAAGAACATAGCTGACTGTTTCGTATAGAGTTAAAAAATTGAGTTAAGTAAAAATTTTAGTTGATCAATAATAATTGAGTTAAAAGTGAATTATAAAAAATGGTGTTTAAGATAGAGGTAAAAATTTATAGGGTTTATAAGGTTGTTATATAGAGTGTGTAAGAATAAGAATAAAGTGATGTGTTTGATACTTTTTAAATTATTTGATTGGTTTAAAGTTGTTAGTTTGATTGGAAAAGTGAAGATAAATTGAAAGTAGGGTATAAATAGAATGATTATTGTTCAGTCGTAAAAAGTTGATTTGAAATTTTGACTGTAGCAGATACAAAACAAATATCAAAAAATATTTTAACAGATGAATAATCTGTTGTAGATGAATGCCAAACATCGGGTAGGTGTTTTGATTAATAACATTAATAATTTTATTGACAATATAGGTCCGTCTCTAGATAAATTATTTAAATACAGTTTCCTAATATACTTATGCTCTTTTCTCTTCTTCTGAAAACCTTAATCGAATGGAAGTGAGTGTTTGCAGCTTCAGTTTGGGAAATCTGGAAGGGACGCAACTCGGGGGTGTTTCGTCGGGAGAAAGAGCCGGTGAGTGCTAAACTCCTGCGTATTAAACAAATGGGTTTGAGCTTCATACTTATTATATGCCCAAGAAAACTGTCTGTTGCAAATCAAAGATGGGAGAAGCCTAATTTGGGTTGGGTCAAACTGAATGTGGATGGAAGCTTACTCACCTCCGCGAATCAAGCCGGTGCTGGAGGAGTCTTGCGAGATGACCATGGGGAGTGGATTTGGGGCTTTGCCTCACGGATTCCGGCCGCATCTGCTACAGCGATTGAACTCAAAGATCTGCATCTGGATCTTGAATATTCTTGGGAAAGGAGGTACCCGAAAATAGCAGTGGAGATGGACTCACTTGAAGCTGTGAAGCTTATTTTGGAAGATCAAGCTCTGCCGCCTGCTCCAGATCTTCAAGTTATGGTGTCTGAGTGCAAGAAATTTCTACATCTACCTTGGGAAATTACTCTTAAATGGTCTAATAGAAGGACTAATTTAGGACTACCTCCGTTCCAATAAGAGCTTCATAGCTTCTTACTTTCTCTATTATTAAGGAAAATTAATAAAATATTAATTTGTGTGGGATATTATGTTTGTAAAGTTGTAAGTGGGTGATAAAGTAAAAGAGATTGAATAAAATGTTGATAAGTAGGAAAGATATATAATAAAGAATTAGTTAGTGGGATAAAAACTTTTCATTTATGAGTTAGGAAGTTTCTAACGAAACGCCACAAAAGGAAAGTTATGAAGTTATTAATGGAACGGAGGGAGTAGCAGATAAATTTAGCTAAGATAGCTTGATGTGAGATGTACATAACTGCCTTTTGGGACATACCCCGATTCAAGTTGTACCGTTTTTCGATTTTGATATAGTCTAAGGACCGATAGTATTTCTTTACAAAAAAAAAAAAAAAAATCATTAATTTCGATTCGATTCGTTTCTTGAATTCGTTTTATCTACAATTCGATTCCTTTCGATTCTGTTGATCGATTCAGACGGAGATAATTTTTTAAACGTTCTGGATCTGGATCATGGAAGCAAAATTACGAAAAGTATTTTGTTTTCATGACCAAACTTGCTGCTCAAGATGATTTACGAAACAGTTTTTTTTTTTTTTTGGTAACTTTCTTTTGTTCGTTGGTGTGTCATTATTTGCTGCTCCTAAACAGATCTTCACAAACAGATACTAATTGGCAAAGGATCCTTGCTAGTTGCTGTTCAGAAATCTATGGCAATTCCTGAGTCCAGAGGGAACAGTGACAGACCCTGATAGTGATGGGAGATGTCATAAACTCAATTACAATGCCGGTACATCTTCACAGAGCTAGCTGTTGGTGTTGGTCCGGTTGCTCGATATGCATACGTTCAAACAGCTGTGCGGTCGAGGGTGTTTTTACCTCGTTAGCAGAAGAAGATCAGCCACTAAGTTCGCAATGGAGTGTGACTTCGCTAATAGCTGGAACAAGGTGTAAGTTTTCCTAATGTTAAGAATTCAAGTCCATCCTGATCAAAGCTTCCTATCTGCCATTTTAATTAGTCTAATATAAAGATTCCCCTTTTCATTCTGCTAAGTAGACTATCCACCCCTCGTAATACACTCATATTTACAACTTCCGGCAGAAAAGAAAGAAATAAGGTTGCAATAATAAGTAATTACAACATGAGAGAAGTTGCAATCAGCAACAATTGTTATTACTGATCTTCAACGATCTAAGTAGATGAAAGTATGAAGTATCTATAATTAAGTACAATGGAAGGAACATTAACTTATTTACAACAAGAAGATGAAATGGATGTAACACATGTGAAGTGACCTTGCATAATCTTATGCAGTTGCGGCAGCCTTTTCTTCTGCCATCTGTGACACTGAAAGGAGCGTGCAGATGAGGTTGCGGTCACCGTACACATTGTCAACACGTCCTGCAATAGAGACAAGATTGCGTTAATTGTCACGAATGAACATAAATAAGTATGCCATTTAGTACGGAAAGAAGCTCGATACACTGTAAACCAGACATGGACCAACGACTTAGGATATAACTGAATGCTCAAAAGTTTCCTCCGTGCTCGAGTTATTATGCAGTGTTTGCCAATGCAGCTTAAAACTACCACAGAGCTTTGCCAAAGTGTACAGACCAAGACAGAAAGGCCAGGGAACAGACTCGCAAGCAATTTTTTTCCCCCTTAATCTCACTAAATTGTTTGAAGAACAAGAAAATAACATATTAAGTTTGTACACACACCTGTGGTTGGCCAGAACTTGGCAGTCTTGAGCCAGGCAGCAGGGTAGGCTGCATATTCTCGTGAGTATGGCTTTGTCCACACGTCTGCCATGAGGAGTGATGGTGGATGAGGAGCCCCCTGAAATCACAATACATTAGCGAGTGCTTGCAAAAGCTTATACTTATTTGTTTTATCAAGTGGTGAAAATAACAAAAAGTGAAAAAAGAAGTGTTTTGAGAGTAAATTCAGTATTTGATACCTTAAGAACATTGTTGTTAACATCAGCGTTTCCTTTCTCAATCATTGCAATTTCTTCTCTGATGGAGATAAGAGCATCACAGAACCTATCTAGCTCCGCCTGCAAGTGTGATCAAGCAAGTTGATAACTACAACAGCTAATCTAGTTTGCAATTTCTTTTAAATCTAATTTACATGTGAACAAACATCTACTACAATAATAGAAAAGAACTTCCTTTTACCTTGCTTTCACTCTCAGTTGGTTCAATCATGAGTGTACCAGGAACTGGCCATGACATAGTTGGTCCATGGAATCCGTAGTCCATCAGACGTTTAGCAACATCTTCGGCCTCAATTCCAGCAGTATTCTAAAGGAGTTGCAAATCACAGTAAGGATTACTACATTTTTCTACAAAATTAAAGATGAGGTAAATAATTTAAGGAAGAGTCACCTTGAAGCCTCTCAAATCGATAATGAACTCATGGGCACATGTCCCGTTGACACCACGGAAAAGAACTGGGTAGTGCTTCTGTACATCAAAAGAGTAAAAGCATTAACAGTGAGACAATCAGGAACCTCTTTCTCTCCAATTTACATCTGATGCAAAAACTACTAATCAGTCACACTCAAGTTTTGTGATTTAAGCATAGAACCCTCCCTTTTATGTGAAAATTATTATTATCTGAATAGTTTGTATCTACCCTCCTAGTTGTTTGCAGAAACTTGTACCAACTCCCGTGAAAAATTACACCTACCAGTATATATGCATTCTTTGTTTTCTTCTGAAAGATCAGGTCTTTCTTGGAATTGGGGCACCGCGGGGAGGGGAGGGTGGGGGTAAATATAATAATTTGAATTTGCACGAACACACTCTAAATCATCCACATTATGCTCATAGTTGCTTAATCCAGTTTCAGAAAAAAGAGTAAAGCAAGTAAAAGAGAAGAGATGGAGACCTCCAAACGCTTTGCCATGTAGTTTGCATTCAGGATGGCTATCTTGGATGCATCAGTCAGGCCCTTTGATCCCATCATGGCAATGTAAGTGTATGAAATTGGCAAAATAAGTGCAGATCCCCAAGGTGCTGCAGAAATAGTACCGAGCGGTGCAGATTGCTCAGGAGCAGGTATGCCTCCTGTGGATACCTAAAATATCATAAGAGATCAAATGGAGTCGATTCTTAAATTACAGGATTTTCTCCGATGTTAAATTTCATAGTATAGTTTAAACAGAGTTAATAAATCCATACCACAGGGTGGGATGGTAGAAATGGTGCTAGGTGTTTCTTCACTCCAATAGGTCCCATGCCGGGTCCACCTCCACCGTGTGGAATGCAGAAGGTTTTATGGAGATTGAGATGGCAAACATCAGCCCCAATAAAGCCTGGGCTTGTCAAACCAACCTGTGTGCACAAAAAACTGATCATTATGAAGTGATTGTAGGTGAGGATTAGAGCATCTAAATCCATTGAAGCTAACGGAGTTAATTGAGCATGGTAGCTTCATCTAATGAAACGAAAATCCAAGATGATAATGTATGATTCTTATCTTAGACCACATGATTAAAATTCATCCATATTAGTAATAGTTGCTGTAACTGCATGTAGATGAATTCCACTAATTTGATTATTTGTTAAAAGCATGTGATACTGGGGCAGTTTACAATTAATCTACATAAAATCAAGTTGTTTGGGAGTTATTATGTACAGATTCAAAATTCCGGGGAAAGAAAGGTTCTTGGGAGTCAAAACCAAGTGTAAGTGTTTTCTAGATTGAAAACAAACACAAAATTTTAACTCAAACCATATGTATTACACATAGACCAGGTGTAAGGTAATAATTTTGCAGGTCTTGCAGGACATTAAATCAACTGTACCTGAGCATTCATGTTAGCTCCATCCATGTATACTTGACCACCATTGTCATGAATGATTTTGCAAATCTCATCAATACCTTCCTCGTAGACTCCATGAGTTGAAGGATAGGTAACCTGGATTAAGACAGAATTTTGAATTATATCCAGGAGAATTGAGATGGACATTACGTTCACACAAGAATACCAATAGCTTCATACCATAAGAGCAGATAATTTGTCCTTGTGTGTTTCTGCAGCCTTCCTTAACTCATCAATGTTAATGTTTCCCTTAGCATCCGTTCCAACTGCAACGATTTTCATTCCACACATAGCCGCACTTGCAGGATTTGTTCCGTGAGCCGAGACGGGAATGATGCAAACATCACGGTGGTGGTCTCCTCTTGACTGCATTACAAGTTGAACATGATTTAAACATATAGCAAATAGTTTAACTATAAGAACACTTTCTAGGTATAACGATTGAAGAAGCCTCCGAGAAAGCAAATATTGGTTATTTAATTGAAATATTGGTGTTAAGTTACCATGTGATATGCCCGAATAACCATCAGCCCAGCATATTCTCCAGCAGCACCAGCGTTGGGTTGCAGAGAGAAAGAATCAAAGCCAGTGATGGTACACAACATGTCACCTAAATTCTTGAACATTTCCTACAAGAACAAAATAAATAACGTTTAATAACCTTGATAACAGAACTTCCTATACTAATTTTGAGAAGTTCTTAGAAAGACAGATTCTAAGAGAAATTCACAGACACTGTGGTTATAAATTTGCCTGCCAGATCACTCGAAACACATGCATGGTCTATATTGACACGCATGAGTGGCAGATTTTTAGCCACAAGGTCAGTGTATCTCCACTAGAAACGTTCTATTACAGCTAAAGATGAGATTAATGTAGTGATAAAAAACCTGATAACCGGCAGCCTGCTCAGTAGGGGCAAAAGGATGAAGATCTGCAAAGGCGGGCCATGTTACTGGCATCATTTCAGTAGTAGCATTCAATTTCATCGTACAAGATCCTAACGGTATCATGCTGTGGCACAAAGAGAGATCCTTTGCTTGTAGCCTGGATAGGTACCTAAGAAGCTCATGCTCGGTGTGGTACCTATGAAAGTCAGACTTATAGTCAGATTTTCCTTAAGAGCAAAAAGTTTAACAGATTGAATTTTCATTAAGTGTTCGTACGAGTTGAAAATCGAGTGAGTCAGATATGGGCTCTCCCTAACAAGTCCTGTAGGAATCAAAGTTTGAACCTCTGGTGCAAGCGAAGCAGCAGTGAATGTCACCTGATGAGCACAATTTCGAATTTATAACACAGACATACTAAAATTCGATTACATGTTCAAAATATGCAGTACGTACTGGTTTTCCAAGTGCAAAAACTTGGAACAACTTGTCCACATCTTCCAATGAGGTTGTCTCATCAAAAGCGACAGTTATCTGACAAATATGAGGTAAGGTTTATCATTTCAACAGTCAATGTAATCAACAATAAGAGTACACAGGTCTATGCTTACGGTATTATTGTCCACAACACGTAAGTTTATTTCACTCTTGTAAGCGGCATCAGCGATGGCTTTTGCATCTGCACATGTAACCTTCACTGTGTCAAAGAAGGGAAGAGCCTGGACTTCAACAGTGCCAAGCTTTTTCAATCCAGCAGCAAATGCTCCAGCAAGACCATGAACCCTCTGTGCAATGGTTTTAAGGCCTTCTGGTCCATGATAAACAGCATACATAGCAGCCATGTTGGCAAGCAATGCCTACATAAGAGAATGGGATTTTTTTCAGTTTGGCCTTTGGTTAGTTATTGCAGAATAAGCAAGTTAAGAGTGTTGCCGGAAGCTCATGCTAATAGTGAAGAGCTAAAATGAAGCACAAGTTGATAAAAGTGATTTAAGCTAATTTAGGAGGCATTCACTAATATTGTTGAAAGGATAAATTTTGAGAAACAAGTATTCACAAAAGCAGGTTGCAGAAATAATTTTCATCTTCTATAACAATCAGCTCAAACCCAAATTCTCAAATAGTAGCTTCTACGTTTACTTTTAGACAATAGAGGCATTTGTAATCACTTTGTGAATGATAATTATTCAGTGAAAAAGCCAGAATCAAGAGTTCAAAAAAAAAGCTGCAAAAGCTCACTTATTAACCTAAAGCAGCACGTTAGTATTTAAGAACTAAATCAGTTCATATCCATTTCTACAACTCTCTACTTCTATTCAAATTAGAAGCTACTGAGGCATGTTTGATGCAACAGAACGATTCAAAAATACATCTCCAATCGACCATCAATTCAGAATATTATTGTAAAAACTCCAGCAAAAACATAAAACTACTCAAGATTAAAAGTTTACCTGAGCAGTGCAAATGTTGCTTGTAGCCTTGTCCCTGCGAATATGCTGCTCCCTAGTCTGCATGGCCATACGCAAAGCAGGCTTCCCGGTTGAATCAACACTCATACCAATAATCCTTCCAGGCATCATCCTCTTGTACTCTTGGGATGTAGCCAAGAACGCAGCGTGAGGACCTCCATACCCCATTGGAACACCAAACCTCTGAGCAGACCCCACCACAATATCCGCACCCAACTCCCCCGGAGGCTTCAACATTGTCAAAGCCAACAAATCGGACGCCATCACAACCTTCACCCCACTAGCATGAGCATTCTTGATAAAATCGCCATAATCCAAAACCTCACCCTCAGTGCCGGGATACTGCAGCAACACTCCACAAACATCCCCCGACTTATAATCAATGTCCTTCACATCCGAAACCACCACCTTCAAATCAAACCCATCCGCCCTGGTCTTACAAACATCAATCGTCTGCGGATGACAGTTACTCGCAACAATAAACGTTTTCTTCTTCCCCTTCAGAATGTTGTTACACATAGCCATAGCCTCAGCTGCAGCTGTCCCCTCGTCAAGCAACGAGGCGTTCGACATAGGCAAACCGGTGAGATCCGTGATCACAGTCTGATAGTTCAACAAGGACTCAAGCCGTCCTTGCGAAATCTCAGCCTGGTACGGAGTATACTGAGTATACCACCCGGGATTCTCCATAATGTTCCTCAAGATAACAGGTGGTACATAAGTATTGTAATACCCCATACCAATAAATGACTTAAAGACCTTATTTTTCGAAGCCAAATCTTGCATATGGCTAAGCATTTGAGCCTCAGTCAAACCCTCATCAAATATGGGCATATCCATCTTATCAATACGGATAGATTTAGGCACAGTTGCATCAATCAACGAATCAAGACTATTGAAACCAACAAATTCAGCCATTTTGGTTTGCTCTTCAGGGGTGGCTGAGTTATGGCGGCGAGCAAAAGTGTCACTAGGCTTAAGGGCATCAACAGAAATGGATCGAGTGGATTGAAATTGAGCAAGATTTCTTGAATTACTGAAGCTACTAGGGCGATTAAAGACATTGGAAGTATTGTTGCCACCTTGTGCTAAACTTGGGGATAAAGAGGAAGCATACCTTGCAGTGGATTGGTGCAATGGCTGTTGCTTGGAATCTGAAACCAGACGCCTCAAGATAGCCCTGTTGGCTAGTTTTCTTGCACGTTCCATTGGTGGTGGAAAGAATGCAAATCTCGGAAGGTGATGAAAAGGGTTGAGAGAAAAACACACAAACAAAGCTGCTTCTTGCTTTGGTTTGTGATGTGTGATGTGTGTGTGCTATGCACTCTGCTGTGTTGTTTTTATGGTAAAGATTGCATTTTTATTGATCCATGATCCTCAGAAAGTGGGTGGTGGTGAAGGGTTGTTGAGGTTGCAGTGGTGCCACTGTCTCCTTTATATATGTTTAGTATTTTTCTAAGTATATGGTACTGAAAATTACAACTTCATTAAATCTTCTGGGATTCTGATTTTTCTGGATATTTAAGGTAGAGGCACCCTTGAAGATGGGTTAATTACACACGGCTACGTGATACTTGAGAATTTTGGAATCTCATAGTTAATATCAATTCTATGCGATCTACCGATCATATTCTTCGTCAAATTTTACGTTGATGTATTCTCTCCATCCTAAAAGGTTGTAGGATCTTACTTTTTTATTCCAAAACATATAAGTACAGAGGTCGATCAAATGATCCAAAGTCCAGACCATGAACAACAAACAAGCTAGCTCGTCAGACTATCATATATAACAAGCTGATATATATAATCTAATCTTTGCACACAGGCGAGCGACAAATTGTCCCTAACACATCTATCAACTATTATATCAACAATTTCTCTGACCATCAGAGGACAACTTACTAGACTAGCAAAAGGAGTCCTCCAAATCGAGTAAAAAGTTTCAATTGCAGCACATCTAAGCAAGTTGTAACTCATTTACTAACTTCAACTTTAACTATGAATTAATGTTAAACAACAATATTAAAATGTAAAATAAAATTATACAATTAATCATATGCCTCTGATATAATCATTTATGGTTCTCTGTCATTTGCATAGCTCTTTTTAGTCTTAAAATGGTCAATGAATGAAATTGGACAACTCAAATGGGTCGTCTAAAATGGTAAATGTTGACAACTTTTATGGGACTGATGTCATAATTTGGAAAAGTTTTGGTTATGCGGAATTAAGTCATATTTGTAGGGATTCAGTGTAAATATCATATTAATGTTTTAGGAAAGTATACTTAAAAAATTGATTGTGGATCTGACGAAGGTGGGTGATGAGAGGTCCAAGTGATGACTGATCACCAACTTGAGGAAATTGACGTAGGATTGATTATTCCTAATATTGATGTCACGTGCAAATCTTGATAATCTTGAGATTTCAATATTGAATTTTTTTTGTAGAAATTAAAAGATGACAAATATTTCCTCTGTAAAACATACGTGGAATGAATGAAAATTTGTGGGCTGGAATTTGCAAATATAAATTTGGAAAAATGTATGGAAGGCAATGCTTAGTTAAGGATTGAGATTCAATGGATCAAATTGGATGGGTTTTTTGTGCTAAAAGAAAAGTGCAAGTATGCAATTGGATTTTTGTGTGAAAGAAAATGTGATGCATGGAGATACATGCCTGGATGATTCTCTTTCACATTTTGCTTATCTCAATTCCTCACCTCATATGCATCCTGAAACAATGGAAGTTGATTTTATAAGCTTCATTATCTTCTCAAGAATTATGATAGCAATTTGTTCGCCACAAGAGTTAAACCTATCATATGTTACGAGTCATGTTAACATCGTTCGTCACAAATTTTCTAGTTTCTAGAAGGCTAAAAGTTCGAGACTTTTACAATTGTAGTAAGAATAAGGTGTCAACACAATAAGATTTATGATTCGATATTGTGAGTATAAATTTATCTTTAATTTGTTGATACAACAGACTTATTCTAAATCGTATAAAAGTCTAGTATCCGATAACGTTTTAAAGATTTTCCATAAAAATTTCAAATTTGGCAAGATTGTCTGCCTACTCAGGCCCTTCACGATTAGTTTAAATTTTCATATTATGAAATGGTATTATCATAGATGCATATATTATTGGAATAAAAAATGATAGAGATGCCATGATTAGAAAACCTAAAGTTTTGTCGGTAAATATATTCCAACTTTGGTTTGGTATCATCAAATCTCATTGGTCATGTGGAAATGGGTAGAAAATACGTAGTATAAGCCTAGAAGGGAGTTGGTGAAGAGGACAGAATCTAGCATTGATGAATAATTTAATTGAATGAGCTGCAGCTCATGGGGCTAAGAGTTGCCTAAGCCACAGGATCAACTCTTGGGTTCGGTGGAACTCAGATCCACGGCTAGTATCTTTTTATCATTTTAGCATGCAGAGCAGAGGTCATCAGGTGAAAAGTTTACAATAATACTACTATCAGATTCTGCTCTACTTGGAGAGCATGGCTACATGGGAAACAGGAAATAAACTGAAGTGATCGTTATGTGTTTGGCGTTGAACTCTAAATTCAATTCGAATTAATTTGTGGAATTAGATTAATTATAATTAAACTTGAGTTTTGAAGTTTGTGTTCTTACCTCTTTGAACCTATTGAGGCATGTATCACTGCCTTCTATCTCCACAACATATACGTCCATATCTTCGTTCCACAACTTCCATACACCACCGGACATGCTGTCCGTGGGTTCTAGTTCATACCTCGAGAAAGCCAAACAAGGAATAATCTCATAAGCATGTTCTAATGCGAGACTCGTGTTTCTAGAACGAAAACCATATATCTTGGATGATGGATTTGCATATATCTAAAGTTTCTACGAAAACTTTCTTTTCCAGTCCCTTGGCAATTCCATGAGATGATCTTCATATTAATCGTATGAATGAGGTGTGGATGTACTGGATATTCAATGTCCAGTTCCATCCATATCGCAAACGTCTGCTGTTTGCCCTTAGTGTCTCCAACACCAGTACGTTTTGTCAAACTTAATCCCACATTTCCACTCGCTCAATATGTACTTCTGCCAGCCCACTTGTCGGTTTTTTCCCATGAGAAGAATATGGGTGTCCATGTTGGATTCCCAATCTTGTTTTCGTGTTCGTTCCTGAGTTCTAAATATTGTGGGCATAACGAGATTGTTGGTAGTGTGAACAGTTACCGGAAGTTTAGTTTCCGTTGGCAGAGATGGCATTAGGTACAAAAATTAGCTAAACGCTTTATGATGAATAGCTGATTGTTCCTCTTGAGCATTGAAAGGTATTATTGCGGTGACATTTCAGTTTTGAGTACTCTATGATCAATGTGAGATCGACTTGAGTTCTTTTGATTGGTGAAACGTTGTTTTGGCTAGGAATATGGAAGTGGTCTTAGATGAATGTGTTGCCTGGGTAGTTTCCCTTGGAAAAGAACATTTCACTCCAAACTTATTAAAAATTGAACTCAAACCTTGCCACTCGAACCAACTACAGGGGTTTAAGTTTAACTCATTGTTCTCTCAAACTTTTCGATGAAATTTCAGATAATTAATTATGTCTTATGGAAGTTCAAATCATCAAATGTAGAGAATCACCAAGTAAAAAGGTCTTCAAGCTTATGTAAACAAACAAGATCATGACACATACATAGCACCGTAATTCTCCAACAACTCTGTAGATGTAGGTCAAAATTACAGTTAGCAGCAATCGCTCTCATATCCAGAAGTTAAAACAAAATCATCCTTATTTACCATTTTTCAGATCATTGGCTCATCTTACAACAAAACATACCTAGTACCATCATCTAATTTGCTCTCATGTTAGTTAAGTTAAGCCCATACTGCAAGTGAAGACATCAATGCTGCCCCAATGAAGAGAGCAAAATAGGACACAACTTGGAGCCTCAAGTTACAGCTCATTCTCTTGCTCAAGAAATCCGCTGCTATCAAATCCACCAGAGCCATGTAAACAAGAATTCCAGCAGATACTGCGTCGAAGATGCCTTCAATGACCAGGGCTCTAGGGCTGTTAGCATTGAAAATCGAAGATATACCAATCCCAACTGCTATTCCAAAGGGTGTAGTTAAGGCGAAAAAGCATGCCATTACGGTTGACCGAAGAGTGCCGAACTTGGCCTGTGATATGCAGCCTCCCAGAGCAAAACCTTCGAATAATTGATGGAATGATAAAGCTCCAATTAGAGGACGCACTGTACAGGGGCTATGTGATACTCCAAGAGACAATCCGATTATCACAGAGTGTGAAACTATCCCAAGTTCGAGAACCTGTATAGAAAAAAGGATTTAGAAGAATACATGGGAAGTAAATCAACAAGGTAGTGGTAAATTGAGCCAAAAAAAAAAAAAAAAAGTAGTGAGAAGTATAAACATTAAGATTGAAAGTAGAACTCGTTTTCTTCAGCAGTTTTACATGACGTTATCTTGAAGAACCCAATCACTCACAGGAGTTCCCATAAGCTTTGGAGAGCTTCTAATGACGCTCAGATTGGAAAACCAATTTACCATACATTGAAACTAAAATAGACATTATCTCCAGTTATGTTGATCTAGCTGACTTTACTAATAGTCTAATACCTGTGTTGCAAGGATACTATCACACTATCAATATGATACATGATGTATTAGTCAATCTGGAGGATAGATGTCCATTGGCCTGTTTTGCAAACCGTCAAATTATTACATGTACCAGCTCCTCAGTTGCATTCCCCTCCCGCCCAGAATAATGATTTTTCTTGTCATTATGCCACAAATGTTTACTAATTAATAATTATGCACATTTATTTTTGTAGGTTTTGATGTAAGTCATATCAATTGGGCTTAAAACACCTAAATCGCCATATATGTAGAATGTTCATCAGAAATTAATGGCCATAAACTAAAAGCGTTTGCAATATCCGAAAAAAAGACTAGGTACTAAACAAATAGGTATGAAATGACAGAAACCAATACAGGAACAGAAATCTTACTTGCGAAACGACAATGTGCCTGACACCATCCTCATCTCCACCACCAAAGCCATGTGAGTGCGAGTGACCATGTGAGTGCTCCGCTTGATGCCCTTCACATGCCCCTTGTTCTTGTGAGTGGCTATGTCCATGATGTGCTGCATGAGCATGTATCCCTACAATGTGCATTGCGCCACTTTCCTCTTCTCCGAACACCTTACCACTATAACTACCCGTTTCTACTTGGACTATCCCAGATTCAGACACAGCATCTGACAAATCAGCTCGGATATTTTCGCTTTCTTTCTCCTGTTTCCTCTCGTAATACTGAGTCCCAACAAAATCAGCCAGCAAAGTGGCCAAAGCTGCCATCATTGCAATGAAGCCAGAAAACGGGAACTTTGACCAAGGAAATTCTGGTAGACAAGAGTCAGTCAGTGCTGATGTGGCGTCTGGTAACATGTGGACAAATCCAGTGGCAAGGATGACACCAGCCGCAAATGCTTTTGTAACGACAAAGAGGTTTGAGTCGGTGCGTAGGAACCTGCGCTTTTTGCCAATTAATGGTATCGCAACACCACAGAATCCGGCAATGAGTATGGCAGCAATAGCAACCATTTTCAGGATGAGAACAGAGGGGCTGTCTCGGCATCCTTCTGATTCGTCACTAGAAGTACATGGAGTATTTGCCATGGACTGTGAAAGGTTCTGTAGAAATGAGTCTTCATGACCAGCATAAATGAAATTAGGATTCAACGTTATTTGAAACTGAATTATTATATGTATGCAATCCACTCCATGACACAATCTCTAAAACACCAGTAGTATTCAAAACTTGTCAAATAGTTTTAAAAAAAGAGCACGAGAGGAATAAAAAATCATACTGAGAACATTGAACATTCGTAAAATTAAATTGCAGCATTTCCAAAAGCTGTAGACCGGATAGAATTTCATAATTCTCCCTTTAAAATTGATGTTATTCAGCCTCTATTAGGAAGCTGGATAACTGCATAGGTTCATACAGCTAGAGTTTAAATCTGAACCAGGACGTTGGCCTTGTATTGAGACTTATAATGATGTATAACAAACACTCTGTAAGGTCCATATCCATTTCACAAGAAGGCATACAGCTTGATTCTATCCATAACACATGATGGCCCAATCTAATTATTTTCATTAACTTAAATGAAAATACTGCAAAAGATACTTTGCTTAAACCCCCAAATTTTGAAACTAGGTTTCCAACCGGAGATACTATTGAAATGGAGACACATTAATTCCGAATATCAGCTGCAATTTGCGAAGGACAAACTTCTAACAGTAAGTACCATAAGTGAGACTAATACTAACATAAGGTGTAAATGCAACCTAAGCAAGATGTCCACAAAAGAAACATTATTTGAAGTCAGTGATCTTGAATGGAAAGGTGAGCAGATACATAATGTGATAGAACTTAATAGCTGATAATGGAACCATAATACTTAATACAGTATATGTGAATACAAAGACGAAACTCGAGCTGAATGTGATGATAATTCATACATATAAGCACATTATCAAAAAAGAAAAACCCACAGCTTAGAATTGAATTATCATTAGGTCAATTCGATATGTCCAATAAAAATTCAGTCTTTCACTCAGTAACACCAAATTAAGGCACTATCATGAACAGGGCTGAGCAAATCACCTGAATAAACCCTAAATCTCTCCCCAATTTTCCCAAACCAAAGCTCGGGCAACAAATCCTGCACAAGACAATAAACAATCAGACAAAAATTCCATGAGAAAAAACGAGAAACAAAACACAAACACAAAGAACAGAGGAAAAGCACCTCAACAAACGACATGGCGATCAGGCAAAGACAGTAAGGGTTTATATACAGTCCCTTATTTTGGATTTAGCGATTTAATTGAACAAATTCCCAGAACAACAATTCCCGATAAAAACACAGAACGTGTGAAGAACAAGGTGGATTTATATAAGCATGGTCATCAATAAATGCAATGAGATGAGAATTTTAAACGCATGACACAATATGATGCCTTTGTTGAAAGTGATTGTTGATCGATTCAGACGAGTGCCGAAGAGGTAATATAGAAAAGAGGGCAGCAGTGTAGATATAGTGAAAGAATGGAAAAATGTTGACATTTTCAGGAGAGTAGAGAATCAAGAGATGGAGTAACAGAGACTTGTGGTTTCTTGTAAATACACGAGATTGAAGGTGTCGACATTATTCTTTTGCTCTTGAGAAAATTTTACTTTATCTGTTCTGGCTTTTTCTTTCTTCCGTGCCATTTTATATTCTCTTTTCCTTTTACCTTTTTTTTCTTAATAAATCTTATTATGCCAAACAATTCTTTAAATTCTTTTTCATTTTCATTTATTTACGTAAATGTCTCCCGAATAATAATGTTGAAATTTAAAAAAAAAAAATCAATTAACAACTCAAAGTTTCAAGTCATTTCAAGGTGCTTAAATGGATTGATAACGTTACCCATACCAGCAAAGTGCACTTTTCTTTTCGGGAATCCATCTATAGAAACTCCAAGTTAAGCGTGTTTGCTCTGGAGAAATCTTATGATGAGTAATTAACCTCAAGATATCTCGCATTTGACAAAATGCGTGGAAAATGATATGTGTTGATACAAATGATATTACCTTAGAGAGCCTACGAAGAATCGAGCCCACCCTTACCATTAATTCTGAATTTGTCAACGTTAAAAGTCGGTGAAATGGCAACTATTTGAAAAAAGGTAAAAGAAAATATATTTTAGAACAAAAGAAGAAAGGAAAAATGGACAAAAGTTTTTAAAATAAAAATTCATCGATAGCTTCAACCCGAACAATTAAACTCCACCAATGGTCGATATATTAAGCTTTATCATTGACTAACTTTTGATTGTTTCAATATTGAGCAAAAGCAGAAGTCTAGAGTTGTTACACGAGTCGAACCCTGCTGAAGGCTTGGCTCAACGTGGCTTGTTAAGGTGAGTCGGGCTCAGACCAAACTTGAGGCTCGTTTTCTTATCAAGCCTAGTAAGTCTCGACTCGTTGACACTCGAATAGGCTCGATTATGCAGTTTGTAGTAACGAACTCAAGCTCAATTAAAGCTCGGCCCAAATGTGTTCAACTCGAGCCTACTTACTATGCCTCAAGCTCAAACTAAAAAATGAACTCGTTTTCTTAACGATTTCAACCAAGTTCGGGCTCATTACAATTCTAGCCAAATCGAGCAATGAAATACTCGACTCGTTTAACAACACTAAGCAAAATTGTTGTAGATTAAATTAGTACTATTACTTTGCAATTAAAAAGAAGAAGGACACGCATGCTCTCTATGTTTATATTGTTTTGTTGCAAACATTATAGATTTACATGATAAAAACATATAACAACGTATGTCATCCCTTCTCTAATCGTCCCATTTATATGTGAAAACATAGAGTCGAGAATGGTAGATATCGTCGACATGATAAAACTTCTATCTCATCCAAAAACCATTCGGTTTGCGTCAAAATCACTCCTATAAACTGATCAAGAACATTAACATAGCACTGAAAAAATATTTTAAAAGAGAAAGAAAATGAGCCAATTATTTCTCTATTTTTTCTTTGTTGTTCGTTTTCCTGCTAAACCATCTACTAGACTACGACACTTGCACATTATTAATTTATTAGCATTATTAAATCATTTGGAAGGGATGACTTTGCCAATGGTACCGCTTTTCACGTTATTTGTACATTGTATCTTCTTGTTTAACTTGGAGTACACTGATTATTAGTATTTGGTATGTGCCGTAAAAAAAAAATCATTTTTTTTCCTGACCTTTTATTTTATTGCAATTATTTTAAATTTTACGGATACAAAGTTAGAAAATTTGTGTTAAATGGTATCTTTATTATTTAAATTACAGTATACATTTTTAATATAATAGTTATGTTTTTTTTAAATTCAAAATGGTTTAAGATTAATTTGTGATTGTCTGATGGAGAAATAGCATAACTAAGGTGAGTGAGAATCTTCAATAGTGATGGAGTAAGTAGTGGTATTAATTTTCTTGTGAATATGTCCCTTTGATAAGTAGAATTATGATTAATTTAATTTATGCAAGCAAAGAGAATATTCCAGATTCCTAATTAGATTATACAGAGTGAGATCGACGCCTTCACTTTTCATGCGGAAATGGCTTAAACCTTCACACTTTCTTACCTTAACTGAGAATATAGAATGAGATAAAATAAAGCAAAACTTTGAAGTAGTCTTGTATATATCTCATCGTCATTTAGTATTTGTCATTATATAATATGCTAGATCTGTATCTATATAGTATGTTACTTAGCATGTAAAATGTCGACATTTCTGCATTATATACTTCACTTGTCAGTCGTCATATGAAAGAAATATGTCGACACTTAATTAAAGACTGGGCTTCACTCATTTAATTTACCAACTTCTAATAATAATTTCAGGATCAACCAACCAACTTGGAAAATCGAACATGGAGAAAAAGGAAATTCATTTGTATTGGTACAAATACAATTTAAAATAGAAATATTATATAGTGTATATATTCCTTCTCTTACATTGGAAGTTCTAAATTTTCATTTTTGGTACTGCATTAGAAAATTTAAATCTCATATAGGTAGAAAAGTTACCTCCAGGAGTCTTGGCTGAGAGTGGTTGCGAGTCTTCGGGCGAAATCCATTCCCAGGGTGGTCTATGATTATCTCTCTTTCCCAATTTCTCATCACTAATTATTATTAGTATTAGTTGAAGTTATCCTTTAGAAATTAATTTTTGAAACGGAGTAAGTATTACATTTTAAATGAAATAAGAGAATAATACTATTTCATTAACATGGTCATGTTTTCTAAGGAGATGTTATGTACGACTAATTTCATCGTAGTACTCTTTCAACATGGTGATGTTTCCTAATTTGATTTCATGGTACAATTTACTATCACAATATGAATTATAGAGAATATAGTACTCTTTAGTTAACATGTTTATTGGAGTTATTAATATAAATGACTAAATTTCACACTCCTTTATGAGCTTGAGATTTTAGATGAGATGGAATTCTATCAATGTTGATGTTTCTCCTAAGTTGATTTCATGGTTTCCAGTTAAGAATAATAATCACAAAAAAAGTTTTAAAAAATGTGTATAACCAAGTAAAAATTCTCCATTTGTATGCTATGTTGTTTATTCGGCTAGTTTGGTAATGCTTCATTTGACATCAATAGGCACATTACAAATGATGTGAAGTACATTTAGAATATGCAGAGCAAAGCTGAAAAGTATGATGATCCCAGACCATGAGCTAGAAGGACATGCTGGTAATAGATACCCCATCAAAGGGTTTATTTGATGACAGGGGTTCCCACTAGTCCACATTCTCTAAATTTTGACAAGTGTCAACTCATCTAATTTTTTTTTCTATTTTCTTATTTTTCTAACATTTTAACCTTAACCATAGTTAGAGTCTAGCCATATTTTTAAATTAATTTATTTGAAAATTTTGGAAAAAATATCAGACCCCGTCACAAAATTTCAGTTCCAAATTGAATCTTCAAAATCAAAATCCGTCAACCTAGAATTTAATTTTATTTTGAGGATGAAAGCCCCAGTTGCTCTAAAAAGTTGAACCCTTTTATGTTAAATATGAAGAAGATTTTTGAATGCCATCAACATCAAGCGGACATCAGGAGTCAGTTTATCTTACTCATTCAATTTCAGTATGGTGCATACATGTTTAACTTTTTAATTGAAGATGTAAGATCTGAGTCAGGTTAGATACGATTTTCTCCCTATTATTTATCATTTTTTGCAATTATGTAAATTATTTTATTATATGAAAATATGTGTTAAAATGAAATTTTGTGATGGGGTCTGATGTTTCTTCCAAAATTTTCAGATAAATTAATTTAAAAACATGGCTAGATTCTAACTATGGTTAAGGTCAAAATGTTGGAAAAATAAGAAAATAGAAAAAGAATTAGATAAGTTGACATTTGTCAAAATTTGAAGAAGGTGGATTAGTGGGGAACCCTTAGCATCAAAGAAACCCCACTTGTGTATCGTTTTAAAAAATTCGGATGAAAGATACTTAGTTCAGAAAAGCTATCTACCTTTTCCATATTAGCCTGATAAACTCGAGCTTCCCCGTGTTCAATTAGTCCAGGAGTAAGTATAGTAAAAGGGAAGATTTTCCTAATCTATAGGAAAATTTGGTTTTTACAATAAAGAACCGGTCAGAAACACTACAAACCGGTTAATAGCTTTAATATAAATACCCAAATAATAACACACTCTCACAAAATTCTCAAAACCCAACAATCTTTCTCCCTCTACAAAAACCTAGAGAGAGAAACATTCAAACCCATTTATTTCTCTCTCTTCCTCCCTCCCCCCCCCCTCCTCCCTCCGCCGGAACCACCGTCGGATCCATATCCTCCGCCGGAAATTATGGTGCTCAATTTACCGATCAATTTCTCTCTCTCTCTCTAGTTTCGTCGGATTTATGTCAGATCTTGCCGGATTTCCACCGAATTTTCAGATCCAATTGCTAAAATTAGGGGTGCACGTTCGGATTAATCCGATCCAATTCGATCTGAAGTTCGGATCAATCCAAAGTTTCGTACCACTAAAGGCTCAATCCGAAATCCGATCCGAACGATCGGATCGGATTAATCCGAAAAAGTTCGGATTGGATCGGATCGGATTTAATCCAAATAATCCGAACTTTAATTTAAAAAAAAACTGAAATAGCATTTCGTAGCCAAATTAAATACTAGTTCAGTAGTTCCACATTCAAAATAAACAAAATAAAGTTCACAAGTTTACTTCAAGTCCAAAACAACAAATACGAAAAGTTTGGAGTTCATGTTCTAGAATAACGACTAGTCGATTACATTCTTTGAAGTAAAAATAGAAAGTGCATATTTCCAACAGCCAAAATCCAACTTCCCAGCATCCTAAACAAACTTGAACAACAAAACATCAAAGGAACAGCAGAATAAGGGGGAAAATATTTTTTTTAATTAATTCGGATTTTCGGATTAATCCGAAAATCTGACGGATCAGATTAATCCGAAAATCTTCGGATCTAAAATATCATAATTCGTAATCCGATCCGAATACATTGAATCGGATCGGATCGGATTTTCGAATTTTTTGATCGAATTTCGGATTTTATGATCACCCCTAGCTAAAATGTTCAAATCAACAAATTCATCTTGTTTTTTTCGTTAAATTCTCAATTGAAAATGAAATTTGACCTTTTATTGTCGTTTTTCGCTGATTTTACGATCTCATGTTTCCAAATCTGGTTTCAGATCTGAAATCCGTACAGTGAAAATCGAATTTCGCAATCTGGTGCTTTGTTATGGTTTTAAGAGCCGGTGTTATAGTTTTATATGTATCGTTGTTATGGTTTTAGCTTGTGTTTAATGTCTCGGTCTGTTATTGTTTTAGCGCATATGTTATAATTTCAAGACCTATTATTGTTGTTTTAAGCACTGTTAGTGTTTTTAGCCTCTGGTGAAATATTTATGGTCTGAATTTTTACAAATGTTTTATTATATTTTTAAAAGGCATTGTTATAGTTTTAAGATGTACTATTATGGTTTTAAGTACAAATATTACCGTTTTAACTTGTGTTGCATGTTCGTGCTTTGTTATAGTTTTAAGATGCACTGTAATGATTTTAAACATTAATGTTATTATATTTAGTTTACTGAATATTTCTGTTTGTTAGTGTTTTTAGCGCATACGTTATAATTTTAAAACCTAATGTTGTAGTTTTAAGCATCAACGTTAGTGTTTTAGCTTTTGTAAAATATTTATGATTTGATTTTTTGCAAATGTTTTGTTATAGATTTAAGAGGCACCGTTATGATTTTATGTATCAATGTTACTGTCTTTAGCTTGTGTTGCATGTTCCTACTTTGTTATAGTTTTAAGATGCACTGTTATGGTTTTAAGGATCAATGTAATTGTTTTTAGCTTCTGTTGCATGTTCATTCTTTGTTTTTAAGCACACATGTGATAGTTTTGATGAGAGTTGTTATGATTTTAATCTAGTTAGTGAGTGTTTTAAGCAGGTGCAGATGATGATAAGGAGTTTGATGATGGGTCTCTCAAAGGTGTCGCTGCAGTATTGAAGCAACAAGCACAAGCAACAAAAGGCAGGAGTCCGAAGTTCACCAACAAGTTTAATCGAAAAAAGCCTATTTTGACAACTCAGTTTCATTTGCATAAAAAACACCGAATGAACATATATTGTAATTTTTTCTATGAGAATAGATGTTTTCAAATATTCGGATGACTGAATGTTCAAGTGCTTATTTTAAGCTTGTTTATTGTTGTTTTAATGGCTTTTCTGGAACTTTTAGACTTGTTTAATGGTGGTTTAATGATATTAGATTGTCACTTAAAACTATAACAAGCCATTATAAAAATATCATGTAGGTTCTTAAAACCATGATACCATCTGTTAAAAATTTAACAAAAATGTTAAAACTATAATTGAAACATGCAATACCGACGCATTAATTAAAACTATCATATCATCTCTTAGAACATTAACAAAATACTTTAAAACTGTAACTGAAACTTTCAATGTTAACAAATTAAAACCATGACATAATCTATTAAAAGGATAATGAAAAATGCTTGTCTCGGCGGTTTTTTGAGAAACTCGGCCGGTCAGATCGTTAAAACCCAAAAACTGCAAAAAACCAGAAAAAACCTTGATTTTCCTATCTTTTAGGAAAATCTTACATTTTCCAAGACTTTGGCTTAGTCCAGAAATGAGTTGAAATGAAAGGTTTTTTTTTCTTTCCCTAGGAGACTCTTAACAGAAGCTCATAGAAAGGTTATCATTGGAGGCTCCACCCATCTTTACACTAATTACTATACGAAATGATTTTCCTATCGTTTAGGAAAATTAAGTATTTCACAAAAATTGCTCGTAAAATTGAAACTCAAAGCCAAAATATGCTGGTCTCTTACATTGTAAAATCCACTACCGAACACCCACTCTTTGTTTCTAGTTGGACTGGTATATAGGAGTATTACTGATGGCATAATCAGAATTCTAATAGTCAGAGTGCTCTGAGCTTCCTGATCAATGAAGTTTCTTCAAAATCTTCTGTTTCTAGTTTCTGGTAAGTGAGTAATTTACGTGCAATCTTGTATTCTTGCATCAAGATCAAGATTAACAATCTCCATTTTTTCATTCAGATTCAATTTCACTTGGAGAAAAAATGTCTGACATTCCAACTGATGTTTACCGCGAAATACTACGCGCGTGTGCCTGTGGATTTCTTGTTTCAGTTGAGGTCTGTCTGCAAGTCATGGTGTCGCATCATTGACGATCCTCAGTTTCTAAACGACACAACCACCGTGGAATCGGCGACGGTTGGATAATCCACAGAGAACCCGAAACCGGTAAGCTCTTCATTTTACCTCTGAAACACTTCGTTTACCGCAGAACTAGTGTCCCTCATGTCGAATGGATCAATGGTGTTGATACGGATATATGTCCAATCCGTTAAGGGTGCCATAGAGCGTGTCCCAGAGCGCATCAAGGCTAAAATAGCCAATTCAGTACTTATCCGACCTTGGCTAGTCCGCCTTAAGGAAAACCTTACGGGTCAATCAGTACGCTCAAGTCAATACACCTTTTCAGCTGGTCCGACCTAGCTAGGTGCACAACTTCCGAACCTGACAAGAGGTCACATGGTCTCACTAAGTACCACGCACTGTCAGTACTAGGATGCCAAACGGACCGGACGAGATAAACTCGGATGCCACCTTAACAATAAGACTAAACGTATACAATGGAACCTCAAAGGTACTTCCGAGCAGCTAGTTTCTCGGACCGTCACTGAGCTACCTAGGAACAGACCAACTCAACATAGCTCGGATCATTCTAAAAAGGTCTCACACTGACCCATCAACGGGAATAGTACTCTGAGGAGCAAAAGGACCAATTTACCCTCCCAGACCCATCTAATTGTGTTGAACTTTTACATACTATTGGGCCATGGGCCAAGGGAGCATTGTTGTAAAAATCCTGAACATACAATTGGCATCATCTTATGAACCACTTCATAAGTACATGATAACTATAAATATAGTACAATGTACAAGACCTTAAGGTAAGTCTTAAGTGATAAAGTTTTTAATATCATACCCTTCCTCATAACTACTACATTGAGAGCCTTCCTTTCTCTCTTGAGTAAAGTCTCTTTCCGGTTTGACATCTAGCAAACCGGGTTACCTATCTAACCCCCCCCCCCCACTTAGTCTTTTCAGGTGTTCCTGCTCGGACCAAGTCATCAGGTCGGACTTCAAGTCGAAGGCGGAACTTAGATTAGGGACTTGTAGTAGTTTAGTTAGTGTTTGAGGCTCAACCCCTCAACATTTGGCGCCATCTGTGGGAACCGTGTTTAAGCTGAGCTGATGGCAAGAACGAGACGGACAGCACGGACCAGTGTTGTTGGCATCGGGACTCCACCTCCACGCCCACCCAGCAGAGGACGGAGGGCCACTGTAGCAGAAAGGAACGCTGAGGGAAGGAGATATCCGAGCGATTGTCACACAGCAAGCCCATCCTCCGATGACGGAAGAGATGTTCCGACCAGGGGAGTCTGTAATGTTCCTGAGAATGTTGTGCATGAAAATCACGGAGAAGAGGCCGCTCAAGGTCCTCCGGAAGGGACACAAGGTCCTCCTCCAGGTCAGCACTTTACCATGCCAGATGGTCGTATAGTCCGCACTAGTGACTTCGAATTAAGTGAGAATCAATTTGGTCGACTGCTCACGATAATTCAAGGTTGTCTTGGGTCTAACAATGTCCAACCCCAGCAAGTCACTCCGCCAGTGGCTAATCCGAGGCAAGTAGAGTCCGCTCTATCAAGGAACGAGCAACGTCCGATCCAGCAGAGGTTGGGGAATCAGCTACCACAGGAGGATTTGCGGAATCTCCTAGACAGGAGAGCGTCTGCTTCCCAGGCTCGACGAGAAGGAAGCCCAAATGGGCAGAGAGCATATCAGGAAGACGGAAACGGGCAACCTAGAGCTCCGCAACAGATACCTCTGCGGGCTAGAGATCACGTAGCGGAAACCATTCCACTGGTCCACTTAGATGAACTTTCTGCGGATGTAGCAGTTCATCCAAGAACGGGAGAGATGATGAATGCGGAAGAAATCTATGCTCAACAAAAAGCCTTAGAAGCTCAGATTCTCAATCTCGGACGCTTGGTGAAGGATCATGAGCAAATAGCTACTAGTGCACCGAATCCTTTGTGTGATGATATCATGAAAGAAAAGGAAAGAAACAAGAGCTTGAATCAAGTGATTCTGAACTTCGAATACTACTACGGAGATACTTGTCCTGTGGGCCACTTGACAAGGTGCAACAGCTAGATGGATTCCAAAGGGATGAGTGATAATATAAAAGCTCTCACTTTCTCATCCACTCTCTCCGGAATAGCCATGGATTGGTACACCGCATTGCCAAACAAGTCAGTAAGATCCTATGCGGACCTCTCTTCCAAGTTCCTGAGACGATTTGGAAAGTCGAAAAGAAGGAAGCAGACTGTGGAGCACCTGGCAGAATTTATACAAAGAGAACAGGAGGATCTTAGGACTTTCCTAGATCGCTTTAATGCGGAGGTCCTCCGATTTGAGTCTCACAGTATTAAGGAACGGGTTCGTCACCTGTACGCTAATACTTACAACGCAGAACTCCGCATGAAGCTCTCTAGCCAGGAAGTGAGAAGTGAAAAGCATTTGGATGATATTTGTGAAGAGGTAATATACGGAGAAGAGTACCGAAGGAATGTTCCAATCAGAGCTGGTTCAAGAAAGGAAAGGAGCCAATGAAGCAAGAGCAACGCCATGGAAAGTTCGATCCGAAGAAGGATTACAGAGATAAAGGTTTCAACAGGGAAAGGAGACCGCCAAGAAGATATGTGGAATACACCCGTCTCAATAAACCAAGATCCAACATCTTGTCCACCATTATTGAGAAAACGTTGGATGTTCAATGGCTAAGGCCGTCCCTCAATAACCGGAAGGGCAAGAATGCCAAAGGGTATTGCAAGTTTCACAAGAGCCGTGGCCATGAGATGGACGATTGCATTCAACTGAAAACTGAGGTTGAGCATTTAATAAGAGAGGGAAAGTTGAAGGAGCACGTCTATACGGTCGAACCTTCTAGGCATGATAGGACGGAACAAAGAAGACAAGACAGAACGGCAGGACAGCAACCATGTCCGCTATCCTTGCCTCCTCCACCAACCAATCATCCACCTCGGACAGATCATCACCAGTACAAGCATGATGATGATATTGAAATGGAGAATCTTTCATCCAGTGGAGTGATCAATACCATAGCAGGAGGACCGACTGGTGGCGATAGCAGGAATGCAAGAGAACGGACGGCTCAGAATCTGTGGAACAATGATAGATCTTACGCTGCTCCGGCAATCCGTGGAACCAACACTATATCCTTTGATGACAGTGAGATTCCCCCGCTAGGTGAGGACATAGATGATCCGGATGTTCCACTGGTGGTCTCTTTAACCATAGCAACTTATCGAGTGAACAAGATCCTGGTAGATACAGGGAGTTCCTCGAACATCATTGCCAAAAGAACAATAGATCAGATGAACTTGGGAAGAATTCGATATGAGAGAGTCAATACCTCCATACTAGGGTTTGGAGGAGGAACTGTCCGCCCTATAGGAAGCGTCATGCTTCATGTATCATTGGGGACACATCCCACGAGAGTGACACAGCTGGTCCGTTTTGTAGTGGTGGATCGAACTTTTGACTACAATGCCATCTTTGGTCGTCCGGGGCTCAATCAATTCCGAGCTATACCTTCCACCCTCCATAATAGAATGAAGTTTCCAACTCCCTGCAGAATTAGAGAGCAAATGGGAAATATCCGAGAAGCTTGGGAGTGTTACATCATGTCCACCAGGAGAGCATCCGCCCCCGTGTTAGCAATCTCTTTGACTTCTGATCCGCAGATTATTCTCCCACCGAAAAAGGAGGATCCCAACATTGGAATAGAGAGTAAGGACAAGTTTCCCAAATCAGTACGGATAGAACCTCATGAGACTCTCAAGGATGTTGAACTTGTTGTTGGAAGCTCGGACAAGAAGATTAGAATCGGAACGGAGATGAATGCGGAATGGAGATGAAGCTCATTGCTTGTCTCCGAGACAACAGCGATGTCTTTGCTTGGAGTACTGACGACCTCAAGGGAATAGATCCGAGGGTCGTTGTTCACCGTCTGAACATGGACCCCTCGATTAAATATATTCTCCAGAAGAGAAAAGATTTTGGCCCAATCAAGGATGCCATCATATCCGCGGATGTTGACCGGCTCATGAAAGCAGGACACATCGAAGAGGTCCGTTATTCCGATTGGGTTTGCAACGTTGTCCTAGTTGAGAAATCACCAGGTAAATGGTGGATGTGCAATGATTTCACCAGGCTGAATAAGTTTTGCCCAAAGGATCCATACCCTTTGCCACGGATTGACCAATTGGTTGATTCTACGACCAGATGTGCGTTACTGAGTTTTATGGACGCGTATCAAGGCTTTTACCATATTCGGATGGCCAAGGAGGATATTAAAAAAACAGCTTTCTTTGTTGCGGGAGGAGTGTATTGCTTTAAAGTAATGCCCTTCGGATTGAAAAATGCATGAGCTACTTACCAACGGCTGGTAAATCAAATGTTCAAGGAAGAGATCGGCAAAACCATGGAGGTGTACGTGGATGACATGCTCATTAAAAGCAAAACTGAGGAACAACATATAGAGCACTTGAATAAATGCTTTGCTATCCTTAGGAAGTACGGAATGAAACTCAATCCGGAAAAGTGCACCTTCGGAGTAAAGGGCGGAAAGTTCCTAGGCTACATGGTCATAGAAAGGGGAATAAGTGCAAATCCTGAGAAGATAAAAGACATCCTAGACCTGCCACATCCGAAGAACCTCAATGAGGTACAACAGCTTATCGGACGCCTCATGTCCTTAAGTTGTTTTATTTCGCGATCCGCGGAGAAGAATCTTCCATTCTTCAAAATCTTCCGGAAAGGAGAGAACTTTGAGTGGACTGTGGAATGTTCCAAGGCTTTTGAAAACTTAAAAAAGTATCTCCATTCCTCTCCTCTGCTCTCCAAACCCGTAGAAGGAGAACCACTCTACCTCTACCTAGCCGTTACGGAAGAGGCAATGAGTTCCGTATTAGTACGGATCCAGGCTAATGATTACATGCCAATCTACTATCTTATCAAAGCCCTTGCAGGGGCGGAGACAAGATACGTAAAGATTGAGAAATTTGCATATGCTTTGGTTTACACTGCAAGGCGGTTAAAGCTATATTTCAAATCTCATAAGATAGTGGTCCTAACTACGGAACCTTTGAAACAGGTCCTTGGAAAGCCCGACCAATCCGGACGACTCTCTAAGTGGGCAATTGAGCTGAGCGAATACGACATTAGCTATCAGGCTCCGACAGCCAAAAAAGCTCAAGTTATTGCTGACTTCCTAGTGGAATACCCTAAAACGGAGTCATAGAAAGTCTCAGATAAACAGGCATTTGAGTGCTTGATTACCAAGCAGATCAAACGTAAGTCAGTTCCGCCAAAGATCAACCCAGATAACCTTGAAGAAGCTCAATTCATCAATCAATCTCGGACTACGTCATGGGGGGAAACTCGGGTTAACCACATGTTCCTCCTTGATGATATCTCAAATGAATCAAAAATTGATAACTCCTACAAGGATACTCAGAAGGAGGAGGAACAAAGGTTAAAAATTCAGGAGCTTATAGAAGATCCCCAAACCGAGGAACAACCCACCGATGTTTGGACATTGGAAGTGGATGGTTCATCCACCGGAAGAGTGGGAGGAATTGGAATTTATCTTAAAAGCCCTGATGGAGCGGAACTCGACTATGCAATATCTTTGGACTTCAAAGTTACAAAAAATGAGGCTGAATATGAAGCACTGGTAGTCGGACTACGTATAGCCAAGTCCCTACAAGTCCGGAAACTCAAAGCTTACACAGATTCACAGTTGGTTGAAGCCCAGTTTTCTGGTGCTTTCGCCACAAAAGGTCCTTCAATGATCAAGTATCTTAAGCTATTGAAGCAAGAAGTGAGTCTCTTTGAGGAATTTACCCTAGAAAATTTTGATAGGGAATGGAATGAAAGAGCGGACACTCTGGCAAAGTATGTGTCCGCAACAGCTTCTTTGGATACGAGGAGAGTCATTCTACTCACAATTAGGAACTCATCCGTCATGAGTCCTACTCCAACCATTCTGGTCACTGGAACAGGAAGAAACTGGATGACTGATATCTTTAGTTACCTCAAGGACGGATCATTACCTGCTGATCCGAAGGAGTCAAGGAGCGTGCAATGCCAAGCAAACGGGTATTTCATACTTGGGGAAGATTTGTATAAGAAATCCTTCGTTGGGGCCCATATGAGATGTTTAGATCCACAAGAAGCGAGGACGGTGCTTGAGGAAATTCACAGCGGAAGCTGCGGAAGTCATTCTGGTGGGCGTACTCTCGCTCAAAAGATCATCCGACAAGGTTACTATTGGCCTACCATTGACAAGGATTCTGCGAGCTTTGCCCAGAATTGTCCTCATTGTCAGTACTATGCCAACGTCCCCCATCGTCCGACACACCCTATGATTTCGTCAGTCATAGCATGTCCGTTTGATCAATGGGGTATCGATATTGTCGGACCTTTCCCAAGAAGCACTCAACAGAGGAAATTCTTAATTGTAGCTGTGGAATATTTCACCAAATAGGTAGAAGCGGAAGCAGTGGCCACTATCACGGAAAGCCGTGTGCGGACCTTCGTTTGGAAGAACATCGTTTGTCGCTTTGGCTTACCGAGAATTCTTGTCTCGGATAATGGGGCTCAATTTTCGGGCAACAGACTCGAGGAATGGTTGGCCTCTTTCAAGATTGAGCAACGCTTCACATCTGTCGGATATCCACAGGCTAATGGACAAGCTGAATCCACGAACAAGACAATTGTTAAGATCCTGGAGAAGCGACTGCGAACCTCTCATGATAGTGGGGCGGATGACCTAGACGGTGTACTCTGGGCTCACCGCACCACAGCACGGACTGCAACTAGGGAGACCCCATTTGCTCTGGTTTATGGCATGGAAGCAGTCATACCAGCGGAGATTGCAGTCGAAACAATGAGGATCCAAGAATTCCATGATTCCGCCAATCAGGAAGCTTGGATCTATGACCTAGATATGCTAGAACGGAAGAGGACCGAGGTATTGGGTAATATCTGTAGATATCAAGCAACTACAGCCCGGGCCTACAACAAGAATATTCAAGCTAAAGATTTACAGGTCGAAGACCTAGTGCTCCGCATAGCTGATATCTTGAACAATGTTGGGAAGCTCAAGCCTAAGTGGGAAGGACCCTACAAGATCGTTGGTGCAAGAGTGAATGGAAGTTATGAATTGGAGGACGAGCACGGACACCCACTCAAGCGTACTTCGAATGCCAAGAACCTTCGAAAGTTCTATGCTTAGGGTTTGTTGCATGGAACTCCGTCAGTTGTTTGGACATTCCAGGTTTATACCGTTTGTTACGAAAAACTCCGTCAGTTATGTTTTTGTTAACTCTTTTGTCATTGGCCATGCAGCCCACAAGTTGTTATTGAATTTATGGCAAATCAATACAACTTTCATCTTTCGATTCAAAACGAAATTTGATTATTTACATGGCAAAAAAGATTCTAACAATAATCTTGTGTGTACAAATAATCAAAGGTACACACAATCACCTTTATACGTGCTACGATCCGATATATCTATACGAATCCGTACAATATCTACACTACAACGGAAAAGCCTGTCCTATTCTCCGAGATATACCATAACTTCACCAAAGGATCTCTCAAGCAATGGATCCATCAGCGCACCAACAACATCAATCCTTCCATAGACAACGAGTAGTGGGATGTACCTGTAACACGGACAAATCAAGAATCAATCTCCGGACATTAAGATTCTTCAAAACATCCATTCGTTTGAATCTAAAACACGGATCTGGCACATTGATCGCATCATGTCCCACCTGCCAACAGCTCCTCGGATAGGACAAGCTCCTACCGGGTGGATCACACATATGACCAATGGGGTCGTCCGTCGGCTTACTCAGATCGGAAAATTTTCCAAGATCTATGTTTCCTAACAACAGATCTCGAGCAATCCATCCCTCTAGACCCACGCCAATCTCAAACTCAAAACAATACATGCCGATTTGAGAGTGGACGGGAGTCTCGAGGGGGAGACTAGTCAAGAAATCATCTTCCTATTGAGACCACTAGGCTCAAACTGCAAGATCAGTCCGGACTTGAGAAAGAAGAAAGAAATTTTCAACAAAATGGAGATTAGAATCAGACTTAGGCGATCAATGCAGTGGGGAACTCGGGTATTTATAGATAGGATGAACCAATCAGCGTCCGCCACGTAAGAAGATTGACGTCGACGATGGGCTTGGGCCATCCGTAAGGGCCAAACAATATTGGATCATTCGGGCTTACCCCATCTGATCATATTGAGCCCATGTTTTTAACTATCCTATAAAAGTATCCGAGTATTCACTCATCGACAAGTCCGAAAAACTTCATTTGCGGGAATTCCCGAAGGTTAAGCCCATCAGGTAGTCCGAAGATTGGCAAGTTAATAATTTGTTGCCTTAAATCAAATATTGCTCAGAGTGATCCGAGATTGCAAGAGTTGTGTATTTATGCAGACTACTAAGACTACGCATCTCATGACGGATCAAGGAAACATAGAAACAAGAACCATTGATTTGTCGAAAGAAGGATATTGTGCTAACAATACTTTTACAGACCAAAAGGAGAATCAGTGTGCTTGGCATCCGTGCCATAAAAAATCAATATTCAAATGTTACATTATTTCTACGGGGCATACCCCAGACTTCTCATTGAGGAGGGAGTTGGCTTAGGCCGGCTTCATTAGTTTCAGGCGGATTGGTGGAGGACGGATTGACAGTTGAGGCGCCCGCGCGTGACTCAGCAACAGCATCGAAGGAAGCCTTTATGCTCTCGAACAAGGTTATAGTCTGCGTCACGGCCAACGATCCAGGAAGGCATGAAGTACCATTTATTCAAGTAATTTATGTTGTCCTGGAAAGGCATGAAGCAAACCTTCTCTAGAGCCTCCGGGACACATTTAGGAAGAAAAGGTCCGCCATTGTTAATCTCAATTTCACCTTCCTCAGTGACCACCTCCGCGAACTCACATGCCGCCAACCGCTCATCCGGGACGATTTCCACTGGAATCTCCACTCCACTAGCGTCCGCGGACGGATCCAATCCTTCCCTCTTCCAATCAAAGTTCGGAGGCACCAATCCCTATGCTTGCAATTGACCGATGGCGGATGAGAACCCCTCCAGACGGAGAGCATCGGCTTTATCCGCCATGAAGAACTTGAAGGAGTCCGACTTCATAAAGTCCTTAACAGCTTCAAGCTGTGCGAACTGGAGATCTTCGAGGAGCGCATCCTTGGACTCCAAGAACGACTTCATTGACCTATCAATGAAGTTCTACTGCCACTCCACGTCCGACTTTGCCTGCTCCCAGCTCGCCTTTAGCTTGGTAATGAGCGTGTCCTTCTTCTTCAATTGGGCCTCCACCCGCTTAACCTTCTCCGCCTCCCCCACCGATGCAGCCAACGCCTTATGCAGATCCTCTTCAATAGTGGCCTACTCACTGGCCTTCCACTGCATAGCCTTGATCATGCATCCCAGCTACACAAAGTCCGAACAATCAGAAGTTATATTTCTAAAACAAAAGCTGAAACCAAAGAAAGAAAAATCACGAAAGTCATTTACCCTTTGATGCAGTTCGTGGATCTCACCGACCCTCTCAACTTCCGGAAGTCCACGACTCCGTTCATACTCCGCGTCAAGGGCCGCTTGGTCGGATAACGGTAGAACAGCGGAGAACAGCTGCCTCTTCGATGCAGGAGAAGCATCCATGGTCACGTTCCTTTTCTTGCCTAAAATGATGGCATCCAGCATCAGCACGTCCCGCGGAAGCGCGGATGTAGCAGAACCACCAGGCCCAGAGATCCTTAGAGCACCAGAGGATGGTGGCCTCGAAGCAGTAGCACTGCGGGTAGCAGGACCTTTGCCCTTGTCCGGCACCTCCAAGATTTGCGGATCTTCACCCGTCTTCTTCCGCCTCTCCTCTTCAGCAGCAAACAGGGCTGCATTTTTAGTCCACGGAAGTGTTAATAATCTTGGCCCTCTGGCCAGTGGCAAGCTCGAGGGCATGCTGCTCCCTCTGCTGCTTCTTCTTTTCGCGAAGGGTCGACATTATGTACTCGAACCAGTAAGCTACGGAAGGAACAAATGATGTCAGAAACGGACCTATAAAACTACATATAGAAGTCTTATATGACAATCATATACGACACTTAAAAGACAGAAAGAAAACACGAGTCCTAAAGAATCCTTACAGAAGTCGGTCTTCCCCCTGACCTCAACTACGTCAGTCAGTCCGCACAAATAAGGCAGCGGCTGACAAATCAGTCCGTGAAACGGATACGTTTGTGGATTATTTTTCTTATGGGTCTCCGCCACCCACGGAGGCACGTTTTTGGGAAGAGGGCGCCAATCCGGAATGCTTTCCCTAAAAAATTTTGTGGGTAACCCCATTGCTCTCGTCTCCTCGCGAACTCCCCAGGCTTCAAAGCCATCCGCACGAAGATGTATTTCTCCCACCACTTCGATTCGAGCGAGGAGATGGGATCAGAGATGAAGTTGTATGACTTCCTGTTTACAAACGTGTAGAAGAGGGGATTCCCCGGACTAAAGGTTACGCTAAACAACTGTTGGAAGTTTTCAAAATTTATAGGCTGCCCCTTCTTCGCACAGAAAACTGCGAAGCAAATTAGGTTTCCCAAGGATTTGGGGATAACCTGGCTCGGAACTATCCCGATGTGATTCAAGATGTGCTTAAACTCGGAGGCAATGGGGACCTTCCATCCACAGGAAAAAGCCGCTTCGTGCACACACATATATCCCGCTGGTGGATTGTAGAAGGCGTGCCCGGGCTCCGGAACCATGATTTCGACGGACTCAGGAATTTTCCACTTCTGCCTCCACTCCGGAATGTCCTCAGTCTTCACCTTGGACGGACATGTGGGAAGTAAACCGTCCACGTTGAGCTCACCGTACGGATATGCTATTACAACAACAGACGACGGACGAGGGAATTTAGTCCGTGCCGCTTGAGCTCCATGACCAGCAGCAAGGGGCGGATTAGGAGGCGCGGACACTTTAGGATGTAGAACAATCCAGCGATTGTTCCGCCCAGAACGTTCCTGCGGACGAGCGGTTTGAGAGGCTTCCTCCTCTTCTTCCTCGTCATCCTACTCTTCCTCTCCTTCTTCCTCCTCTTCTTCAACTTCATGCCTCCCGGATGTACTTGGATTGGTCGGACCTGTTTCCATCACAACACGGTCCTCCTCCCCAGTCTCGAACATCTCTATATCCTCCGCCTCACGACCAGTGTCGCCTTCCTGTTCTATCCGAGGTACACTTCCAACAGCAGGCAAGCCACCACTGCCGATGGTCCGAGATTGGACTCGTACCCTTGTTCTCGCAACATTTCCTTGGTTACTCATCGCATCATCCCGAGTAGTGTTAGTGTCACGGACCCCATGCCCAGCATCTGAATCTCCATACGAGACGAACTCCACAACGTCCGCATTATGTATTTCATGAGCGATTCATTCTGAAATCTCCAACTCGGGTGGTCAGCAGACGAGGTTACCAATGTGAGACTCGGAACCTTGGGTTATTCCATCATCATAGTCTTGAACTTCGTGTTGTATCTGACTATCGCTCTCGGACATCCTAGGGCACAAGGAAACGGATCAGAAAATGATGTTGTGGTCGTCCGAGAGTTCGTTTATGTATCTTATTAAGTCCCATTGTCCGAAGAAACCCTACTTTATTGGGTGTTCCTATAGGTCTTTGTCTTTACCTATTGGTACCTAGCTTGGCACACAAGGTCGTGCCACAAGGCCATTCTACGTGCCAATTGGCACTGCTATCTACCCTACAAGGCACGGTAACTAGGATCTCAAGAAGCCTACTGGCACTATAATCTACCATATATGGCACATTCACAGGGCAAGGCTACAAGTCATATCTACAAGCTGGCACCATACTTCAACTACAGAAAGCATGCAATACTAAAGTCTCTAACATTCAACATACGGAACATTACTTGGCCAAAAGACGTCCTATCTATACAACATGTGAGCATGGAAATTCAACAAAGCATATGTACATCTGAAGCGGAAAAACATGCAGTCTGAATTTAAAGAAGACAAGATTTCCTTACTTTACAAGGTAACTAGAGAAAAATCGACGGACGATGAAGCTTTGCTTGCTCTCTGAAAGTGACTTGCCCAGAATCTTGGATTGCTCACTGGAAAGTTTTGATCGCTCGGAAGATTGTTATTTGCTCGGATTGCTTAGGATTGCTCTGAATTCAATTTGGCTAAAGTGTGACAACGACAGATCTGGCAACTATTTATAGAGGGATAATTGGGGAAGATGAAGCATCGCTTCACTTGGATTTAGACCCCAGTCGTTGATCATTTCAGTCCAACAGTTGCATCGGTTCACATTTGGCGAAATTACATCACGCCCCATTTAATTTATTTTGGAAATTCTCCACTATCTCGGGATCCTCACCCAAGGGCTGGACGGACGACTTATTGGGCCTCTTGGATCACTATTCATCGGCCCAGGTGAACCATTTCACATATCCAGCCCAACGGATTACTTCCTACACACTCTTCTACAAGAGACTTCTTCAAATCCTAAAACCGTACTCGGATCTCGATATATCTCGGATACAAATACCTTTTCCTTCTACAGTCCGCGATTTTTCCTATCCCGGACTGTAGAATGGGGGGGGGGGGGGGGAGAGATATATTAATTTTCTGAAACACAGATACGGATTTTAATTAGCATGAAAAGAAGGGATTTTCTCCCGCACATTTAACGATTCGGACACACTCCTAAACACACTTGTTCCTTTACTCATAGTTCCACAACTATCTTCTACTAAGATACTTGGAAACTAGGGGGACATATGTTGATACGGATTTATGTCCAATCCGTGCGTATCCCAGAGCGCATCAAGGCTAAAATAGCCAATTCAGTACTTATCCAACCTTGGCTAGTCCGCCTTAAGGAAAACCTTCCGGGTTTATCAGTACGCTCAAGTCAATACACCTTTTCAGCTGGTCCGACCTAGCTAGGTGCACAACTTCCGAACCTGACAAGAGGTCACATGGTCTCACCAAGTACCACGCACTGTAAGTACTAGGATGCCAAACGGACCGGACGAGATAAACTCGGACGCCACCTTAACAATAAGACCAAACGTATACACTGGAACCTCAATGGTACTTCCGAGCAGCTAGTGTCTCGGACCGTCACTGAGCTACCTAGGAACAGACCAACTCAACAGAGCTCGGATCATTCTAAAAAGGTCTCACACGGACCCATCAACGGGAATAGTACTCTGAGGAGCAAAAGGACCAATTTACCCTCCCAGGCCCATCTAATTGTGTTGGACTTTTACATACTATTGGGCCATGGGCCAAGGGAGCATTGTTGTCCAAATCATGAACATACACTTGGCATCATCTTATGAACCACTTCATAATACATGATAACTATAAATATAGCACAAGGTCCAAGACCTTAAGGTAAGTCTTAAGTGATAAAGTTTTCAATATCATAACCTTCCTCATAACTACTACATTGAGAGCCTTCCTTTCTCTCTTGAGTAAAGTCTCTTTCCGGTTTGACATCTAGCAAACCGGGTTACCTATCTAACACCCCCCCCCCCCCAAGTCTTTTCAGGTGTTAATGCTCGGACCAAGTCATCAGGTCAGACTTCAAGTCGGAGGCGGAACTAATTAGATTAGGGACTTGTAGTAGTTTAGTTAGTGTTTGAGGCTCAACCCCTCAACAAATGGTACCAATGTTAAGGCTCCCCGTGCCCAGTTGCAATGGCTTGATTCTGATTTCCAGTTGCAACAAAAGCTTGGTCTGGGTAATTTGGAATCCTTTTACTGGTGAAATCTTCAAGTTACCTCTTTGCAATGAATTTCCCGGTAGTGAACATGAAGTACTTTGTACGCCTCATGGTGGGCTTGGTTATGATGAAGCTACCGATGATTACAAGGTTGTGAGAATTGCTAGGCCTCATACCTTCATTTGTTCTGTGAAATTCAGAGCTTGGCGTAGGATTATGGATTTTCCAAATGATTGTGACATTGGTGATTATAATTTAGCTTCTGCAAACGGTGCATTGCATTGGATTGCCTATTCACAGGAACTAGGCATCGATTTGGTATGGATGGTAGTTGTTCTCGATCTATAACCACTGAAACTTACCGAAAAATTCCATTGCCCTCAGAAACTGATGAACTAATGTCATATGAATGGAGATTGGTTGCATTGAGTGGATGCGTGTTCTTGTTTTCTTTGTACGTGACGGATCAGTATGTTGTGTGGAAGATTAAGGATTATAATGGTCTGATGACAAAATGTGGATTAAGATGATGTCTTTAAAACTAGATCCAATGTGTGATTGTCCTCGCGAGATCAGTCCAATAGCTTATTTGAAGAGTAAAAACGGGCTTGTGCTCAAACTTAAATATGATATGCCTGCACGGTATCACGTGGAGAAGGGTTTCAAATTAAATGATGAGATGCTTGCCTGGTATGATGTGGGGAAAGATTGTTTACAGATAATTTCTATATATGGAGGTCAACCCGGATGCTCATGAGGACGATTATTATGCGCATGTCCTGAGTATACTACTCTTGATTGCCAGGTTTCCTGCTAGCCTTATTCGTCTCAAGCAGGGTGATGGAACATCATCGAAAATGAAGGGAAATAGAGCTGATGTTGGGACCTTTTCTACTAATGACTCTTAGATTGTCATTGTTACTGATTAGTTTTTTGCAACTCACTTCTGTTAGCTGGAGAAATATCTTGTGGTTGTGCAATTCATAGATGATCTATTTTGACTGGCAAAACTTTCAGTACATTTTGATGGCTGTTTACAGATTGAAGATTTGAGAATTTACTCTGAATATTCAAGTTTTTCTAAATCTTATCTCAATGTAAATTTCTAATGTTGGTCACTAATGTTTTTGTGTTGGAGGAATGTTGACGGAACTGGGAGTTTTTTTCTGGTTCACTATTGGAGTTGATTCTCTTTTAAAATAGGTTGAGCAATTCTAGTCATATATAGAGATGTTCTTGTTTACTGTATTATACAAGGAACGAAGTCAAGCATATGAACTAATCTGCCCTAGTATACTATATTTCCGAGAATGAAATGATATTCGGGTTTTAGAAGATTTTGGCTAACAAGCAAGCGTCTGGAGTACTGAAGTTGCAATCTGTAAAATTCTGAACTGTTGAGATGTTTGAAGCTAATTATATCTGCTGTTAGTTATTATATGTTCATTAGAAACATTTTTTCTAGTACTAATGAATTGAATTATCCCTGGCTAGCTTATTTGTGGTGGCTTAATTAATAAGTATTGGAACTAATAAACAATTATGATTCTGCATACAGATTCTGATAATTTGAAATGAACTTCCATTCACAGTACCACTTCTAATTGTTAGTATACCATAATAAATGACGCACGTACTTGCATTTGTTAATTTTCTGAGAATCGAGAGGGTCTTCTCTTCTCGAATCTCTCCATTCAGTTTCAGATACACAGGAAAAGAGAAACTAGCTAGACTCTTCAGTTTCCAGGTTATTCCTATTTATTTCACTTCATTGTTGGCAATTTTACAAATTCTTGGTGCAGTATCTCTATGAGTTTCTCTCTGGTAAGTGACAACTTAAGTGAAAATTTTGTGCTTTTTCATCAAGAGATAACCATTAACTATCGCTGTTTTCTTTCAGAATCAACAGGGAAAATGTCTTACATTCCAACGGATGCTTTTCGTGAAATACTCCGCTGTGTTCCTGTGGTATCTCTGTTCAGGTTCAGGTCAGTATGCAAGTCATGGCGTGACATCATTGACGATCCTGGGTTTGCTAGAGTACATATAGACCGTGGGATTGGTGACAGTTGGATTCTACACCAAGACGAACGCACCAACAAGGTCTACTTGTTTCCTTTGAAACACTTGATTTATCCCAAAACACCTGATTGTGGCGAATGGATCTGTAGTACCAAATTGAAGCCTCCTATGGGCCGCGGTGTGCCGAGTATAAGGGATTTTAGACGTAACCCGTGTTGCAATGGATTCATGTTGATTACAAGTAATAGAAAAAATATGCGTTGGGTAATTTGGAATCCATTTACTGGTGAGTCTCTGAAGTTACCGCCTTTTCTTGAAGAACGATCTGCATATCATATCATAGGTTTTGGCTATGATGAAGCTTCTGATAATTATAAGATTGTCAGAATCAGAATTTCTGACCATCAAACATTCATATGTTCGGTGAATTCTGAATCTTGGCGTAAAATTCCGGAGATTCCAATGCATCATTATTTGTCTGAAGACCATGGAGTTTTTTTGAATGGTACGTTGCATTGAGTTGCAAGAGATCAAAGCAGTGATTTGGGCTGTATATTTGCTATCGATCTAGCCACTGAAACTTACAGGAAAATTCCATTGCCCCCAGACACCTGTGTAACAAGTACATACTATTGGAGGTTAGCTGCATTCAGTGGATGCTTGTTCGTATATTATACCATTATAGAACAGTTTGCTGTCTGGATGATTGACAATTTTGATAGTTCAGTTGACAAAATGTGGATTAAAATGTTGTCTTTAAAACTAGATGTTTGCCACATCTATACGGGTCCGACTCCAATAGCGTACTTGAAGAGCAAAAATTGGCTTCTTTTCGCCTACAGTGATGGGAATGGGATGCTTGCGTGGTACGATGTGGGCAAACAGAGTTTGCAATTTTTTTTTGTTAAAGTCAACCCGGATGATCATGTGGAGAATGATTGTGCTAATGATCTCGTGTATAAATACAATTCTATTTATTCCCATGTAATTCCTTCTAGCCTTGTCCGAATCAATAGGAGTTCTGGAACATCATTGAAGAGGAAGAGGAAGAGGAAACAGGCTGGTCATGGAAAGTTTGTGCTGAAGGTAGTAAGTGCAGATCATCAGGAAGAGTAAACAGGCTGGTCATGGATCTGTTGGATTTGATTGATAGTAAAATTATGGAATGAAAAGTGACTACAATTTAAATGGGAGTTTGACTTAAATAACAAACTCGACCTCTTATTCTAACTGAAAGAATGTTTTCCGTGAGGAATTCATTGATAAACCTACTATGATTAAGATTCTAGATTCTTTAATATTCTAAACTAATATTTACATAATCTATCACATCCCCGCAGTCGAAGCTTGAGGTTTACGAACACTTAGACTGTCCCGAAAATCTTCAAACAAAACTGTCGGCAGTCCTTTAGTAAATATATCTGCAATATGATATCAAGAAGGAACGTGTAACACCCGAACGTGACCGCGTGCGACATGTTCTCGAACAAAATGAATATCCATCTCAATATGTTTCGTGCGCTGATGTTGAACTGGATTGCCAGACAGATAAATTGCACTAACATTATCACAATACACCAACATAGCCTTGGAAATCGGATTGTGCAACTCAAGCAGAAGGTTGCGAAGCCAACACGTCTCGGAAACAACATTTGCTACGCCTCGATATTCAGCATCAGCACTGGATCTAGACATCGTAGGTTGACGTTTGCTGGACCACGAGATCAAGTTATCACCAAGGAACACACAATAGCCAGACGTCGAACGACACGTCCGGGCAACCTCCCCAATCGGCATCCGTGTAGGAGACAAGAGCCGAAGTCGCCGATGGATACAAATGCAATCCAAAATCCAAGGTGCCCTTAATATATCGAAGTATGCGTTTGAGAGCATGCATATGAATATCACGAGGAGAGTGCATGTGCAAGCAAATTTGTTGCATGGCATAGGAGATATCGGGCCTGGTAAACGTCAAATACTGAAGAGCACCTGTGAAACGGCGATAATGAGTCGGATCCGCAAACAATGCACCCGAGGTACTACTCGTCTTGGGTTGCGTGTCAACCGGCGTCAAGGAGGGCTTACATGAGGACATGCCAGCTCGATCAATAATTTCCTTAGCATACTTGCGCTGTGATAAGAACATACCATCTTTATGACGAGTAACCGCAATACCGAGAAAATAATTCAAAGGACCAAGATCTTTCATTGCAAACTCCGAGGCAAGCAGATTCATAATAGAACATCGTAGTGAGTCGGAGGAAGCAGTGAGAATAATGTCATCAACATATAGTAATATGTATGCCATATCTGAACCCTGTCAGTATATGAATAAAGACGTATCACATTTGTTGTTCACAAAACCAAGAGAGGAGACATAATCTGCAAATCGCTTGTACCATACCCGGAGAGCCTGCTTAAGACCATACAATGATTTGCGAAGTAGACAAACATAATCCGGATGAATCGGATCTCGAAAACCCATAGGTTGATGCATATACACAGTCTCCTTGAGTTCTCCGTGTAAGAAGGCATTTTTTGACATCAAATTGATGAATCGACCACTGCCTGGATAAAGAAAGACTTAGAATTGACGTATCGTAGCCGGTTTCACCACAGGACTAAACGTCTCACCACAATCAATGCCCACCTGTTGAGTTTTACCATCACCTACAAGACGAGCTTTATGCCTCTCAAATTCACCATTAGATTTCACCTTATGAGCAAATATCCACATAGAACGAATAACATTGACATTAGGTGGACGGGGTACTAAATCCCACATCTTATTTTTAATAAGAGCATCAAATTCATCTTCCATAGCCATTTTCCAATTCGGGTCCCTAAGAGCGGAAACCGGATTACGAGGTATAGGTGACTTCGTAACAGTGGCGAGATTTACAAAATCCGGGCCATAGAATTTGGGATTGGGAATGCGGGCGCGACTGGAATGAATCGGTGGGTCGATTGCTGGCTGAACCGGAGGAGGGGCCGGTGCGGCCGGTTGTGGTGAGGGACTTTGTGGTGAAAGATGGACAGGTATGAGGGTAATATGACCCAATCGAAAGGAATGGGTGGAAGAAGATCGAGCTGGGGTGGTCGGCGTATGGTGGACTGCCGGTCCCGAGTTGGCCGAAAGCGAGGAAGGTACTGAATCGGCTAGGGTTGGCGGTTTAGTAACATGTGGCAAATTTTGTATCACGGACGGGGTAATCCCATCGTCTAGGGAACCATAGGACAAGGGTTGCGGTTTAATTTGGGAGGAGAAGGGGAAATTATTTTCATACAAAACAACGTGGCGAGAAATAGTTATCTTATGAGTCGATAAATCATATCATTTGAATCTGCGATGGTTCTCCGGATATCCCAAAAACACACAAGGTGTAGACCTAGGTTGAAGCTTGTGAATGGTAGTGGATTGTATGAGGGGATAACATAAGCACCCAAAGACCCGAAGATGGGAGTATGATGGTTTGTGTTGATACAGGATTTGAAGGGGAGAGGCATGGTTTAGGATCTTGCTCGTTAAAATGTTCAGAAGATAAGTTGACATACTCAACGCATGATGCCAAAAAGATTGGGGTAGGGAGGCATGAACGAGTAAAGTCCTAATGATATTATTGATAGACCGGATTTTTCTTTCGGCTTTACCGTTTTGCGAAGAAGTATGGGGGCATGAAAGATGGAAAGGCATCCCTTTAGTTTCGCAAAAAACTCTTGAATTGGCCATTATCATATTCCCTCCTATTGTCACATTGGATATTCTTAATATGTCTCTCAAATTGGTTAAGTATATGCGCACGAAGGATAGATAATTTTGCATAAACATCTGATTTCCTAGCTAAGGGAAAAGTCCACAAAAAGTTTGAGAAATCATCCAAGAAAAGAACATAATAACAATGACCCAATGAGCTTAACACATGAGAGGTCCATAAGTCACTATGAATAATATCAAAAGGTAACATTGTTTGAGACATAGAAGCATCAAAAGGCAACTTTATGTGTTTACCAAGAATGCAAGAACGACAAATACCGGAAAGACTAGATTTAGCAGAAGGAATGCTATTATTCTGTCATAGGTAACTTAAAACACAGTTTCTCGGATGTACTAAACGATCATGCCAGAGAGAAGACGCCAAAGTCGTGAAGGCTGAAGGCGTGGGGAAGGAGTAGGTAGTAAGAGGATAAAGGTCCCCCCGGCTATTACATCTCATGATTGCCATTCCCGTTTGAAAATCCTTTACAGAAAACCCATTAGGATCGAATTCAACAGACACAGAATTATCATTTGTGAATTTGCGTACAGAAATTTAATTCTTAACGAGTCTAGGAGCGTGTAGCACATTCTGTAAGGATAAGGGAGGGTTCGGAGGAGGTAAACGAGAATGACCATAACCACGAATTGGAATAGACTGACCATTACCGACCATAATACCCTTATTTTGATTGCTCAAATTAAAATAAGACGAGAGATTACCTGGCGAAGATGTCATATGAGAAGATGCGCCAGTATCTATGTACCAATTCTGATCAGCACAACGCAGTCCGAGAAAAACGGAGTTTCCTGTGGATTCAGCCGTTGGATCATCACGAATTTTTGACACCATCAAGATAACTTGTTGAACTCCAATCTGAACGGTGGAGATCAGAATCGAATCAGGTTTGATAGGTCAAATTGCGTTCACCGTTAAGCATCAGATTGCTGAAAACTATGAGCCGATTTGGGGAAGGACAAAGGATCGAAGATGATCGATAGGACAAAAAAGGGATGGTTGATTTGCAGGAGTATATCGAACGTGAGGTTATGTATATTGGAGAATATATCGAACGTGAGGTTCTGTATACGGGAGTACTACAGCGGAAGATAGTCAGAAACTAACTTGATACCATAAAAGAATGTTTTCCGTGAGGAATTCATTGATAACCATGGGGTATAAATACAAGAGTACAATATAGAGTTTTAGACTAATGCTATTCTAACTAAGCTATACTAAATCTATTACTAACCAATTAACTGCTACAGTCCAATTAATATAACGCAACACAGTGTACAACATAAATCCTGAGGTACAAATGCAATCCCTAGAAATTAGAATACTACTTTATGTTTCGATGATATCTTTACCGGATTCCGGTGATTTCTATTTACATCTCATTTGCAACTGCATA